>OZ025292.1:167941348-168363150 GCA_964019185.1 Maratus speculifer
GAAAAACTTGAAATTATTTTGATCTCTTCAGTTTAGGTCTAGAATTAATGTGCTGACTTTTTACCCATGTACCAGATGAACGTTAGAAAATATGTACACATAGTGAAAATATACTTTATTAAAAATTATTTTAACTATATTCTAAAACAACCAAGTCTATAGAAACCATTGTGAATACAAATTTCTTAGAGTTTGATATTCTCAAAAAAATAAATAAATAAATAAATAAATAAATAAATAAATAAATAAATATTTTTGTCTCAATTCTATTTCAAAATTTTATCTTAATCGCTAATCCAAGCTCTAAACTAGGAGAGATCAAGTTATCCATCCGCTATGTCTCCATTTGTTACATACATGTACATTTTTTAAATTGTTGAGGCCTTCACGATGTTTTTGTAACTATGTAAGAATTTTATTTTGCATATTTTGAGAATTATAATTTAATAGTTATTGAGAAAATGGTGCATGAATGACAGATGTTTTACATTTCATTTCTCAACTCACATTTCTCAGACTTAAATCATTGGTTTAAATGAAAGATTTTTTACTTAAAGAATAATTTTTTTTCAATATTCCACAGGCTTTAAACTATTATGAATTTAAATGAAGATTCTTGAATACTAGTCGAAAATCATTTAATTAGAGCGATCTTTGTCCTTCACAGAATATTTAAAGTTTAAATTCGCGCTATTCGTTGACTTTGAACTTTTCTAGAGAAAAGTCTTATGCACCCTCATTTGTCGCTCTACCGCCTCCCCCCCTCTTCCATCCTCGCACTTTATTTTCAATTTCCTTAATTCTAAAAGACACGCACTGTTGTTCACTCTATATACATTATATTAAAAGCTACACCCATTTCATATTGGAAATAATAAACAATATTTGACATCATTTACGAGTCATTTTTGAAATATTCTAAAAATTATAAAAGGATGTAATTTTTAAGTTAATTTGTTTGTAGATTATCTAGCAAAAGAAAGAAACATAGTAGATTCATTTCTATTCTATATCGATGGAAATTAAAACAATTTCTGGATTTCTCGTAATTAAATCAGACTACGTCCTTTCTTTCATATACAATTTCTGGTCGATAACCCGCAATCAAGTGGTTAAGCCACAATTCTCAACATATCCATCCTAAATAATGCATCAATAACTAAAAATTACATTTACATAATAACAATCACGTATAAACTGATAACCTCGTTTGTTCCCGCTGAAAGCTTTTGTTTAGTGATTTAGGCAATACTTTAATCTAATAGTTGAATCCAATTGTTCAATTGTGAAAATTCAACAAAAATGTTAAATATCGGTTGTCATTTTATTCACAATTTTAAATTCTAAATAATTTGCATTAACAATGTTTTTGATAAGTTTATTTTTCGTTAGATATTTTATGGTAATCAATAAAATCGTGTTTTTCAATTATAAAATTTGTACCCATTTTTTAACGCGCACATAGTAAGAGGGGAACACTTAATACATTCATTCGACCTAAACTAAATGAATTTAAATAATTTCCATTAACTAATTCCGATTTCGGCTTTTCCCCCCTCCTCCACCACTGGGCTATAAAAAATTTTAAAGACTTTCTATGTGTTCTTAAAGTTTCGCAAGGAGTGTGGATGAACAGGGAAATGATATTTTTGGGGGAAAGAAATGCCTTAATTGATAATTTATTATGACAATAAAATAACGCATAGAACACATATTGTATTTTATGTTATTTTAATTTAAGCTGTTTTAAAGAGATTTAAATATTGAGTACTGTTACTGTGTGAAGAAAGTTCGGGAACAAAATTTTAAGGGTGGAATTCATATGAAGTTTAATGAAATGAATGCGATTTAACGAATGTTTAATGGAATTTATTCGCTAAAATACAAATAGAATAATATATTTTTTTAAAAAGTAAGTTTTAAACACTTTAAATTTTAGTACTGCGGAAAAGGGGCAAAAAAGAGAAATGAAATTCAGAAAAAGAGCAGGTAAATTTGATTTATTGTATAAAACATTAGAAATTTTTTAATTTTAATAAACACAGATTTAACGAATAATTAGGAAGATTAGCTTCCTAATAACTAAAAATCAAACATTATATAATAAAATTTAAATCATATAGACTAAAAATTTACTTACTAACTAGAAATATTTTTATCGATACTAGATTCAAGATGGATGCATTACTCGGCTCTGTGGCTGCGTGAATAGTCCTTACGTCACCACCGAAGCCCTTTCTGATTGGCTGACAGGTGAAACTAAGATATTTCATGTATTTGTACAATGCGAGTGGTAAAAATAATACCGGGCTACATATAAAATTTTAGTAAGCTTGCAGATTTCTGTAGCTTTACAAAAACTAGTTTCGTAGGTTTCCAGATTTTTTTTTACAGTGTAGGAACACGACGATATGTTTTCTTTACTGTGCAGTCTTTTAAAATGAATTCTATTGAGCACCCATTGTTTTATCAAACACTAGTATCCGACAATCGTAACCAAATTTCAATTTCCATTAGAAGACACCGTCTGTCCTACACAAATACTCTATAGGCCTAGATACAATAAATAAATACAATAAATCCAATTGAAATAATAAGAAAAAAGTCAGGAGTCGAAAACGCTAGAACAGCGTACTATCCTGTTTTTCTGCCTCTGAACACATATTTATGTGCATATGTGTGTTTAACATGTGTCTTTTTTATTTATAATTTAGAATTATATTAAAACATATTTTCGAGTTAAAATTTATTTTTACACATAGTAACATGCTACATTGCATAATATTCAACAATAATCGTTATTCAAAATTAATTTGCGATATTTATTTCTTTAATAAAAAAATAATAAAAGTTTTTTCAAAAAACAACATACATATATTTCACTTTGAATTTCTGCATCTTTATAATATTACGTTTTAGACATATCACGCAGCTACTACAGATTTTTAAAATTAAATATTGTTAAGGAATAATTTGACACCAAAAATATTTTACATTGCTATTTCTAAAGAGTCATATTTCTAAAACATTTTGAAAAAAAATATTTATCATAAAATGTTTTAGATTAATTTTTATGATAATTATTTAATTGAATTATTAAATAAATCATAACAGTTGCAAATTTTTTAATCGTTGAAAGCTTCGGATCAGCATTCAAACCAGGTTTGTATTGGCAGAAGCAATCAACGCTCTACCGACTAAGACATCCCGGAACAATCTGATGAACCATTCCACTGAACTAACCTTTAAGCGATCACAGAATCTGTCTTGAATCAGCTCAGCAAAATTAATTGTAGGTTATTTTATTAATATGCCATAAACTCTGCATTTTTAATGATATTAGATTAATACTTAACGCAGTTATTCAATTTATAATTATTACCATAGCTGTTGTAAAACTCCAAGTGGATAAATTGACCCAGTCTTTTTCGCCCATTTGGAAATTTACAATTTCAATTTTTTATAAATAAAATATTGTATCAAGTTATAAGTAATTGTTCCCATGTGGCTTCTTAATTGCCTCGTCGCGTTCGGAAATTCGGCTTAAAATGAAAACTTTCACGGTAATTTCTGCATGATGCTCTACTTTTAGCAAAACAAAACATGAAAACGCTTTTCGATTATATAGTTTCTGTAAAAGAATATCTGTAAATTTCATAGGTATTTTATGAGAGCAAAAACTAATTTTAAAATGTATCAGAAAATATTTGGATTTCAGAACAGTCTTAAAATTTTGTTCTTTTAATTCTGCTCTTTTTTGTCATCTATATGAACAAAAGCAAACATTGTGTGAATGAAAGTATTAGGAATACAGTAACTTAACAAAAGAAGAAAGTAATTAAAAACATATAAATATTCCTCTTTTTTCTCTTGAAAGAAACCACGATAAATATTGCTATTTTGTATTATATATTCTTCTACTTAGTACAATAAAAAGGATCTAATAGTAAAACTGCTCATTTTCTTTTTTTATAACTAAAGTTATTGAAATCTGTTATAATTAAGTTTAGTAATGAGAATGAGAAAATACAAAGCCTGTATGATATAATGTAAAAAGAAAATAAACTTAAGTAATGAAAAACTTTTCATTCTATTTTTGCATCATTATATTTCGTAATTTTTCAAAATGATTAGTTATATTCTAATTTCAAGACTTGTTTAAATTAAAAATAATTATAGGAAAATGTTGAAAGCAGCGATTTAAAAAATTCTTTCTTTCTCAAATATTTTAATATTTCAGATAGTTTACTCGTATTAATCATTCAGTATTACTATTTTAATCCTATACCAATTAAGATTTATATCTTAAGTTTTTTCTTCATATTATTATTTAGATTTAATACAAGCAAAATACACAATCATAATATTTAACAAAATAAAAATTTTTCGCGATTTTGTTACATCAACTACTTGAGAATGGCAGGGTTATCTCGATACGAACTGCCCCTTTCTGCATGAAAATCAGGTTTTTATTTGAATTATGAAAAACCGATAAAATCACTACTACAGCACTCTCTGCAGGCAGAAAATTTCCAATTCAAGAAAACTACTCGCCCTTGCAAATAAATAAATAAATTAATTAATTAATAAAAATAAAAAAACATATTTTATTTAATGCAAAACTTCATAGATTATACGGTGGTATAAGAAAATGGCACAAAAATTGCTATTACAGCGTCCCTTTCCGGCGAGATAATTTCAAATTCAAAATCTTGTTGGCCATAGCCAAAACATATTGTTAAAATTATGTTTATTTATTTGCATAACTTTATGTACTTTCGGATTCTAGAAAGTGGAAATATGAACACATGGGCATACGGTAAAAGAAAAAGACAGGTTACATAAGTGCTACACATGTCTCCTTTTTCAGAGGGCCTGTTTCACGTGATGCTCAAATCCACCAAATCAAATGCTTAAAAAGAGCATCATGTAACTCCAGCAATCTAAGGCGAAAGGTAGCTTATTAGCCTATTTTTTTCGTTAGCCTTGAGGCGGGCAAATTTTTTATGGACAGATGGTTTATTTTTCTCTAAAATATTAAAAAAAAAACACTGTATACAAGAATTTATTGTTTGTAAAACATTTTTCGGTGCGAATGCAGTTTACTGTCCTTCTTGGCGCGATTTTCAAAAATTGCCATATTGGCGCGTTTTTGCGTCTTGTCTCCCGGAGCTTCTTGCTCCAAGGCCCGCCACACACCACAGAGTCATGCGTCAAAAATCGTGCAACATGACGCAGTCAAACCGGTTTTTTCTTTGATATCAGGGTGAAATTGTCTCATGTCGCACGTTTTTTTGTTCAATGTTTCACTAGTGTGTGGCGCGCCCAAGAGAGACTACGCAAGTAGTAGGAAAACAACAGTACGGCCTCAGCCGCAGGAACAAGGATCCCTGCCGCCTGCGGTGCCTCCGGCTGTCCCTGCGGCTGTCCCTCCTGCGGCTGTCCCACCGCCACCACCGCCCCTGCGGCCGTCCCTGCGGCTGTCCCTCTTGCACCCACCGTACCACCGCCACTCTCCTGCCCCCCACTATGCATCCCCCTCCACAAACGCCCCCTAGTGGAAAAAAGGAACATTCTATTATAACAGAGAGGTGATCAACCTTCCCTAATTAAAAAAATTATCAATCACATCTCAACATTGAATCATACTATAAGATGAAGATTAAATTTATATTTGAATTTTGAACAACCGTAATTTTAATGAGTATTATTAATTAAGCGAAACAATTAAAATCTCAGTTTTCAACCATTTTATTTAGATTGCTTCAACTACAAGATGAGATTATCAATTTAACACAAGAAAGTTAAACATATATTTGAATTTTGCTTGATAGACATCTTAATGAGTAGTATTAATTAAATAAAAACAATAGAAAATATCAAGTTTTATAGAAAAAGACTGATTTCTTATGATTTTTATCAACTATATGATCAATGTAACGACTTAAAAGTTGAAAGTTAAACGTACATCCTAGTTTTTCAACTGCTATAACCCTTATGAGTATCGTTAATTAAGTAAAAAACAATGGAAAATATCAAGTTTTATAGAAAAAGACTGATTTCTTACGATTTTTATCAACTTAAGAGAGAAAACTTAAACGTACATTTCAGTTTTTAAGAGGTTATCATTTTAATGAGTATTTTTAATTAAGCAAAACAGTGAAAAATATAAATTTTTATTTGATTTCTTAAGATTTTTATCAACTACATGATCAGTGTATCGACTTACAAGTTGAAAGTTAGACATGCATCCTAGTTTTTCAACAGCTATAGCCTTAATGAGTATCGTTAATTAAGTAAAAAACAATGGAAAATATCGATTTTTATAGAAAAAGACTGATTCTTACGATTTTTATCAACTACATGATCAATGTATCGACTTAAAACTTAAAACTTAAACATACATCCTAGTTTTTCAACAACTATAACCATAATGAGTATTGATAATTAAGTAAAAAACAATGGAAAATATCAAATTTTATAGAAAAGAATGATTTCTTACATTTTTTCAACTCAAACTTCAGAATATCAATTTGAGATAAAGAAAGTTAAACGTACATTTAGGTTTTTAAGTGGTTATCGCTTTAATATCGTCTTAATGAGTTCTGTTAACTAAGCAAAAACAACGGAAAATACCGATTTTTAAAAAAAGAAATCCAATTGCATTAGCTTTTTTACATCAAACTAATGATTTTAGCAATTGGTAGATGGTTAAGCAATTTACACTACATTACAAACATTTCAAAAAAGTTATGAAAAAAGCTTCAAAAATTTTGTTGTTTTTAATAGCAAATACAATGGTTTCGCCATTGCATACTGCTTTAAAACCAACAAAATTTTTGAAGCTTTTTTCATAACTTTTTTGAAATTTTTGCAACATTTTTTTGCAATTTTTTTACACTTTTTTAACAAAAATTTTTCATTTTTTTAACGTTGTGATTTTCTTTTTTTTACTTTTGTAAAAACTTATTTTGAAAAAAAAAATTTTGTAAAAAATGTTTTTGAAAAAAAAAATTTTTGAAAAAAATATTTTTGGAAGTTTTGGTTTTTGTAAAAAAAAATTTTGTTGTAAATATTTTTTTTCAAAAACTTTGTTATGAGTTTTTCACTTTGTGGTTTTTGTTTTTACATTTGTGTTTTTTCATTTCACTTTTGCAATTTTTTCATATTGTAAATATTTTTTGTTAATATTTCTAGAAAACAATGAAATTATTTTGTAAACTTGCATATTTTTTCATACATCTGCTTATTTTTTGTATGTTCTTATGCATTTTTTAAGTTGTGAGAGTGTTATTTCACTTAAAATGTTATGTATTTCATTAATGTAATAGGTATTAGAAAAATAAACACAACGATATATGCATATAAAAGAATATTTAATGTGAGCATTCAAAGAATACACTGCAAAATAATATCTATACATTCATACTGGTTAGAAGAATCACAAAATTACTTTTCAGCAGTGTGTGTCTTCCAAATTTTAAGTTTGAGATATTGTGGTAAGTGTTGTGAAAATATGATGGATAAATAGCCTAAATATCTTCCTTTATGTCTAAATTCTACAAAAGTCTGACTAATTTTTGAATATCTTCGCTAAGTTTACATATATCTGACAATGCTTTATATGATGATGTGTGCATTTTTTATTCACGTCTCCTTGAAAACAGCATTTATGGTAATCTTTCCAAGTGTAAGGTTTTTCATCTGTATAGATTTTTGTATGTTCTGCTAAATTCCATTTACTTAAGAAGTGTTTGTAGCAAATAGAGCACATCTGTAATAGAAATAAATGGAAACAATTAAGGTTCTCTTCAACAATATAAGTAAAAAGACACTTGTTAAAGTGTAGGCAGAAAGACAAATCATTTTATATTTACTCTAATTACGTTTCATATACGAATTCTAGTATTTCTCATATAAGTACTCACATATGTGTTATTCGTTAACGCTATATGTGCTAGGGATGAATCATTCGGATCATTAATTTCTGAAGTTTGCTGCTGTTTTGGTTCATCTTGTTGAAACATCTGTATAATGAAAGAAATATATATTTAGTAAAGGTTTAATGTATAAATAATCGCTTGTTTATTTATTTTTATTAAATACATGTATATTGCAATCAATTTCGTGTACATTTAATATAAATTAAATTTTCTTCATTTATTCATATGATAGTAATTTCTCTGAGGGGTGCATATCTGATAATTTTTAGAAAAGTGTGAAACACAAATTATTCTATGATAATAAGTATTGTGGTAAAATTCACATAGCTTGGTTTCGGAAATAGGTTATTTGAAATATGAAATGTTAAAATTAAAGATTGTATTTGTACATGCTATGTATAATCAAAAACTATAAACATTTTATTAATATTTTAAACAGCTAGATGGATGATAATTCGGAAGTGTAAGATGGAACATATAATTTGATTAATACTATGGAAGGTCTAACTCAAGATAAACCATGTATACTATGTACCATTGAAACTATAAAGGTAGTATTTATATTTTAAGCAACTTGATGGACGTTAATTCAGAAAGCGGTGAAATGTAGGACGAAACATAATTTGGTTAATAATATGAAAGGACTAACTCAAGACTATGTTTATTTATTTATTTATTTATATATTACTGCTATTTATACAATACACTGTTAATAATATGCATTCCTATCAATTATAAAATCGACACTTAAAAGACTACATATTTACATGATGTAAAATCAATTTCTAGATAAGGTGCCATACTTTGAAATATTCAGTTCTAAACATTCAGTTTTTCGAAGTCTGTAATCTGATCTTTGACTGTTAAATTTTTTATGATTAGTTAATTTTTGAATATCCACCATTGTAACTAAGCAACCTTCTTCATTTTTCTCAGGATGAAAAGTTAGAGTTTCAAACACTTCGAAAGCTGGTATTTCATGTTTTATTCTTTTAAACTCTACAATGGGCAAAAGCATTTCACTGTTAACAGGAACAAGACGTTTCTTAGTATGGTGTGTACGTAAATGTTGATTTAAATTTAATTTATTACTAAATTCATGTTTGCACTGATCACATGTATACTGTAGGTTTTGGTGCACTTTCAAATGACGGTTTAGTCTATTTTCATTTGAAAATGTTTCCTTGCATTCATTACAATTGAATTGAGGTCGATTGTGAATATACATATGCTGATTTAATCTATAACGATAGCTGAAGATCTTCTCACACTTTTCACACTTAAACAGTGGACGATGTTGGATTTGATGGATTTTTAAATGGTGATTCAACTTATTTTCACTTGAAAATGATTTCCCACATTCATAACAATGTAATTGTGGTCTATTGTGGATATGCGTATGCTGATTTAATCTATAACGATAGTTGAAGGATTTCTCACACTTTTCACGCTTAAACAGTGGACGATGTTGGACTTTATGAATTTTTAAATGGTGATTCAGCTTATTTTTACTTGAAAACGATTTCCCACATTCATAACAATGTAATTGTGGTCTATTGTGAATATGCATATGCTGATTTAATCTATAACGATAGCCGAAGGATTTCTCAAACTTTTCATGCATAAACAATTTTCTGTTTTGGTGTGTTTTCATATGAGTTATTAGAGCACATTTCCTAGTAAAAGATAATTTGCAAATTTCACATATAACAGGTGATAGAGTATCATACATCATCATATGCTTTTTTAATTCACACTTTCTTGAAAACATTTTTTCGCAGTCCTCACAAGTAAATGGTTTTTCATTGGTATGGATCTGTATATGTTCTTTTAAATTCCATTTAGATGAAAAGTTTTTATCACAAAAAGAGCAATTCTGTAAGGGAAATTAAAGTAAACAGTTAGATATCACTCTAATATTACAAATAAAAATACTTCTTATTGAATATAGGACAAAATATTTTAATGTAAATTTAACCTAATTATATATAGTGTATGAATTCTAGTATTTAACATATAAATAACTTACATATGTATTATTCTTTAACTTTGTATGTGCTAAAGATGAATCAGTCGGATCATACATTTCGGAAATTTGCTACTGTTTTAGTTCCTCTTGCTGAAACATCTGTGTAATAAAAGAAGTATATTTATATACTTAATAAATGCTTAATATATAAAAAAAAATCTATTTTTAAATTTCATTTAATTTATTTTTATTGATACATATGTATTGCAATGATATAATAAAACTTACTTTATTCGTTGACGAAGAAAACGGTTTTCACTTGTATTAAAATCTGGAAATTAATCAGAGTTGTACAGCAGTCACCTTCCCTCTCAAGTCTAACAGTGGGAATGTAAAATGCTGCATTGCTTTTCGAAAATTCATATCGCTGTTAATCGTTTATGTCACGTGACAATTTGCGCATGCGTACAAATAAGTTTTATAATAAATTGCTAATTTGATTAATAATATGAACAGAATAAGTAGAATCAGTTATGTATATTATCTAAACACTAAGCACAGTATTTATATTTTAAATAACTTGATGTTTGATAATATGGAAATTTCAAAAAGGTGAGGTGAAACATGTCAATTTTATTAAAATGTGAATCGAATAACTGAGAGAAGTTTTCACATGTCAAGTGTTTGAAGCAGTAAGAAATGACTTTTTCAGTTTCTAGAATAAAAAAAAAAAAAAAAAAAAAAAAAAAAAAAAAAAAAATGTATACTAATGGTTGTAAGATGTCGAATGTTGTCAAGACGTGAAAAATATAAATAGGAACATTTTATAATGACATTCAAGCTTTTAAAAATAGTTTAGAAATATAATTAGTATCTTGTAACAATATATAAACGAATGTATTTCAAAGTTGGAAATTTAAGTTTTTGCTATTAAAACTAAAAATATACATAATATATACTCTTATGCGATGAAAATTTCAAATAGTTTAGTAAAGGTTCACATGATTTTAAACGAATACATGCTATTTATTATACAAATTCGTATTTATGAACTAACGTTGGAAAACATGGTTTCAGTTAAAAATGTATATAATATTTACTAATTGAACGCAAAAGTTTTAAAATCTGTCTAAATGTATGAAATGTAGTATCATAAATATAGTATGTAATTTAATAAAATAGATAATTAATAATAAATAAGTAAATAATTTATTAAAGATTAAAAATTATACTTGTAATACTGTTAAAATATTATTCTTTAAGATGATTTTTCGTTAAGAATCACTCTTTTCTAAAAGCATAACGCAGTCTTGTAGTTAAGTAAACAGGTGACGTCAGGCTATTGTATTCAACCCTTCGGAAGAGGGGAAGTTGGAGATATTTGGAGGTATGAATAGAAATGAAAAAAAAAAAAAAACTGGTCATGTCATACTTTTATAAGAACGCGATTTTAAATTATAATGTTTGTAATGTAGTGTAAATTGCTTAACCATCTAAAATTCTATAAAAAATGGTAAAATCATTAGTTTGATGTAAAAAAGCTAATGCAATTGGATTTCTTTCTTTAAAAATCGGTATTTTCCGTTGTCTTTGCTTAGTTAACAGAACTCATTAAGACGATATTAAAGCGATAACCACTTAAAAACCTAAATGTACGTTTAAATTTCTTTATCTCAAATTGATATTCTGAAGTTTGAGTTGAAAAAATGTAAGAAATCATTCTTTTCTATAAAATTTGATATTTTCCATTGTTTTTTACTTAATTATCAATACTCATTATGGTTATAGTTGTTGAAAAACTAGGATGTATGTTTAAGTTTTAAGTTTTAAGTCGATACATTGATCATGTAGTTGATAAAAATCGTAAGAATCAGTCTTTTTCTATAAAAATCGATATTTCCCATTGTTTTTTACTTAATTAACGATAATCACTAAGGCTATAGCTGTTGAAAAACTAGGATGCATGTCTAACTTTCAACTTGTAAGTCGATACACTGATCATGTAGTTGATAAAAATCTTAAGAAATCAAATAAAAATTTATATTTTTCACTGTTTTGCTTAATTAAAAATACTCATTAAAATGATAACCTCTTAAAAACTGAAATGTACGTTTAAGTTTTCTCTCTTAAGTTGATAAAAATCGTAAGAAATCAGTCTTTTTCTATAAAACTTGATATTTTCCATTGTTTTTTACTTAATTAACGATACTCATAAGGGTTATAGCAGTTGAAAAACTAGGATGTACGTTTAACTTTCAACTTTTAAGTCGTTACATTGATCATATAGTTGATAAAAATCATAAGAAATCAGTCTTTTTCTATAAAACTTGATATTTTCTATTGTTTTTATTTAATTAATACTACTCATTAAAATGTCTATCAAGCAAAATTCAAATATATGTTTAACTTTCTTGTGTTAAATTGATAATCTCATCTTGTAGTTGAAGAAATCTAAATAAAATGGTTGAAAACTGAGATTTTAATTGTTTCGCTTAATTAATAATACTCATTAAAATTACGGTTGTTCAAAATTCAAATATAAATTTAATCTTCATCTTATAGTATGATTCATTGTTGAGATGTGATTGATAATATTTTTAATTAGGGAAGGTTGATCACCTCTCTGTTATAATAGAATGTTCCTTTTTTCCACTAGGGGGCGTTTGTGGAGGGGGATGCATAGTGGGGGGGCAGGAGAGTGGCGGTGGTACGGTGGGTGCAAGAGGGACAGCCGCAGGGACGGCCGCAGGGGCGGTGGTGGCGGTGGGACAGCCGCAGGAGGGACAGCCGAGGGACAGCCGGAGGCACCGCAGGCGGCACGGATCCTTGTTCCTGCGGCTGAGCCCGTACTGTTGTTTTCCTACTACTTACGCAAAAACGCACTTTCCAAGATGGCGGCAATCAAAATAAGAAAAAAGCACATAAAATACAAATCTAAAGACAAAAAAAAATAGAATTTTTACTTACCCGCAGCCGCTGTTTTGCTCCGGATTAAATTGCCCCGGATATTCCTGTTTTGCTCCGGATTGACTAGTCAATCATATACTTTTTCCCGCAAACTTTCAACAGCGTAAAGTATCCATTTGAATACTTTACTTCCTCATTCAAACAATCAACAACATTCTTTTTGAAATCAACAACTTCCATAGTAGTTACTGAACAATACTTAACTAAAAATAAAAAGAGGAAAATGCAAAAATATAAACTCAATCGTTGAATACAAGACGGAACTTTAAATATCAATGCTACAGGAAGCAATTTCTAAGCGGGAATAACGATATTCAAAAATTTAAACGCTCTCTTTCAAGTTCTCCTCTTATGTCCAATCAGAAAACATTTAACAAAAAGGAGCATCCAATCAGGAAACGGCTTAGAAATCGGTAAAATACGTAAACAGGAGCACTCCTTAGGGTTGCCATATTGAAGATCCGAGAGGAGAACATGAATATGCAGGGTTGCCATATCGAAACATTTATCGCTAAAAAAAATGTCGCCTCGGCGAAGGAGAGTAAACTGCATTTCACCCCATTTTTCTTTATAAAGAGAAAAAATATATGCCTTGGAGAGTAAAAGATTATATGCATGGCATCTACGTAATAAAACATTTTCCTATTTTTTGCAGATAATCTGTCTAATATTCTAAAAAAAATGTATGTTTGACAACATTGCGTACATCTACATTACATATGAAAATATTAATTTCAGCATTCTTAAACGAAGGTAAAAAAATTATACTGCAGGTTCAATAGAAAATTTTGTTTGATTTAAATTAAAATAAATATCTAAGTATAATAATCGTTTATACTCATTGTTTATTGTCACAACAGGAATTATGAAGATTGGTATTGCTGGTTTGCGCCGCGCCTCGGCCACGTGCTGCAAAGACAGGCTTAAACAAATATTTATACTGTATAATCACTACGATAAAAAAACAAACAGTTTCTCAAATTATCACATTGAAACAAACCACCCGGTTCATCTTCTCACTGTTTTTTTTTTTTTTTTTTTTTTTTTTTTTTAAGTCAGTAATATCATATCTTCAGTGATAAAAAGGAAATTCTCTTACCGGAATCTAGGATACAAAAAAATGATGGAACTATAAAAAGACATCGTTAAGACTACGAAAAATAAAATAGATTCTATTGATTTAATTTAAAAATGAGTTTCTTCATTTTACGAAACTCGAAAAAAAAACTTGGGAAATATATTCCTGGGCCGTACATTCTCCTCCAGGGGTTTTGATTACCGGAGCGGCGAGAACAAAAAAAAAAAAAAAAAAAAAAAAAAAAAAAAAAAAAAAAATGGCGAAAAGCGATCACCTCTACATGGGATGAAATCAGCGTAACTGACGATTCCAGATTCAAAAAACGCGCTCGAACACCGGCACTTGGCGAACTCCGCAGGGGGGTGAATAGGAAGTAGGATGCGCGCCAACGCCAAGGGGCGATGAGCATACGCCTCTGGCAAACATGCATCAAACGCACGTTTATGACGGAAGGAGGAAGGAGAAAAAAATGACTCTTTACAAAATGTCGAACGGCGCCCGCTTAAAAACGCGAATGAAGGAAAAGGGGAAAGATTAAAAATAAAAATACGCTGCGAGATTTAGAATTTTAAAGTGCATGGTAAATAATTTGTTAAATTTGTTATTTATACACACATACAATTTTATCTAGAAAAAAAAATAACAATCTTTACCATTTATTAATTCAATTAGTACTTAAATGTGAAACATAGAAAAATGTCATGCAACATGTATCAAACTATTCCAAGACTTAAACCAAGCTGACATCAACTAGTTGTGATAAATTGAAAGTGATTCACCAAGAAATTAACATGAGATAGAGAAAAAAAATGGGAAAACCAAAACCATGGTTGGTAAATTTTTATGTCATACAAGATTGCATCAGTGAAATTTAATTATACAAAAGTATAAATATAACACAAGGCACAACCCATTGAATATTGCATAAAATCACCTGAGTGATCCCAACATATTATAAGCAAAAAAAAACTATTATGTGCAAACACCAAACCAATAAACTATTAAACCTCAAAAGAAGTTAAAGTAGGTTAAAGATGTATAAATGAACTATTGTTAAGGGGTTAAACAATTCAATAACACATGAATAATATTGACTGGAGGAAAGGAATTAGTTGGTCTACAAATTGAACTATTGTTATATAAAAAAACAAAGTTCAAAAACTTTCGATAAGAAAACATTGAACTGACAAAGAAAAAAAAGTAGAATATCCATAGTTGTGATCATAAAACTGAAGTCTTAACCCCTTAGGGATGAGCGACCGGTATACGTGCCGGCGCCGATTGTACTCACATCCCGCGAGACTAGCATTCGTGCCGGCGCTGTTTGTACTCACATCCCAAGAGACTAGCATTCGTGCCGATCAAATGGAACGTTTTGTTTTTCACAGTTTAGCATACAAAAAATTTATCCTAATTCTATTTCAATGTATATTAAGGAAGAAGACTTCTCCTTCAAACTAGGAACGTTAATGAAAACATTTTTTTTTAATCCATGTGAATTTAATTTTTTATGGAAATACTACAATGGGAAAAATATTATTTTTTCATCATGTCTTTGTGTTTCATAAATCTTTTTACGCGTCTAGTAAAACTTTATTTTTCTTTATTACAAATAATTCTACGGAACTTGAGAGGGAAAAATTTGCGGTTAAAGAATAGGATCTTTAGAAAGTATGTAATTCACGTAAGTAAACGTATTAGTAAGCATATGCACATTTACGAATGACAACATGAACATCTGATTCATTGCATTATTTCCCGCTCTTTTATCTCGATCAGAAATACTTTAGTTGCAAAAATAGACGTCATTAAAATTTCGTGTTTTCTTTCTTGTAGAAGGAAAGATTTACCTTTTTTATATTTTTATTTTATTTCAGAAGTGCTTCGCAGTTAAAAAATAAAAAATAATAAGAACAAAAGAAAAGTGTTACATACTGATTGAAAGTGCTGATACGCTGGTATTATTCTTAGCGCCACTAAATTAGAATATTTTTCTGCGTTCCTCTTTTGATTTTACTTTTCACGCTTGTTTAAATTAATTCGTTTTAAATTAATAATAAATATTTACACGATATATGTTATTAAATTCTGACTATTTTAAAGATTATGCGCATACATTAGCATGCATATTTTGAATCAAAAATCCGTTTTAGCTGTTATAATTGAATATATTCCATGCATTATTTGATGTTCAGTTATATATATTTTTTTCAATTTAAAAAATACTTTTAACATTAATGGCATTTTTATCAGTATATTTAAAATTACTATTTAATTTCATTCATTATTAATTACTTTTAATTTCATTCATTATTAATTACTTTTAATTTCATTCATTATTAATTACTTTTAATTTCATAACTTTATCTATAGTTTTAAATATTTTTTAATACGTAAGATATAACTAAAGCTATTTTAACATCAACAAATTCTTTGATGAATGTATTTTAATTTATTATTCAAGTTAACTCACTATTATTAAACAATCCTTATTTATCAAATTACTTATGTTATGCTATAAGTGATATATTAAAATAAAATGGCTAGAAACAACTTTTGCTTAATATATCACTTATAGCATAACGTAAGTAATTTGATATTTTAAAATGATAATTCATATTATATATAATTTTATTTAATATTTCATTTTATAATAAATCATAATATATTTATAATATATCTATATCTATCTATAATGAACAAATTCAGCGAAATGCATATTTTATTTTAAAGTATAGTTTTATTAACTTTCATTTATTACTGTGCAATACTTTTTATTTAATAAATATTTTATGATTTATTATATTTTTATATATAATTTTTGAATTTTCAGAACTGCTTTTAAAGAAGCATTTGAAATTTGTTTTTTTATGTATGTTTCTATAATAAGCAATGAACATTAACATGCAGAAGTTTTCACACGTTTTATTTAATTAGTCTTATTTGTTAATAAAACAGCTTCATTAAAACGCTTATTTTGTTTAAGGAATGTTTTAAAAATTATTTAGAAGCAAAACTATTGCTGTTTTAAAAAATATATTTTTTTAAATTAGGAAAATATTTTGTTTGTTGCTATATTAAATTTACATAAGTGATCTGTGATCATACTGTACTATTTTGAGGGCTAAATAATTTGTTAAAATGTTTATTACATATATTTAAAAAGTCATTTTTATATAAAAATATCGTAGAAAATAACTCATTTTTTGTGTGAATACACATAGTGACAACCTACTCCATACATGTAAATTTCAAAAGATTACATAGAAAAATGTATTTTTTACAATTTTTTAAAGAACACATTACACGAGTTAGGCTTAGCTGCTCAAAATCCTTTGGCCCTGAAGATGAAATCGAATTTCCCCGCTCCGTCCTCAGATGCGTACTTCGAAAAGCGCGCGCCGTCGCGAACGGGTTAACGAAGGTTTCAATGTAAGTAAACCACTAAAATGAAATGTAAGCAATAAGGAGTAAGATTGACAGTGACGATAACCAAAATAATGCTGTAAGTAAAAATAATTTGAAAAACAAAAATATACTGCAAAGGTATTTAAAAACCTATTTTTTTTATGGTTTGATCTTATGACCCCAAGTTGAGATCATTGTAACACATAATAAAAAGATAACATATCAACATTTTAATCATACTCGAGTATTTTAACACATAGAAAAATAAGTGTACACATTTTGTTAAAAAAAAATCAAGTCAACATTGGGTACCCAAATCAAAACTAAATACATGTGTAAATAAGTTTAGTACAGATAAACAAACACAAAAAAACAGTACTTCTATTTTACGTAAATTGTAAGTGATGCATCAAAGTTAAGCGCTTGCTGTGAATATATACATGAAAATTATAAGTGCACATATAAAAGGACAAAGCTCACCAAAGCAGTGAGAAAACACTAAAGAAAAAAAAAGGGGGGGGGGAGTTGCAACTCATGAGTATTTTCAAAGGGTGAGAAGAAGAAAACACTATATACATAAATGCAGCACTTAACAGTAAATTATCCAAACATAGAAAATAAAATAAAAATAACATTAGTCAATCAAAAGGCTAAAAAAAATAAATGTACTTATTGTACATAAGCTTGTAAGTAAAATTGATATAGTGACAATTTTTTTGACACAAATAGTAATTACATATATCATGTTATGCAAATGTGAAACTACAAAAATTTATATTGTAAAATTTAAGTGCAAATCACTAGTTTACAGATGTATAACAGGAACCACATCAACAGGGGAAAATATTGAATGAAAGGAAGTTAAATTTCAAGATAAGCTGGTATTATATTGCTGAATTATTTAAAGGTTTATGTGACAGTTCTCTGCTTCCACAGAAACAAGGATGAAAGAAAAAGTTCTCAGAGTTCATCTGAAAAAAAATGAATATGGTCAGAGGCACTGAGAATTGTTGAAGAAAAAACAGCAAGAGAGAAGCTGTTGCAGGTAAGACTTTAACAAAAGTGAGACGATGATGGAAAGCATGTGACACAGAAAGGTAGAGGGAAAAAAACCAAGAGTAAAACTTGGTAAGACCACTCTATTGGGCCTTGAGGTCCCTCCAATCACGTACTTTACTTCGCCGGCTATTGAATATATTTGTTACAAATTATGTGAAGAAGCCTATCTTGACTTAGAGTAAACGATAGCTCTGAAGATCTAGATTGAGCTCGGAGACGTGCCCTTAAAATATAGAAATTGAAGGATGACCACGATTTAGAGAAGGCTGGATGGTTCGTATTAAAGCTGTTGTTATTTGTGTTGTAATTGTGGACGCAATTGGTACATCGTGGTGGTTTACTGCATTTGACACCTTCATGAGATTCACTACACCAGCCACAAACTTATATTTTACTGCAAAACTTGGCTAGGTGGCCATATTGGTGACATTTCAAGCAGCGAGTGATTTTAATAAACCTCTTGACATGGCACACACAGACATTAATAGTTAAGTTTCTGGCGTTAATTAGCTGACAAGCTATATGATGAGGCACTTCAATGATGTAGTTATACTTTTTTGATGATTTTCGTTCAACTCGTCTAATAAAATTTAATTCCAGAATTTCGTCTTGAACTTTACTAGAAATGGCTAATGTGATGTTCGGAATGTCAATATTTTCGCTAATATTGTATAGAATAACTTTGCATAATTTTTGACTGATAGGTGAAATGGAGGCATCTAGTATGGTTGAATTGGCTTTAACTGTGCTATTTAGACTATTGGACTTTTCATTTAATTTATCATTGAGAAGGCTTGTATTATGGTTAAGTGGGGAATTGACCAGTTTTGGATGCAGCTCTTCAGTTTGTGTTGAAACACAAATTATTGATTTGGTGGTAATTTTTTGATCTTTTATTCTTGTAATTAATTTATTATTGACTTCCTGGAGGTTATTTTTTTTCTTTAATTATATCAGCACAACCACTTATGACATGTGGATAAAAGTTGCTGATGGTATTTACTTTAAACTTAAAAGTTCTAGCTATGTCATTTATCATGTTACTAAAATCAGGTTTGTCGTTCTTGCAATATTCTTTAACAATATAATTTATGTCCTCAGTAAGGGATTTGTTGAAATCTTTTATTAAACTGCCAAAATGGTGCAATAACTGTGTCTGTTGACATGAATTTTCGTTTATCTCTGACATGATGAAACAGTTAAAAAAAAAAACGCAGAAAATGCAAAAACAAAAAAAATAAAC
Source organism: Maratus speculifer (assembly GCA_964019185.1). Classification (NCBI taxonomy): domain Eukaryota; kingdom Metazoa; phylum Arthropoda; class Arachnida; order Araneae; family Salticidae; genus Maratus; species Maratus speculifer. The sequence continues at coordinate 167,961,016 of OZ025292.1, forward strand.
TTTTGATTGGCGAGTTACGCCGGACCGCCGCCGATGTTAGGTGTGCCCCAGACGCTCATTTCATATCAATTTATAACATACAATAACTGGCAATAATATTAAAAAAACTTTAGGCTTCTTGAGAAAATAAAATAAAGCATGTAAATGAACTTATATCTCTTATTTACATAATTGTAAAATGACTAAAGATCGATCTTCTTAGAAATAAATTATATGTTCTCTTGATAAGGCTATAGTAACTTGATTTAAAACAAACATCATAAATTATGAGAACAAAAATTCCGATCTTTTATTATTATTTCTGGAAAAGGTGTGAGCTGGTTACAGTCACCATTTGTCACAACAGGAATTATGAAGATTGGTATTGCTGGTTTGCGACGCGCCATGGCCACGTGGTGCAAAGATAGGCTTAAAAAAATATTTATACTGTATAATCACTACGATAAAAAAACAAACAGTTTCTCAAATTATCATATTGAAATAAACCACCAAGCTCATCTTCTCACTGTTTTTTTTTTTCCAAAAAAGAAAAAAAGTCAGTAATATCATATCTTGAGTGATAAAAAGGAAATTCTCTTACCGGAATCCAGGATACAAAAAAATGATGGAACTATAAAAAGACATCGTTAAGGCTACAACAAATAAAACAGATTATATTGATTTAATTTAAAAATGAGGTTCTTTATTTTACGAAACTCAAAAAAAACTTAGGAGATATATTCCTGGGCCGTACATTCTCCTCCAGGGGTTTTAATTACCGGAGCGGCGAGAACAAAAAAAAAAATGGCGAGAAGCGATCAACTCTACATGGGACGAATTCAGCGTAACTGACGATTCCAAATTCAAAAAACGCGCTCGAACACCGGCACTTGGCGAACTCCGCAGGGGGATGAATAGGAAGAGGATGCACGCCAACGCCAAGGGGCGATGAGCATACGCCTCTGGCAAACATGCATCAAACGCACGTTTCTGACGGAAGGAGGAAAGAGAGAAAAATGACACTTTAAAAAATGGCGAACGGCGTCCGCTTAAAAATACGAATGAATGAAAAGGGGAAGGATTAAAAATAAAAATACGCTGCGGGAACATTAAAATAGGAAAGAAACATCGTACAGCGATGAATGGGGTATCAAATTAAATAAGATTTTAAAAGCAAGCTAATAGAATAATAATTACACTTAAATTTTAAGGGGAAATTATCGATACTAAAAGAAATGCACATAAATTAGACACGTGCAAATCACGTGGTACACAAATAAATAAAAAATGTTACAAACTCTTATGACATTTATATATCATTGTATTAAAATTTCAGCACTAACATCCAAAAAGTTTTTTTTTTTTTATGTAGTCGATTTTTATAAATTTTTCAAAATCATCTGAAAAATTGAAAACTAAAGTTTTTTTTAGTTAACAAAAGAAAAAAAAACGCAATTTTTATTCAGAATTATTAATGATATATCAATATTAAAGATGTAACAGTGTTAAAACAAAATTCATTTAATTAATCTTACTACACTGCTCAAAACAATTAAAGGATATTGCAGTTTTAGGTGGATTTTGTATCTGGGAAACTTTTTAGCTGATTGATACAAGGTCGACAGACATAGTAGGTTATATGAGAATAAATTACACATGTTTGGCAGAAAAAAAATGCATTTTATTGCGCATTTGTGTACAAAAGGAAAAAAATACAATTTGCGCATATGAGAAAAAAAGAATAAGAAAAGGTGTTTTCTTCAAAGAAAATCATTTTCAGTAGGGGGTATGGTTTCCACGGGCGGCCAGCAACGTTGAACACCTTTGAGGCATGGACTCAAAAAGGCTATTAATGACGAGTTGGGGTATTCTGGCCCACTATTCCAGAAGAGCTCTTTCCAGTTCTTGGAGAGATTGTGGGGGATTGTTGGCGGCCAGAAACTCGTCTTCCTAGAGCGTCCCAAACGTACTTGATTGGATTCATGTCTGGAGAACACGCTGGCCATTCCATTCGAACGATTCCTTCTTTGAAAAGGAAATCCTCCACCAGGTTTGCACGATGTGGCCTGCAGTTATCGCTCATTAAAATGAAGTTATCTCCGATTGCTGCAGCGTAAGGACTGCAATAGGTCTGAGGATCTCATTCCTATATCGGCGACCAGTCAAAGCTCCATCTCGAATGATGTAGAGGTCAGTGCGCCTGTCAATGGAAATGCCACCATACACCAACACTCCTCCACCACCAAATCTGACACTTTCGTGCACGAACGGAGGATTTTTCCTACTGCCACGGTCCCTCCAGATGAAAATACGCCTATTATCCGGATGCACAGAAAAACGGGACTCGTCAGAAAACAGAGTATTGCTCCATTCATTTCTCCTCCAGTTGACATGCTCGGTTGCCCACTCCCTGCGGTCGCGACGATGCCTTGATGTTAATCTAACACATATCATCTGTCGGAGAGCATACAGGCCTACAGCATGTAGCCGGTTTCGGACAGACTGGGTTGAAATCGTGGTGCCTGTAGCCGAGAGAAGGTGTTGTTGGAGAAGAGTAGCGTTCATGTTTCGGTGTCTCCGAGCTGTTAACGCTAAATACCGATCTTCATTGGGCGTTGTTGCCCGTCTACGACCTTACCCTGGTCTTCGGCCTGCACATCCACTCTCCAAAAACGGTTCCAGATCCTGGAAATGACACTTTGTGACACTCCAATGGCTTGCGCTACTTCGGCTTGAGTTTGGCCCCCTTCTAACATACCAACAATTCTCGAAGCTTCTAAATCTGTCAAATGACTTCGCTGAGACATCGTACTCATCGAAACAAAGCAATCACTGAATGCCGATCATCCTTGTCTTCAATCTCTTTTATCCATTTGAAAGTCAAATTTCATTCGCTGCCGCTGAAGCGACGTTTTTGTCTTCGAACTCAAAATTTGCATACTCCACAGTTTGAAAACCAGAAAAAATTGCATTTGTGATTCTCTTCTTCTATTTTCGGCAAAAAAAATTTCGTTTATATCTTTATTTTATATAAAACTTCAAATATCCTTTAATTGTTTTGAGCAGTGTATATTTAGAATTTTAGTTACAATCTATTTTCTTCATATTTTTAAGAAATTTATTTTTCATTTCTGGCTGCACATATAATGAACTAAAATCTGTCCATGCAAATAAATCATGCAAGAAATCTTGCTTCGATTACTAAAAATCTCTTCTTATAAATGCGTGTCTAGACTTCACGATATCGTATTACAATATAAGTATTAAATAAGTAAGTAAACATTAAACAATTACTTCAAAAATTTAGCCAAATACTTTTTTCTAGAAAATTCAAAACTATGAATTTGCCCAATTTTATTTTCATGTTATGTTTCACATTTACGGTCATTAGTATCGATTCTGCTGTTCTAAAATTTTGGAACTTAATACTTTAATTTGCTTTAAAGTTATAAATAAACACTTACTTAAAAGAAATTTAGACAAATACTTTTTCTGGAAAATTAAAAACTATAAATTGTCCAATTTTATTTTCATGTTATGTCATAAATTTATTCATTATTATCAATTTTGAGGTTCTAAAAATACAGAATTTAATATTATAATTTGCTTTAAAGTTACCTTCTTTCATTAAATTTTAATAAACTATCAACACGAAACATCAAAATTTAAAACATATTAGTATTAAAAATATATATTTTTCTCCCTTAATCATATTTAAATAAGACATGTAGATGAAAATACGTACAAAGGAAATTCGATTGTACTTAAAACTGCCTGCGAAGCAATGTAAGTTTATGAGATACATCTGTCTCATTAAGGACATGCAGATGCAGAATGCACCCTTTTCATTATTAATAATGGAGACTAGAAATTATTTGCTCTCATTAAAATTCAACTTTATCAAAAACTTCAGATTAATCTTATCCTCTGCATTTACTTATGGCATCTTTTAAGTCTATGTATAAAATGAATTCGAATGATTGAATGTAATTTCTTTAATATTCGTATCTTGTTGAAGAACAAGTTTTATTCGTTCTGTCATATCTGGATTGGACTAGATTCATTCTGGCTTTTAATAATGTCATCTAGATTTATTTCAAATACTTTGCGTGTGTTAATAGAAACAATCAAATTTTATTCCCATCCCAATTTTTTCATCCTTTTACCCATTCAATTCCTTTCTTTGTTTAATCGGTATAAAGGTTTTTAAATTTTGGAAAATAGTGTATTAATTATATTAGAAATATGTTTTATTTTCATAATTATTGATCAGTTTTTATTTATGACCAACAATATGTACGGCATATATTCCTATGCACATGTTTATACATTACTATACTTATGTGTACCTGGTGACGAAAAGCTGATCCTGTAACAAACGTAAGTTTTACGAAGATTTGTTAACAAATACCTATTATAACATGTTCTTATTGGAATTTCTGAAATACTTTTGCAGATCTACGTAGATAATAATCCCTAGAACCCAAAAGTTAATGTATATTTATGGACAAGATAATTTCAATAATTTTGCAGGGATCTGTTCAAACAGGTGCATACAATCTGGAGCAGAAAATCTCGAGCACGTTAATTCATGGATACAATCAGACCAGGTGGCAGGAAACTGGGAAGAGTTTTTGTGAAAATAAAACCTATAATTTCTTAATTATATTACATATCAGATTAATTTAAAACCATTATTATTTTAGGAAAAAGGCCAAAATGTCATGTAGACAGATTTTTGATATAATAAAATTAACATCAAGTGGCGCAAGAAAATTGATTTTTAAAAAGGAAAAAAAATCGTAACTCAATCGATTCACAAACTATTAAATCCAATTAAATATATTATAAAACTTAATACTGTTTTTCATTCGAATAACTTTCCAAGAAAATAACTTTTAGAAGAAAAAATGGTTAAAAAGAGTACACAACTTCATCAATTCACAAGGTATAAAATCGACTGAAATTTATCATATACATTCTTAATATTATCCAATTTTTTATAATGACAAGCTTATATAGGACCGAGTTAGAAAAAAATAGACAGAGAATTCATTGAAAGATGAGGAATTGTATAAGAAAGAAAACATGCTGATAAAATAAAAAATATGTCTCTTGCAATACCATGAAATTAAAAACTCGCCAAAAGCAGCCAAATGAAATTTTAAAAACTGGGCTTATCTCTAATCGTGATTCAGTTTTTGTTGGCGAAATTGACAGTTAATATTAAAATATATCTCCTCTTGTAGTCTGAGCCCACACAGATATTTTCAATTTCTGTTTAGACCACATTCTTTAAACCTTCATCGGTAGGTTAATGGATATATGGATATTTTTTGGTTGTTTACTTGTTGCAATTATCTGATTCTTCTTTTTGATACTTATATATATATATCATCAAAGTATTTTTATGATCTTCCGTTAGCTGTTTTCTAAGTTACTTTAGAAAAATAATACTCTTATGTAGCTTAATTTGATGGTAACACGAATGTACATGCATAAAAGTAATAAAAGCGTTTAATGTATCAGATTAATTTTTAACGCAGTTATTAATTTCTTAAATGAATGATAACAGTTGTAAATTTCCAAGTGTGTGAAAAAGTCCATCCCTGGATTCGAACCAGGGATATACTGACTAATGCTTGCTAATGCTCTTCCAAATGAGTCATCCCGGACATGTATTTCTCATATGCATATTCACAAGGTGACCGGCGTCAATACTGGTGCTCTGATTGATTAAACGAATTTCGCCCTTACCGAGAAAGATGAGGCTAACGAAAAAGACAGGTTAACATGTTGCATCGTCAGCGATCTGTCAAATAATAATAATAATAATTAATTAATTAATAAAAATAAGATGCGGGAATTGACCGTGGTAGCCGGAAATTTTTGTTACCTCGCAATAAAGAAGAAGGAGTCTACACAGTCAGAGACGAGCGAAGAGAAAACTGCGCATGGGGCAAAGTTTTAATTTGGCGCCCCCGTCAATCCGATTATTTCTTGTAATAGGCCAAAAAGGACGGTTGTACTATAAATTTTGCGCCCCACTAAATTTCCGCGTTGACCACCCCTCTGCTCCCCTCCCTCCAACCTTGCGCACAGCGCAGTAAGCAGAATTATGTTTATATTTACACTATGGCAGAATTTAAAGATCACTTTAAAGATATCAGTGGTGATTTAATAGAAAATTAATAAAGATAAAATTTGAAAATTTGTATAGATGTTAAACGTATGTAGTTTTGTAATGAGCTAAAAGCATTTTTTAATAGATGAAGATAAACTAATTTTAATATAAATATTTCTGTCTTCACTAAAAATTTCATTTATCATAAATATATATTCAGTTATTTTAAACCATTAAAAATATTCTGGTCAGAATATTTTGAGAAATGAAGCTGCATAGTTTATTGATGACGTGTAATGCATGTAATGAGGAATGCACGCATTGGAGAGCATTTCTTAAGCATATCATCTAACAGCATGTAAATAAATAATTTCTGATTACGATTAAATAACTTAAATAAAAAAAACTGTCTTTGCGTAACTGTCTTTTACGGTGTTTTTAGGTCAGATATTTGCGCATCATAGAAAAAAGCAGTAGAACCAGAAATTGCTACAAAAAACGAAAGTAAACAGCCAATCCGAAGGCAATATTGACAGTGGTTGTGATATGAATATGCATATTTGAAATACGCATCTGAGAGGAATATTAGAGGACTGATTTGGTGAATTAGTATATCGAATGAAAGGCATTTCAACAATTATTCATAATAAACATCACCAAATTTACTTGGAACTCTGCAAAGTGAATAAGACCGTTTAATAGGTTCTCTTATTTTTTTTATATTAATGGATTAATTAAATTGATTTAGTCCACTTTCTTAATGTGTTTCTCATGAACTTTAGGAACAGGAATATGCACCGTGATGATTTACTTAGGTAAAGTGTTATAATCATAATTGAAGATATAATTGATGAGACACATGATTTTTTTTTCTAATTAAGCTGATAGTCCCAACTTTAAATAATATTTTATTGAATTTCAATATATGTTAAAAAATTAATTTGGAGTATTATATATTTCTGTTAAGTTAAAATAAATAATATTCACACGATAAATTATTTATATTAATCGTTTTTCAACTTCATTATGATTGCCTAATTTACTTTCCTCTTAAAAAACTAATTAACGCTAAAAAAATGTTAATTTACTTGAGATAAATGATTATTCAGTCTAAAAAGTCCCATTTTCTACCTTCCGTTCATTTTACGCTAAACTTATCACTTATTCATACTTTTTATGAAAGATAATTTATCTTTATAATCTCCAGAAGTTGTTTCTCGTGTGCCTTGAAAAATGAAAGTTATAAAAAAATTTTAAACCTCAAATTACTTTAAAATATATAATGTAATTAATCGTTCACTGTGTAACTATCTTTTTTTTGTAATAAAGGACTAGAATTTTTTATAATACACTTTAAAAAATAGCATGCAACAAAATGTTAAATTAACAGATTAGAAGAAAGTAAAATAATCTTTTATATTAAAAAATAATGTTTTATAAGCTGTTAATTTATTTTATAGTTACAATAAATGAAACAATTTATGTTTTAAGATTACAATTAATAAACTGTATATCATAAAATCTAAATTTTATGATCTCATTTACTAATAATGTTTAAAGTATTTATTACAAAATCTATCAATGATTAATTCTAAACGAAAATTATAAAACTTTGTAATAAAAGTAGAATTTTTTGATCGTACAATAATATAATTTATGAGCTGCCTAATGTAACAGACGTACATATACAATTTAATCATAATTTTACTAGGCAATATTTAAATAATACTTTTTGTATAACATTAAAAATTAGGAATATATATTCGCAGATATTATATATTTAATAGAGACAGAAAAATAAATTCCATTTAGTTTTCATTTTCGGTGAAAATGCTGTCAAAATTTTGGTCAGATCGAGACTAACTGTATTTCAAATATCCCGTTTCATACTTAGGAAATTTTGAAAATTAATGATTGGTTTAAGCTGTATCGGCCAAATGAGACACTCTTTATTTATTGCTATGAACTGTTTATAATTAACAGTCATGACTGATTCAAAAAGTGTATTTAAATAATAAAGCAAGAATTACACATATGATAAAGATTGAGTATTCTTTTCACTTGTTCATTAAAAGTTGGAGGTTTTGCAGTTGTAGAAAAATTTTAGCTTGAAACCCTAGAAGTTTTTCAAATACCTTTTGAGTATAGTGTATAGCAAAGAGTGACAGGATATTCTAGTATAATAGATAATGATTTACAAAAATCTTGATAAAGTTAAATCGGATATGTTTATTTAATAAACTTTTTTTATTAGAGGAAGTTTGTTTAATTTGTTTATGACTTAATTATGTTTTATTTTACGTAAAAGAAAAAGTTTTTGACAGAGACACAGAGAGCCAACTTGAGCCACAAGTATACATACACGGATAATTAATTAACAATTATATGTATTTATGTTTACTTATTAATTTTCTTATTAATTTATTATGTTTACTTATTATGTTTAATTATTAAAGAACTCGGGACATTTTCAATTTTTTTCGGCCGTAAACAAGAAGCTATGGAAATTCAGCTTATTCTTAAAGCATCTGATTCGACTAATCCTTAATATTCATTGTTATAGAAACAGATGCAATGTCAAATACTAGAAATATTCATAAAGATTTAAAAATAAAAAGAAACACCGGAGAGTAAATTGTAGTAAGCTTTTAGAAAAGCTGTATTTTGTGCATTTGATAATGTATAGCATCATTTTCTCGTTAACTGATACCATAAAAATGTATACGAATGTTAGGATAACTTAATAACGATCGTAATGCAAAAGATATTGTTAAGAGATGTTTTTAAGAACAATAATTATAAGACAGAAGATGAAACATCTGAAAAAAATCAGACACACAAAAATTATCCCAATATCAGTTAACACATAATTGGGTAATCTATAAATTTGAATACGACCTCACAAAGTTTTCTCATGGACTTAACCAATGCTTTTAGTTAAGAAGCTGTTATAATATGGCATCAAGATTAAATTACTGTTTCTATTAATGTGTCTATATTGCTTGGTTTATTCTATTCAAGCTGTTTCTTTTCCGGCTTCCTAGACTTTTAATTCTGGATGAGATTTCTAGTTTATCTTATTCTCTATCTTTCCAAAACTAAAATATGGTTATCTCGAATCCACTTTTTAACACTTTAGCAACATGACCAAGAAGATGAATTATGTTGAAACATATGATTTATTATCTTGGAAAAGATCAAATATGAAAATTTTCAATTGGGATTGAAGTATTTTTGCAAATTTATGTTAATATTTATTACACAAAATCTCCTCACACGCTGATGGTTTACAACTCCATATCTTTCTAATCGCTGGAACCTTTTTATTATATGTAATGTAAGTATGATGTAAATCTTCACTGTATTTAGTACCATCAATACCAGGAACGTGAATACTGGTATATCGTCAGTTAAAATAACACTATTTCAATGTTCCGATCTTCAGTTAATATTATTTTTAACGATTTTTAATCAAATCAACAATTGTTGAAAAGGTTTAAAAAAACTTTATTCGCGGAATTCTAGCATTTAAACCAAATTTTTTCAATCTGCTCCAAACATTCCTTGCGCTCAATATCAAAATTTTTGCGCTATTTTACAATCACTTGCTTTAGTACACATTTCTCATCCTTTATCAGTTTTGCATCCAATTCGCAACATATTCGAAGCATAATCGTCGTATACATCTTCAAACTTAAGAAATATAGCCTTTGATTTCAATTCCTCCAATTTGCCTTTTAATTAATTAATATCTGTACTTGTTCACGTAATCATACTACAGCTCATATTCAAAATATTAGAATAATTGAGAAAAAGTAATAAGAAAAAATTATTTGTCATTTATTTATTTTTTATACTAAGTAAATGCAATTAAATTTATTATAAATTAAATCTGGAATGTTTAGATAAGATTTTAACATTTATAAAATATAAAATACAGCACAATAAATTAGGTATACAGCTTCCTTAAACACACCAGAATATTATAATAAAATTTAGATTGGTTCAAAATATTAGAATATTTTATTTTACGCAACAATATTACCTTATGAATATGAAGTAAATGGTAGTTAATATTTTGTAGCATCCCCTTTAGCTTTCATAACAGCGTACAATCGATCTTGCATACTATATACAAGGTGTTTACAAGCATTTCTATCAATATTAGCCCAAATAGACTTTATACGTGCCACTAACTCAGTTTTACTTGAAGGAGGATTTTCTTGAAATTTTTTCTTCATTATACACCATAAGTTTTCGATGGGATTAAGATCTGGTGAATTTGGTGGCCAAGGAAGTACCTTAATGTTGCGTTGGCGGAACAAATTCTTAGTTGACACCGAGGTATGCGGGGACGCTAAATCTTGTTGAAAGATGAAATCATCTTCAAATAAATCTTCTGATGATGGAATCATGTAATATTCTAAAATTTCTTGATATATCAGAGAGTTAACCTTTTCGTAGACGATGCATAACTTTCCAGGTCCTTCTGCACTCATACAACCCCAAGCCATGACACTAGCAGCAAATTTTACGGAACGTTTAAGGCATTCTTTATCAAATGCTTCTTGCTTCATTCTCCAAACTCGAATACCTTGATTACCATATGAAACACAAAACATACTTTCATCACTAAATAATATATTTTTCCAATCTTCATTGCTCCATAAACGTCTTGATTTACACCAATTCAATCTTATACGCTTTTGTCTTGCAGTCATGAGAGGTTTTGTTTTCGGTACACGAGATTCAAATTTAAATTTATGGAGACGTCTTAATGTTGTCGATGTAGAAACTTCAACTCCTTCTTCTTTCCATTTTCGGTGCAAGAATCGTACACTTTTAAAACGGTTTTTCTTAACTATACGCTCCAGTTTCCTGTCATCTCTAGCAGATGTTTTTGGTTTTCGACAACCATTTCGGCGATTATTTTGAAATTTTCCAATTTTTGAATATTGTGTTAGTATTTTACTAACGCTCGATTGCGAACAATGTAAATAATTCGTTATGAAATATTGATTTTTACCGTGCCGATACAAATCAACCATATGAAGTTTTGTAGATTCAGGAATATCACTCACACGGCCCATTTTAAGACGAAAAAGAAACAAACTGCAAAAAAGAATACTGATTTTAAATAAAATAGTCTGAATTTAATCAATGATGCCACCAGTTAAGAATTGGTAATAATTAAAGGAGAATTAATGTGAAATATTCTAATATTTTGAACCACTTGAATAAATATTCTAATATTTTGACTTTTCAAAATAATTTTTTTTGCAATTAATCTTTTCAAAAATGATATTAAATTTAAGATAACAAGTAAGTTTAATCAACAATAAGTTCTTAATAAAAATATCATTTGCACATTTTCATTAAAAGACATTAAATTACCAAACGATATTTTCAATTTCTAAAAAAAAGGTAATTATTCTAATATTTTGAATATGAGCTGTAAATTACATCTTTTTTATGTGAAATTTGACTAATGAACTGATTCGATCATTTCGTTAGTTTACTTTTGACTTACATCCACAGATGAGTGCTTCATGCATAAGAAATATATCTACCATTTGAACTCAAGATTAATGTATATATAAGTGAATTATATACATCAGCACAATAAGGGAGTATGTGCTGATATATATGATACACATAAGCACATACTCTCTTTCTATTAAAAAATCCGTACCTTGCTCACAAATATTAGTTATTTTAGTAAATCTGTCTTATAATGCTACGCATGTCCATGTAGTTAGCGGCAGATTCAAACCGTTAATGGAATACAAAATATAAAAATTTCGTGTTTCTTCCTACTAGAGATAGTTTTAGATGTAACATAATTGTATACTACATCTAGCAACTTTGTAACACTATCTTTTTCTCAAACGTCGGCCCATGTTTGAGATAAAAACGCTAATTCCGCAGTATGCTTCTAAGTAGCGCTGTAAGAAGTTTTATGAAATGGGCGCATATCCACTTTACTCATACAAGGTTACCACCCTTCAGAAAATTTCCAGATGAAGAAATTATTTGGCATCAGTACTTTCTTACAAAGAATACTTCTTTCAGTAAAGCGAAATTTGATACATTTAATCTACATATATTCTCTATAAAAAATACTGATATTTTAATTGGAAAATTCCCTGTAGTGTGTGAACTGTTTTTATCTAGTACGTACTAGAGTAATAAACATGGTACCATGTTTATTACTCTAAATCCAGCCATTCTCGTGTTACAAACGGCGGGAATAATTTAATGGATACTATTTTAATATTTTAATACTTATTTAAACTTTAAATTTCCATTTTCTCATTTCTTTTAAGACTTAAAAAATTAATTTGTTTTTAAAAATTTTACAATAAATAAAATTGACTTATAGTTTTAATTTTATTGTTAAACGTTTATTTTGAGATGTTGTAACGGTTTTTGACTGTTTTAAGTAAACCTTTAGAATGTATGCTTTGAAACCGTTGTTTACTTAGTAAATAGAATGTTGTATACTTTTTATTGAATATTTATAATACTTTTGATATAATTCAATTTAAAGTGTGCTAAATATGAAGTTTGCATGCCTTCCTCGAATAGGATACTTTTTCAATCAATCGGATAAAAATAACATTTAGAAAGAAGTATATCCCGCAGTATAAGTTAATATAGGATAGATTCATTGCTTTCTAAGACTCTTCATGTGAAAAGAGACAGATGGTAATCCCAACAAAAAGACGCTTTCAGCAACGTAAATATATCTTTTCTCTTTAACTATCTTCTTTTGTGCCAATAAATCCACACTATAAATTAACCCTATTCACGGAAAGACTTTACGAAAAATATTTCTAAAGTTTTTGTGCTGAAAAAGAAATACTAGTTACTACACTGGCTCACGATAAGTACATAACTAATTAATTTTTGAACAGAAATGAATTTTTTAAACTTTTTTAAAGATTTCAATAATTGAATAAGGAAAATTAAAATATTTTATAATGTTTTGCATTGGAGTAGACTTTGACCTAATGATACATTCAAATGTTAATTAGGTGATGTAAAACGGACCTATAAAACTTGTTTTGATTTTTTTTTATTGGGTATTATGGAAATCTTTGGAATAACAAGGATTAGGTAAAGATGAAAGACAACACAGAAGTTAAATAGAAGGAAAACAAAAGTATTAAAGAATCTAGTGGTAAAGTAATTGTGCCTTCTGATTATTTTTGTCAAAAATTACTATAAACACACTGTGCTACAGACACTATTGCACGAAAATTGTTTTATCGATGATGTTTCTCCTTCAGGATAAAGTGCAGAGGACGGTGTTGTTCCCTTAACTTATTTGCAAACTTTCTTAGCTTAGCTGTTAACCCTCTGAGCTTCTTGTAAATGCGTAAAACTGTAATGTTGTCTTATCCGCATTTTGTTTTAAATGCTCCAAATATATTATTCTTGCAATATTATATACATATATATACATATAGTATTTAATTGCAAATATAAATGTAATCCTTGAAAAGATTAATCATTCTAAAATGTACAAAAAAATTCATTTAAAGAATTATGTTACTTTAAATATTTTTTTATATTACAGTGACATCGGGAGCTTAGTAAACAGAATATTAAGTTCGAAACACTTAGGATTTTAGGCTAAATTAAATTTATTTCTTTCATTATAATCGGTATAACACGATTAATCATAGTTAATTTTTTCAATGTTTTAATTTTACCTTTATTATGTGTAATTTAATTTTTTTAATAATGACACTGTGGTCAAAAGTACAACACATATTTATACCTGTGAACATCGTTCTGCTGTACTTCTGACAAAGCAATTTGATAACACAAAAATGAAGAAAAAATTTTAATTTTATTTAGTATCTTTTTAAATAAGTTTAAGTTAAATGGATAGAGGACACTGTAAAGCATATTAAAATTATATTAATGATAGTATTTTAAGAGTTTTGCATTTCGCGTTTACTTATTCCATTTTACATGATGAAAAGTCTACCCTAAATGACTAAGATTGTAACTGTTGGACAGATCCACTAATAATAGGAAGTTCAGATACAATGTGTTTTGTATTAATATCATATATTTTTTCACCTTCTGGTATACATTTTTCTAGTTTGTGTTTTAGAGTATCTTTCATTTGATCATACTATATTCGTCTCTATCCTTTGTCTGTTCTTTAAAGTGTATGCACAAAAAACTGCATAAGCTAGAGACTTGAAATTTTGTGTACTTACAGCTGAATATCTCGTGTTACAATATCACTTCCAGTTAAAATAAATTTTTCAATATCATCAGCTTATATTTGCAACTTAATTTTTAAAATAGAATCTTAATCTGAGCGTTTTGCGTGCAGATACCATAGCCCGGAGGTAAAGCATCTCACTAGTAAACATAATGTTCTAGATTTGAGACCCGGCGCTGGAAGTTGAAATTTTCATATTAAGATGGATTTAATTAAAATAAATGTTCTATGTTTTGTCAACTTAAAGGTTTATATTATTAAGATATTGTTCATCTGACATTCATAATATTTTTTTTAAACCTTTACGTGGGGGCTCATACAGCATCTGTCCGGTTTTGCATGTATTCTCGGTCAGATGCTGTCCGAGCATCTATGTGAAGGTTTAGTTCATTTTTTTTCCTATTTTAAAAAATATTGAGATTTATTAATGACTGTGCATTTAGAGTTTCGTTTAAACTATTTTTTTCTTTTTTTAGAATTTTAAAATTTATTTATATATCCGTTATTTTTTTCTAGAATTTTTGAAAAATCTGAAAATTTGAAATTTATATAAATAATTTGATTTCAACAATAACGTTTTATTATTAATTATTCTTTTAAATATTTTAATTATTTCGAAATTAATATTGTTGATGCTACAATCTGTGTAAAAATTTAATAATTATAAATAAACTATTTTTATATTTTAATTCAAAGATAAATTGTTTTGAAAGAAATATAACGGCGAAATCCTTTGTAAGATCTGTGATCACTTTTAAGAGATATATTACATATTATTACATATTAGATAGTTACATTTTAGATCTGAACCACTGGATTTTTATCGCATGTATCTTCAACACAAGTAATAAAGACATCATAATGTGCAGATTTTTATTCGTGCATTTGTGAGTAAGACACGCATTCATGATTGTTGCTTGAAAATAAAGTTATATATACTGCTCTAGAGAAAGCATCTAAAATAGCTGTTGCTTGGATGTTTTTTCTGAAAATAAATCTCGAATGACAAAGAATATCATCGCACGATGATTTTGGTTCGCTTTTGTCATCCATGATTGATCCATGATTTTGCATTAAAAGATTCCTTTAACACTCGCTGGATAGATCAAACTATTACAGGGCACATGAAGAATAAAACGGTTAAATTTTTTAGTTCTTAATTTTTGGTGTAAAATATAGAGATAAAATATTATGGAACTAAAATAATATTGTACTGAAAAGGTTTAAAATGATATAGTCAAGCATTTGGGGCATGTTTTTATTTATATATATGCATAATGTATATAAATAAACATAATTTTATATATCTACATGATTGTTATTGAAAAAAGCGAACATTTTGGTTTCGTAAGCACTTGTACTTCGGTAACTTATCCCAAGGTATGGATAAGCTGGATAACGCGAAGATCCCATCACCCCCGATAACGTGAAGAAGTTGGATCTAACGGGGATTTATGTTTTGCAGAAGGGGAAGGTACCAGTATTCTCTAAAAACATCAGATATATTTCTCTGGTATTTAAACTAAGACTTATGTGCGCAAATAGATAAATCTCGGGAAAGATTTTGCACATTTACCAAAAGTGTTATGACGACATAGCAATAAAAAATCTCTAAAAAATTGTAAATAAACACAAAGGGAGAATAAAGTATCCATAGAGAACTTTTTTGCTTACAAATGAGTTCTACATCAGCGAGAAATGAACATTTAAAAAATACAATAGTTTTTGCTAAATTAATGTTAATTATATTTAATTTTTTGCGTACACGAAACTCTTTTTTTTTGTATTTTTGAGATGATAATTTTACCTAGTGTTGTCAAATTGTAAGATTGTTCAATTGACAATGTTTCCATTCAGGCACCATAATTATTTTCAAGAGAATACTAAAAAATATAAAAAAAAACTTTTGAAATTAAGAACAATACATCTAAAGTACCTGATTTTAAATAATTTTCTGGTAGTGTTGTTAAAAATATTGGCAAAAATTTAGTTTAGTTTAGTTAATTTCATATTAGTTTATTTCCAAATGTTTAATATATCTTTAATGAAACACAAAAACATCTTTTTGTTCTTTTTTTTGATAGCAACTGAATTGCCTTTAAGATTCCCTAATCAAATGCTACTGAATGAAAACATGTTTACAGAGATTATTATTGCCGGTCAAATGAAAGTATTTTTTAGTGTTTGGGGTTACTGAATCATGACTGTGGAAAATAGCTCAGAGCCCTATAGATTTGTAGAAAAAAACCCAGCTAGTTTTCTAACGCTTCCTTCTCATAATTTTAAGAAAATAAATTTAAGAGACTAAGTTTCCCTAGCGACTAAGTACAGAGGAGTTTATGAAAGAGTAAAAAAACATAATGAAACATTAAAGATACGATGTAGCTTATTTTTTCTACATAAGTGTCATGAGAACTGAAATATTTTTCATACACCTTTACAAGCTTCATAAAGTCCTCGAGGAAAAACCAGGGCTATGCATCATTCTCTCTCGGTAGATAAGAATAGAAGGTGTATTTCGAATTCGTGGTCAAATGAAGAAGTGAAAGAGCTTGTCCGCTGTGATTTTATGTGTGAGGTATCGGGAGTAGATATCCATAACCGCCAATGGAAACCTGACAGATGTTATGCCAAAAGAAATGGTGACAACAATTCAGTGAGAAGGGTCAGCGAGTGCTAGACAAGCTGAGCCCTGGACGGCCACTATAGACGAAAGCAATCTTTGAATGCAGATTTGGATGCAATGCTGAAGTCACACAAGCCGTTCAATACTTCTTTCGTATGTAGATCCCCATTTTTTCATAGAGGGATTTTTAAAGCTTGTAAAGGTGCATGGTAAATATCTCGACTCAGATTGCTCTTGGTAGAAATGCAAAGTTACGTCTTATCTTTAATGTTTCATTATATTTTTTTGTCTGTCATACACACTTTTGTCCATAGTCGCCTGAGGAAACTTATTTTCAAACTCTCCCTCATATTTTGAGAAGTTAACTGTTAACAACTGGTCACTCTTTTTTAAACTTTTACGGTCCACCATTTACAAAAATAGACTGTTAAGTTTAGGAGAGTTTACCAATACTTGAACTAAATTTTATGAGAAAAAGTAAACGGTATCGCTTTTAGATCTGGGTTTTTCCAATTAATCTTGGTTGTCGATGTACAAATGACACTATGATATTGGTCTTTAATACTGTATCTTTATCATTTACTTTCACCATTTAACTGTTTGCCCCGTGGTATATATGGCTAAAAGCATTGTGCCCCATATATGTCGTCGGTCAAGTGAACCCAAAGTTAAAAAATATAGTTGAATCGAAATGAAAAACGTTTGTGTTCTATAACAGTGAGTGCAAATTTAAAATAAATTTTCTTAATTATTTTTATAACTGGAAACACACATAAAAAATTGCAACATTTGGTTTAATAATTGTAATATTTTTTTAAATACCGGTTTTTGACTTTATGTTTTCTCTGGATTTTGAAAAAAAATCAGTGAGTATAAATCATGGAATATGAAAAAATAAATGTTGGTGTCGACTCTACTCTTATCATTTTTTTTAAATTTCAACATTTATATGAAGAAAAAAGTCTTCACTTCAGGCCAAAAAAAAGTTTAATTTAAACGTTATTCAAGAAGAAGCTTGAGTGAGTTACAATTTAATTAGATTAATTCTCTGGAGAAATATTTTGTATTTAAAAATAATTAATCAGTTTTAAAAATACAATTTTTGTAAATGAATAAATAAATAAATAAGAAACACCCGAGAATAACAGTTTTACCTACAAATATAATTTTTCTAAGGTTGTCAAGGAAATAAAAATGTTATATAATGTAATTTAATAATTTCCATAATTAAGTTTTTATGTTTAGTTTGTTAACGGTTGATTTTTTATTTAACTGAAATATTTAACCCCCTGACTGCCCAGC
Source organism: Maratus speculifer (assembly GCA_964019185.1). Lineage (NCBI taxonomy): Eukaryota > Metazoa > Arthropoda > Arachnida > Araneae > Salticidae > Maratus > Maratus speculifer. Next base: position 167,979,292 of record OZ025292.1, read on the forward strand.
CAAAGGGTGATATTGTAATGTTGTTTTCTATGTAATTTATTAAAAATATTTTTTTTAAGATGTTTTTTCACACGTGATACAAAATAAGTTATTAGTATCGGTGTATAATCTTTGATAGCATCAATCCCAACTTAATTTTTTGACCTGGGTTTTATTTGTGGAATTATACTAATTTAAATATTGGTTATGTTGGAGTGAAATCTGCAGCTTAGTGTGTGAAAAAATCAGCCGGCGGCAGTCAGGAGGTTAAATTCTTACTGCTTGGAATTAATGCTATTAATAACAAAATAAATAAATAAAATGCGCAAAGGTATAATAACGATTCAGTTACAGGAGAATATTTTTATGTTCTATTCACACAACTGTCATAATATATTTCTCTTGTAAATTTTCTGAAAGTGTGTGTAAATAGTTTTTCTTTTTAAAAAGTAGTGTGAGGTAGAATTAAAAATATATGTCTGTAATTATATTACGATGATTTTACGACACCCCCAAGCATTTACATTAAACTTAAGTTAATTATTATATTTATAGTAGATTTATGATTATAATTTATAACTAGAAATTGTTTTTCATATTGGTTACCTGCCTTTGGTAGGCACAATTAAAATTTTCAATCCAAAATGGAGCGATGTTTTCTGACTAGCAGAAACATCTTAAATTCAAGAATGTATCACGCCAAAAAACAATTAATCACAAGTAATTTTAAAAGATATTATTTTAATATAAACAATACTTGGCGTATTTTTTAATACTACAATAGTTATTTATTTGGGGTTCATTTATGAAAAGTTTATACATAATATGTAAATTTTCACAAACATTATATCTTTAATAAATCATATAATGAATGTATATTAGAAATGCACATCTGATATTTTAGCAATGTTTATTATAGAATAGTATAGCAGTTTATTAAAATAATTCAAGATAGAGTCAAATAAGATTTATTGTTATAGAAAGAATGCGTTTTATTATAAGTAATGTGACGAATGTCTTGTAAAGGATTTATTATTTTGGAAAAGGTTTTAGAAAAGTATTTAACTGTAAATAACCTTTGAGTAATCCATAGCAATAATTTCTCACAAGGTTTAAAAAGCTATAATTCGCAGAATGAAGTACAAATTCGAATATTAAGAATTTTTTTAAAACCTCTATACTGTATAAAAAGTCCTTTAAATTTACGACAAAAACTGCTGGCAACAATGTTGCCAGCAGTTATTGCCGTAAAATCTACAATAAAGTTAGATGTAATTAAAAAATAACATCTAATTTTACTTATTTATAATTTGAAATACATATTTTTTACTTGTATGCATGCATATCATTGATAAGCGTTTAATAAAATGAAATGTTATAAATTACTACAAGGGATTTGTAATTGATGAAAACTAGTTTATATCTGCTTTATATCACATTTTTAAACAATTAGGGAGAAATTTAGTAACTACAACTGTTTTCTTTTAACTTACACTGTAAAAAATAAATTAAAAAAAAAACTGTTAACTTCACGGCAAAAACTGCTGGTAGCAATGTTGACAGCAGGTGTTGCCGTAAAATCTAAAATAAAGTTAGATGTAATAAAAAAATTAACATTTAATTTTACTGCAATTGGTATTAATTTTAATAGTTATTCATTGCTTTGAAAAGAGACTGTCCTTATTAATAAATTTAAACCCGCTTGTGTTGTAAAATACTATATTCAAAAATATTTTTTATTATAAAAATAGATTAAAAAAATCATACATTAATTAATTGTTAAACGTTATTTTTCATTTGCTTAGTATCTTTTTTATGAAATATAAAATATTTATTAAAAAATATATATTTTATTTTTGTTTTTATATTCATTTGTTCTTAAATGCTATATATTTAATAATATCTTTATTTTAAAATTATTTGTTCTTTTAAACATTTTTTTTTTCGTCAGATTCACCGTATTTACTACAGAAGTTTAAATTAACATTCTTTGGATAAATAGATCAATCCTTATAATATATTTCAAAAGCATATATACTGTAAGGTAATGAAATTCTTGAAATGTAGTTTTAATAATATATTTATGCAATATTAGTATATCTGGCTACTTCTCTGACAAATAAATGTGAAAGTATAAATATAAAATATTAATGTTTTAAAATATAAATTTATTGTTTGATTTTTTTTGTAAGTTTATGCAATGTGAAGATTAATCTGTAAATAACTGGTGATATTTAACTAATATTTGAATTTTAGTGGAAAGAATAGTTTTTTTGCTATGTGATTCTATTGTACTATATTTTAGATTATTTAACGTAAATTTAAATTATAGTACTTTATTTTTACAGTCAGTATTTTTCCTATTTTGGTTAATAGCCAAGTTTTGTATGTATCCCTGTAAATTGGGGATATGTTAAAGAACTAAACGGCCGGTATACATGATGGAACACTTGCTAGTTTGTTGAGAATATCGTAAAAAAATCGTAGTTTGTTTATAAGATTATGGGCAAATTAACAATTTTAAAAACGCATAACGCATTTGTAAACTGAAGTTCTTCAGTTTTAAAACATTCAACAATCGAAAAATATCCAATTTTTTTTTCCTTTTTTTTTTTTTTTTTTTTTTTTTTTTTTTTTTTTTTTTTTTTTTTTCAGGGGGAGGAGAAACGTCTTGTATAGCATCTGGAAATTTGCATGAATGTACACTGTTAAAAATCTTGTTCTAGTTTGAACCAAAAAAGTTTGTTTTTTGGTGCTCAATATCTGCCCCCGTAAGATGGTGAAATCTTGAACCAAAATTTGGAACTCCCATTGAAGCATAGATCCAATTTTTGGAACGAGGTGGAAGTAGGAAGCTCCAAATTTTGGTACGGGATTTCACCATCTTATGGTGGCAGCTATTGAGCACCAAAAAACAAACTTTTTTGGTTCAAACTAGAACAGGATTTTTAACAGTGTAATATAGCTTGCTAAAAATTGGTTCAGTTAAAGGTATAACAAGAATTCAGATTCAGTAATTAATTTCAGTGGAAATATGTATTTCAACTTTAGTGCAGGCCTATTTATAATCTAAGTGATTAATAAACACCAAGTAACATAATAAAAATGTTTCTTTTAAATATAAAACAACAGATAACATATTTTTAGATATTACCTTTTATAGTATATATATATAGTAAAAATTTTTTATGCGTACACCTGTACACGCTACAATATGCGACCAGTATACCATATGTCAGATTCCCCAACACACTGAGAATACTGTAACAAAACTCCACAATTTTTTAATAGGAAGTATAAAGATTCTGATTCAAATGTATAAAGAAAAATAAAAAAACACTTTACGCATTTAGAAACGCAACTTGCCTTTAAAAATCGGAAAAAATATCCGAATTTCTTTGGGAAAGCCCAGTATAACAACTACAAACATGAGTGAATGCAACATAGTTTGTTAAAAGTTAGTTCAGTTAAAAGTATAACACATTTGAAAATTCGGATTGAGCAATTTCTTTCAATAGGCAGAAATGTACTTCAACTTTAATGCAGATCTATTTGTAATCTAAGTAAAATTATAAACACCAAGTAACTTAATAAAAAGTATAAAGAAAAGAAAACAATGGAAGACCAGTGTACATTATAACCTTCTCACAACACAATGGGAATACTGTAATAGAATTTCAGAGTTTATTTATAAGATAATGTACAAATAAACAATTTCAAAAACGCATAACACATTTTATAACCTGATCCTACCTTCAACAGTCGTTAAAATATCCGAGCATTTTTGAAAGATTTGTATGTCATCTACAAATCAGTATAACTGCAACATAATTTGATAAACTTTTATTTTAGTTAAAAGTATCATTCAACTATATTATACATAAATTATATTTCAATATATTAAACATAAATTTCAGTATGCTTAAAAAAATATATTAGACACCACAGTTAAAAAAATACTGCACTCATTATACTCTTTATTTTAATAGCAGACGTTTTCTAGTAAACCTCAAAAAACATATAAAACTACATGCCAATTAAAGAACATATAAGGACTTTGGGCAAGATCAGATGGCCGGCTGGACACTTGAATAATGTTGGAATGTTATAAAAAAATAACTGAATAAAGTCTTAAAGAAATGTATTACTCAAGGACAACTGCTTCAAAGTCGTTGCATGTATTTTTAGTGTTCGGTTTTGTTTTTAAGTACGTTATGTTAAAAAAAAATACTTAATAGAAATCTTTGTACAATGATCGTTTTTTTATGTGTATAAAAGGGCCTAAATTTCTTACACTGGAGATGAATTCTCACATTTTAAAATAAAAATGCTTTGTTCTTCTTGTGTATTGTATATCTATTTCTTGTATTAATAAAATAAGATATTTTACCTAATACATGATTCGCTTAGTTTTAATATACATTTAAACAATTTGCAATTTTTAATGATAGTTTATAACAAACGACGAATTTATAATTGCAGAAATATTTTAAATTATATGTGCCAAATTGTACACCCTTCTACACTCTTAAAACGAAAGAGTGGATTTGGCTTCTCAGGAAAGAGCTGTAATTTATTGGATCGTGAATGGAGTTGTTTGTCAAACATTTTACTCATCTTGATTTAAATTGTTTTTTTTAAACTATTCATCGTGATTTAAATTGCTTATAAATAACTCGCTACTTGAGTTTTTCCAACTCTTTTTGAGAAGCTGCCTTTCAAATCTCGAGAAAATCGAGTGAATTTCGGCTCAACTTGAGTTATTTTGTGGCTGCGGTTTTAAAAGAGTATACAAAGGGCATTCAACTTTACTTATGTAAAAGATTCGTAACAGCTTTGTTAAAAAAAGTAGAGTGATACCTCTTTACGTTAGAATCCTGATATACTTTCCTGGTATAAATAATACATAAATTAATATATAAATAAATAAACAAAACTTAATTATTTTATTTATACATTTAGAAATTGATAGTGATATTTAGTGTTATCTTTCACAAAATTATCTTTCAGAAATATACATATACAGTAAACAGGATATCCCTCCTAAGATGTTCACACTTCGAGGATATGTAGGGTGGACGTACAGGACTCGAGGGCATAAACCCCTTCCTGACTCATTAACGAAATAGGTTGTCAGTAGGCTATCTTTTTAAAATTCAGATTTCTTTATTCGCTCTATTTTTCTAAAAGGGTAAAATTTAGCTTCTTTTCGCCTTAAATAATATATAATTGAATGAAGCGAATTTTACTATTTCAAAAAACTTGTGCATATCCAGAAATATGAATTTAAAAACACAACCCACTGTCAACACTGGACATTGAAAAGCTGGATCAAACAAAGGTAATATTTGGTGGTGGCAGTATTGCCAGTGGGCTATCTTTTTCAATTCCGATTTCTTGATTAGCATCATTATTTTCAAATAATACAATTCACCTTGTTTAATGACATATTAATTAAGTTGAGAAGAAAGAAAATATTATCATTTTAAAAAATTGGTCCCAATTAAGATATCAAGATATTAAAAATGTAGCCCACTGGCAATACTTCCAATGTCCTTACTGTGTCAGGAAGATGTTTCCGATCGTTTCTCTTTTATGCTCATTCCAACGCGATTACTAGTCGCTTAGTGGTATCCTATCTCCCCTCGAAATTTGTAATAATATAGCAGTAAAACCATGTGCATTTACGAAATGTAACATTACCTAATCAATATTGCTAGCCGTTTGTTCTCAGTAAAAAATACACTGATTTAAGTCTTGTTACACGAGAGTTCTTTAGTTTCATTTTTCCCCATCTTCTTTAAAAGTTAACAATAAATTTACATTAAAAAAGGTAATCTGCAATATTTTAAAATATTACTTGCAAATAATAAATATTATTTAGGTATATGAAGTACATACGTGAATAAAACATGTTAGTTTAAAAATAAACATAATACATTTTAATTTGCAGTAGTTGCAATTCAAAAAGATTTTAAAAAAACTGAAGAAATTTAATATTATTAAATTACAGTTTTACAACTGTTTCGGAATTTTTTTTACTTTAGAGTACTGTCAAAACATGTCTAGAAAATAGCTCATTTACTTAAAAAAAAGTTCGGAAGGAAATGTTTTGACGTGTGCATATAGAATAAAGAAAAAGATATTTCAATGCAATTTAAGAGGAAATCTTTTATTTATGCATTTGTACCGATCGGAAAGCTGCTAAAACAAAATTTCAAACAAAATTTTCCGAACTTTCAAACAAGAATTCACTTTTTGAAGGGTACGTTCCCTTATAGAAAAGAAAAATTTCCGCTGCATTTTATTTAAATAATTTATTTATTGCTTTATAAAAAAAACTTTTTTTAAGGAAATTTAAATTTGCATGGTCTGTAGGAGAGAAGAAGACACATTTTTCTAATTCTCTCATATATTTAAGATCTTAAAATTTGTTTTAAATAACTAATATCACAATTTTGTAGTGTAAAGAATCGGAAATCTCCAAAGCTTGCAACCAAATAAAAATTTTAACTATTTAATTTGTATTTCATTAAATAGTATAATGAAAAATATCATTTGAATGTGTCCCTGTATTGTATATATTAGGACATTGTCAAACTGTTATGGGCCCAGATTGGGACATCTCATTGTTTTGAACTCTCATGAAGAAATTAATGCCTATTTATGAAACATAATTTTTAAAAATAGGAAAAAGGACTTACAGCTACTTTTTTATTATTATCGTTGGACATCCCAATTTTTTTTTACATTAATTTGGAATTTTCTGATATTCATGTCTTTAATGATATTCCAAATACAAATATATCCTGAGAAAGTTTTTAACCCTTTAAGTGTTTGGGACGTAATATTCCATTCCCTTTGCTCCAGGTAACACTGCAATATAAGCAATATTTAAGGTAATATAATTTTATAGATTTAAAGAATTTTCAATGCATTTTTGAAAGATTAATATTATAAAGGATTACATTCACATTTGTATATAATGTTGAAAGAATCATATTTTCTTAACATTTAAAACAAATTGCAGAGAAAAGAACATTACATTTTTATCCATTTGCACGACGCTCAGAGGGTTAAACAACGACTTCGTTGTTGTCAGTAGCAGTATCTTCATTGTTTTAGTAAGTAATAGTGCTCCAAGAATTCTCCTTTTTTTCTGAAAAAAGGGTGGTGGGTGGTTAATTATTGATTCCATATAGTTCACATAATACAGAAACATAGAACAAGCAGTGAATTTTCTCTCAAACTTCACAAAAACAATTTTTACTTTACATACATTAACCTTTTTAGTTGATAATTTAAATTTAATTAATTGTCTTTTTTCTCTTGCTTTTTAGCAAGTTTTATTTCTGTAGAAGATTTCTAGATAGGATCTTCTGGAATGACTAAAGAAAGAAACGGTCTTTCATGTTTTTAATGCAGCAGCAATACTACTGCTAATGATTTTATGAGTAGACTTAAAATATTTTGAGAGGGATAAAACACCAAAAATATTTCGATAGTTTTCAAAAACTGAGTTTAGAATAGATTCCATTCCTAGTTTATGAGGATTGTCATTGTTTCTGTAACGTCAGAAGCTTGAAATTCATCCGTCTAAAAACACTTTGAACTCTTATAGACATTGATGAATTGCCAGAGAAATTTAGCCTAATCTTCGTCAAAATAATGTTTAATAAATAAATAATATAGGTATAAAACACTTCACCACACAATGAAATAATGTTGTCTATTAATTCTGAATACATTTATTCAAAACCATAAAAATACATTGGTTTAAAAGAAGACACGCCTGGGAGCCACGCCCATTCTCATTAACCATTTCAAGTCTGGTGTACTATTATTTGTACATGTTTTTTAATGGCGTATTATTTTGTTTTTAATAACTACTTTTGCTACTTTTGACATGTAGTAATGTTAGTATATGACTATGTATTTATTGTATGACTTCATTTATATTTAAGCATTTAGAAATAATAATAATTATTATCATTTGCTTCATTCCCTTTGCGCCGTTTACGATTCTTTTATTTTAAAAGATATATTTTACTCTTTAAATTTACAATAAAAGTTACTTTTCTGTAAGAATCACGCTTAATAAAGCGCAAGAAGTATTAGAAAATTGTAATATAAGTTAAATGTTATTGTAAAACACTATTTTCTAAATGTCTGAAGAAATTCTTCCTTAACATGTTGTCATATGTGTATTAATTGAATAGTACTAAAAACAACAATATTCGTTATCTTTAAGACAATGAAATATTCGTTAAACACTAATTAATCTATTTGGATAGCTACTACAAATGATATTATCGTAAAGTAATTTTTTCCGAAAAGTGAAAAAAAGTTCGGACCGAAAGGGGTAATTTCAATCTAACATTTTATACTCGGTCATAATATGCTCTATGATATAGTTTATGCTTTAATTAAGGAGTTTGATAAATCTGTGCAAGAACGTCACACAAATTAGAGGTGTCTATGATTTTAAGCACTCCCAAAAAATGTACTTTTCAGTTAGAAATCCTATTACACTTAAAATACTCGAGCGATTTTAATAAAAAAAATTTGGTCGAAGTGTATAAATGTAATATCATATTTTTGGGACAAATTAATTTTTTTTATTAGTTGTTAAAAATAAATTTACAATAAACAGAAAAATTCTGAAATATTGCCATCGTTTTAAACTTAAAATGTTTTGCGCTAAAATATATAATATAAATTTTAAATCGTTCAGTTTTCTTTAAAAAGTGATTATAATAATAAAAAAAGAAATGCCAATTAATAAATTTATTTAAAATAACTTAGAACTTTCAAGCCTTAATCAAGCTCTTCATCAGGGAATATTTTTATATCGAATTTTTGTTTATTTATAGAAATGCATAAATTTGTTATGAAAATCAACAAGCCAATAAATTCATCAATCGAAACGAACACGCTCGTATTTGTATTTACTTTTGATTTTCTTGCATTCTATTTCCATTCATCGAAGTTGTAAATAAAAACATATGACGGAACGGAATTTTCACGTTGTTTTAAAAACAAAAATTTAAAATATGCACTTTAATACATTCAGTTTTACTTAAAAGATGATTAAAAATTCAAAATAGAAATGTTAATAAATGTTAATTACGTTCCGTCAATTTTTTTATTTAATTGTTTTTTTCTGGAAAAACTGTATGGCATAAGCCTTGAGCATAATCCAGTGAATATGGATTACGAAGTTTATCAAACTCCGCTTAGTATTTTTTGAGAAGAGGGAACTTATAGTTTGTGTATCTCTCATGGGAATTCAACCGGTACTGTCTTCCCTTAATTCCAATGACTTTAAAATTGTTTTAAATTTCTTGTTTTTTATCTGTTTACATGTTTAAATGGGGTGTGTATATAAAATTCTATCATTTAGTGGAAGGAAGGGGGGTCTGGCACTCATCGAATGAAATATCTAGGAGATGGGGAAATAGCTTTTGTTATCGATATCATTTTTGATTATCATTTTCTATTTTCATTTTTAATAAATCTTTTATTCTAATATATTCTAATATTCTCTATAAATTATTATTTATTCTAATATTACCTCATCTTTTTTTTAGTCTGTGAAACTGCAAATTATGATTAAATGGATTATTTTAGTAAACTGTGTCCATTTATATGAATATAGCATGTATACTCGTAAAGAAATTAAGGCTTTTATAAAAACGATTCAAAATTTTGCCAAGTTTTTTGCTTATAATTTGTGGAGTTCTTAACAAAAAAATATTCTTTTCAGAAAATATGACATATAACATTGTACATAATACCCTGCAATCAAAATTTAAAAATATTAATAACTACATGAAAAATGAACAGTAAAATGAACAGTAAAATGAACAGTAAAATGAACAGAATACTAAATAAGCTTCAGCGCGCTAGCGTGAACTCAATCAAATTATAATTTGCATAATGTGTTAGATAAATGTATAGAGAAACTTTTGTGAAAGTTACACATTTGTTAAAAAAGATAGCTTGAAAATTCTGAAAATTATCTTCGATAGAATAACATTAAAGTCCGTTTTTTTTTTCAAAATGAAGCAAAAAGAAGAAGAGCTGTGTCCAAATATTAGCTGTACTGGCAATATTGTGTAGACACTAATCAATGGAATATGGATACAGCCCTTTTCAACGTTTTCCTTCATTTTAGGAATAACGAATTTCGATATCATTCTATCGACAATAATTTTCAGAATTTTCAAGCTACTTTTTGTGACTTTTACAAAAGTTGCTGTATACATTTAGCTAATACATTATGCAAATTATATTTTGAATGAGTTCACGCATGCGCACTGAAACTTTATTTAGTATACCTGTTCATTTTTGATGCAATAATTAATATTTTAAAATTTTCAATACCGGGTATTTTGCACAATGTTGCATGTCGTATTTTCTGAAAAGGACATTGTTTTTTATTAAAAACTCTGCAAATTATAAGCAAAAAACTTGGCGTTATTTGTGACCGTTTTTATAAAAACCTTAATTTCTCTGAGTATACATGCAATATTCACAAAAATAAACACAGTTTATTAAATGATTAAGTGGTATATGCCATATATAATCATAATCTGCAGTTTGAATGTTTTCGCTGCTTTAGTTTTCACAGTGTTATCCAAAAGTTCTTTCAAAAGTTCTTTCGTTCTTTTTCAATTTGTTGATGGTATTTTATAAGATTTCTTGGGAAAATACTCTCGAAAATATATGACATGTACTATTTTGTTTACACTTCTGGAGTTGCAGAATAATTCCTTATGTATATTTCTGGATATTTAACAAAACGTTTAAAATCGCAATTGTCAAGATTATTTTGCTGGCACTGTAGCTATTTCTTTTAATTGTTGTTTGATATGAAATAATACTTTACTAACTTCTCTTCATTTGAATCAATAAAGTATGTTAAAAATAAATTCAGCAAATTTTATATATCATTACAGCCAAAAGAAATAAAGTCTGAAAAAGAAAGAAAATGCACTTTGATAATGATATTGATACCATGAGTGGGTGGGGGGTTATAATTACGGAAAAGTTGATAACGTTTTATTTGGACAACCCCTCAATGAAATTTTAAATTTATGTATCAATAAATATTAATTACTTAATCCAAAATACATGCTTACAGTGCTTCTGTTAAAAAGAATAAATATTTCTAAGATTTTTGAAATGCGTATATAAATCAGATAATTCGTATTTTAAAATAAACGAGGTGGAACACGACGAAATTCGACAAAAGAAAATCATTAAAAAAAGAACTGTTTCATTGATTTATGATAAATCGACAGAATTAGTTACAGTAAAAAATACATCTTACATTGCTCACTCTAACTTTAAAACACATATTATTTTAAACTAAAATCAACAAAATGCTATAAATCTCAATTATCCAAAATAGTAAACGAAATAAAACCGGAATTCACCGGATTTTATAACGGACGATATTTCTAAAATATTATAAGCATTTTAATTTCTTTTTTTTTCAATTTTAAGTGAAAATTGAGTGATTCTGTTGTCACAGTTACAAAACTAATTCTAAAAATTATTTAAAAAAATTAATAACTCAGAATTAAAATGAGATACATCTTTGAAAGAAGTTGCACTTAAAAGATTTTTTTTCGATACGATGGTGTAAAAATTTAAAATGTACCATGTTTAGAAGTGTAAAAGTTGCAGCATCGAAAACTGCAAAAGTGAAATTGCATGGGAAAATGTTGCGCATATTAATTTCTTTTCCTTTTTTTTCTTTTTAAGAAAAAATGAAGTGATTCTGTTGCCACAATTACAAAACTGGTATTAAAAACTGTAAAAAAATTAATAACTCAAAAATAAATTGAGATGCGGTTTTCAAACCAATTGCATTTTAAAGAACGTTTTTTTCTCTATACGACGATGTAAAAATTTAAAATTTGCGATGTTTAGAAGTGTTAAATTTTCTGTAGCGAAAATTGAAAACCGAAATTGCAGAGGAAAGTGTTGCCATTCGCAAAATGACGTATGCGTTACGCACAGATACGTTTAGCCTTTATAATATAGATATAACAAATTTCACTTTAAAAAATTTCGATTCCGAAAAACTCTGAAAAAATACAATTTTATTTTAAAGGGAGATTTTCAAAACTTATTCTGAAATTTGTTGCTTCAAAGCATAGTCAAAATTTTTCTACAAAACAAATTTGAATCTGAAAAAAAGTATTCAAAATAGGATACAGAATAGAGAAATTCCATATCAATTTAAACAGAAAATTTTTATTTGTGTTTTTGTAGCGATTTCCATGCTTCTAAAACGAAAAATTATTAAAGGGAAATTCTCCTTTTTTTAGTAGCGCATTTCCTAACAGAAAAGAAAAGTTTTCATTGCATTTTATTTAAATACTCTATTTATTGAGATATAAAATGCTAAAAATGTAACAAAATATCTTTATTCAAACAAAAGTATGTTTCGTCGTACAATCGACAACATTTTAATAATCATTTTTCATAGAAATATTTTCACAAATTTGAAAAACAAGAGCTTGGAAAACAATGTAGCGAAACTGCATGGATAATTCAAAACAGTGCAAACATAAACATGTACATTCACACACACACGCACATATATATTATTAATTTTTCGATTGCGATATCTCCTTTCATAAGTAAAAAAATGTAAATAAACGTACCCAACTGGCGTTTTCCAAGGAACACAAAGTCTGGCCAAGTGAAAACTATAAACCTAACAACTAAAGATATGATTGGACATTTTTTATTCCAACAATGGACCATGACGGAGAACACGTTAAACTATGCGGAGCATTTCCTTCAAAAAGTGTCGGTCCGTTTTTTGAAATCCAGGGTAAGATGAATAATGCAATGTATAAGAATATCTTGCAAGACCATTTGCTGCCTTATTAGAAGAAAAATTGCGGTTGCAGTATTTGTTTCAACATATAACGACCTAAAAAATTTATGAACTCTCATTAAGCATTGGCTTTCACACAAAAAAAATCGTTTTTTAAATGGTGAGCACAATTTGAAACCAATATAAAATCTTTGAAAAGAATTTGGCAAACTTGTGTGGAACATATAAATATTCAAATTCAGAAGAAATTTCTCAAAAATTGCAAGAAATGTAAATAAAATTTAGTATAGACGATCTTCAACCGTAGATTGAATCAAAATCACATTGCTGCACGGCAGTACTTATTATTAAAGGCATGGCGATAAAATACTAATTGTAAATTTTGCTGAACACTATTGTTTTCTGTTGCAATGCACTTTTTTTTAAACTTGCGAAGTTGGCCGGGACTTCTGAGAGCATATGTTTTCCTTTGCACTTAATTTTGTCAATTAAATTTATTGATAGTTATCCATTATTCCATAAATGAATTTCAAAATATAACTTCAAAATAATGTATAAGTATAATTTTAAGACTCCACTTCATTTGAGTATACTTAGAAGTTAACTAAAAAAATTTTGCTGAACGGAAACATTTGACAACCACTGTAGGATGAGAAATATTTGTTATGTCTGATATTTTATCATTTTCCGATTGGAATATTCTAAAATAAGATCCTTCCCAAATTATTTTAAAGTTCTTCAAAGACTTATGTATCATTAATAATATCTTTTGAATTTTATTTTTGACAACTACTATTTTTCACCCTTCTTCATATACAGAACCATAAAGCTGTAGCAATTTGTAGAAGTTCTATTATGGACATTATTTATCGTAATGTGTCTGTTACATTTGTTTATGTAATTTGAATGTTATGATTGAAAGACAAATTCTTATTATGAATTTTTTTATGGGCAATCATAATTATATACATATGTATCACCTATAATCTCGTTGAATACAACTCTCTGCTTGCATCGAAAAAATTACCCAAATGGTTTACGAAGATTTACTGAACGGTTTGGAATTTATTGCGCATATATTCTTTGTGAATTTTGTACATTCATTCTAATTTTAATGAAATTCTGATTAAACTTTCAAAAATACATTAATAAAAGTTTTATTCATTCTATGAAATCCTATCATCCATAATAAATTCATTGATGTGCCATAATAGGTAATGATTCTCGATTGCATAGTAAATTCATCCTATTTCAGATAGAGTCATATTAGTTTCGTGTTACGGTGTTTAATATATATAACCATAATACATTTTGTATTTATGCCATTTTGCATAAAAATGCAAAATCTACAGGAACAAAAAGTGAATACCTATAAGATTATAATAAGAACTCACCTCATATGCCGCGTTTAACATACGATTTTGAGCTTACTATTAGGATAATTTACTCTGAATGAAAACAGTCACCAGTTATTTTAAATATTTCTGAATGATATTAGCGTTTTTTCCGATAAAAGCAAATGAAAGAGATGAAGAGAATATCAAAGAAAATTAATAAAGAAATACAGTGTGTCCATCTTTTCTCTATTCAAAGCTATCCTATCTATAGCCAAAATCCTTCTTAATAAAAGCCTGTGCATTTCTGTATGACATAATAAAGGAGATTGGTGATTCAATTACGGCCAGGAGCGAGCGTCTTATTGCATTCTAAATTTAGGAGGATTGAAAATTCCACCCCTTTGAAAAAATGGCAGGTATTTTTACTCTAATTGGAATGAATTTTATAAAAATGCACTCCTTAAAGGGGGAAGTTTTCACTCCCCAGGAAGGAGTGAAATATTTCCCTCCATTGTCGAGAGTGAAACATGACAATCTGTTGCCGAGATGAATTAATTATGCATACTTTTATAGCTGTTCAGTTGTAGCCAGATCATTATCCACATGTTTATTACTTCTCGAATCCATCTAATACTTTTTTCACATAAAATGCATCTAATTTGATAATATTAACATGAAAAACAACAAAATAATCAAAGTTTTCATTGATTTATACAAAGTTTATCTTCAAATAAAAAAAATGAAGCAATCGATTTGAATTTGTTGCTGAACTGCTTATAATTCGCTGCTCTTCCAAATGGTTAATCTTTTACGATAAATTTCAGATTAAAAAAAAAGTTTAGAAGTAGACACTTTCTAATAATAAATTATTTTTCAACGAAAAATGACAAACTTATAATAAATCACATTTTTTCAAATATTGTGCGATATTTTTTTTTTTATTAAAATCATTTATTTATAATCTCGTAAATAAAACAGATGTCTACACTAAGACGTTTAAAAATAAATCCAACGCTTACATTTCTTCTTATAAGAAAGAAATTTTCCATTGAAAATATTTCTAAAACTCATTAAAAGAAAACAAAGAACACTGATGATAAGCAATAATAAGTATTAGGTGCTTCAAAATAGACGCGAAATTACCTTTGGTAATAAAGCCAATATAACGTGTGGCTCACAAGTTAGTTTAGAAAAACAAAACTATCTAAACAATAAATATATATAAATATATACGTAAAGAGTGATCTTGAGATATAAACAAACAGAAAAAAAGACAGCAAAATATCATTTAGAAAAGTCGATAAAGAAGAAAATAAAAATAGCTATTAAAGTATAGATATTGATGTGAAACATAATGATGACTCTAAAACCTATTGCTGTATTCTTAATCCTTTTTTAACTGACGTAGGATAACTCGTTGATAAAACTAAAGTTAAATTTTTAAAGCGCTTTAAAAAAAAATCTTATTAACATTCGAAAAAAAAATTTGCTTATTTGATATATTTATTTACCCAGTTTATTTATTACTGTAATTTTTTTTACGTGAGATTTTATAATTTATGACATTGAATTAATAATATACGAAGATGTTTGTCATCTCCTCATAGAGATAGTTAAAATTAGTACAAGTACATGTGAACACTTTTTGTAAATATGTATGTATATATATATATATATATATACATATAAGGAACTGCTTTTTAAAAGGTGCAAATAAAGAAATTTTGATAAAAACTTCTGACTGAAAATAATAAACACTTCAAGATTTTATAATGAAGAAAGCCTAAATGTAATTTGATAAATTTTCTTTATTTGTACTTTTATATTTCATATGAATTTATTTAAAATGGTATCACTTTAAAAATTGAATATTTATGTAGAAATTTTGATTCCTTAATTTTATTTTTTACATGCTTTTGATTATTATACGCAAGCTAATTTACAAATAACAAAAATGATAAACAATCCCGAAATATTTTTTTTTAAGTACAGGTGTTATATTTAAATATTTCAACATAATAATAATCAAACACAGTTGTTAATTTATCATTCATAACACACATGAAAAAAATATATTATTTCACACTTTAATTCTGATTAAAACAACCTAAAAACAACAAAAACTTTCAGAAATTGTTTTATCCATAACTTAATTTTTCTCAGGAAATAACCTCAATTTACTTCAGCTGGTGCAATTACAAAAGGACTGAGTAAGGGAAAAATAAGAATAAACATGACATTGTTCTTCTGAAATATTTAAATTCTTTGTTCGGTCGCTGCTTTTCAGATAAAGAAGAATAAATCACTGAGCTTCAGCATTTCTTTTTAGAAGTAAAGTGACTGAATGAAATCGCATATCAGATACAGCAATTAGAGATATTTTAGAAGAATATTTTATTTCTACATAGAATATTTTACTGTTGAGAAAACATTTGCACAAAAATCTAACTGTACAATAGAAAAGTTTATCTTCAAACGGTGTATGTTTATATTTACGATTTAAAATATAATAATGTACTGAGTACAATTAGTAACGAATAATTCAGTTAGTATCAAAACATGGGTGTGATTTTATTAAAAAGCGCTAATATCGAAAATAGTTTAAATAGTCGAACCTGGCTTCATGATTAACACTCCGCTATGTACGTGGACTTTTTCAGGTACCTAAAACATCATCATTAGGTTAATGTAATACTATATAGCTCACCTTTTCAGGGGCAAAGCACTTTGTGTGTTAATATGTTGAAACGATTGAATGACAATTGAATACGTGTTATTAATGACGAAAGCCTAAGTACAATTTGAGAAAATTCTCTTTATTAACACTTTTATATTATTCGAAATTATTCGATTATTATTCGAAAGCTAATTCACGAGTAAGAAATTATGCTAGAGAATTTCAAAATATTTTTTTGAATAACAGATTTTTTTTAATTATTAAAGACTAAAGCCTTAGTTTAATTTGATAATTTTTTTATTTATATTTTTATATTTGTATGAATTAATTTAAATGAGTTAACTAAAAAATTAAACATTTATGTGGAAAACTTGACTCCGTAATTTTATTTCTGTTTGTCATATGCTTTAGATTATTAGGCGCAAGCTAAAATACAAGTAACAAAACATGATATAGAAACTTTAAATATGTTTTTTTAACTACAAGTGTTACATTTAAATAATTCAACTTAGTAATACTCAAGCACAATTGTTAATTTATCGTATATAACACACATGAAAACAAAATTTTATTTCACACTTTAATTCTGATAAAAACAACATAAAAACAACTAAAACACTGAGAAATTTGTTTATCATAGCAACTTTTTCTTAGGAAAGAACCTTAATTTACTTCAGCTGGTACAATTACAAAAGGACTGAGGAAGACAAAAATAAAAATAAGCATGACATTATTCTTCTCAAATATTTAAATTCTTTGTTCGGTTGTTGCCTTTCAGACAAAGAAAAATAAATTACTGAGCTTCAACGCTTCTCTTTGGATGTATAAGAACAAAATGAAGTCGCATACGAGATACAGTATTTAGGGATATTTTAGAAGAATGTTTAATTTTTAGAAAGAACATTTTACTTTTAAGCTGAATTTTCGCACAAAAATCTTATTTTACTCTCGACGAGTTTTTCTTTTATCAGAGTATGTGCAAATTTACAATGTATTACATAATAATGTACTGAGTACAAAGTATATGAAATTAAAATTAGCAACGAATATTTCATTTTATATCATAACGTGGGAGTGGTTTATTAAAAAGCGAACATATTTTATATAGTCAAAACTGGTTAAGACACTCATGATTAATACGGGACCCCGTTTAATAAGTAGATTTTTTCCGTTATTTACAGCATCACTATTAGATTAATGTAAGCTATACAGCTTAACTATTAAAGAGCAAAACGCTTCATGTGTTAATATATTGAAACGATTTAATAACACCTGAATTTACAAAAAAAAAAGAAAAAAGAAAAAAAGAAAAAGAAATAAGAAAACACTGTATATCCTTTACATGATAAACCAAAAAAAAAAAATCACTAAAATTTTGGTGGCATTGTCATGTTTAGAAATTAAAATTATATGTCTTTTATAATTACCTGACTTGAATTTTATGAAATTATAAGAATTGCAATCTCCAATCGGACAATAAAGAAGGTTATAGTCGTACTGAATACATCGTCTCAGTGTGCCCGAAACTTGCTTCATTGGATTCAGACCAGAGGAGCAATTAGGCTATTCCTTACACTAAATTTTTTCAACTTTAACTCCTTCGTGACGGGAGCCTTTTACGAAACTTTTAATGTTTTATCACCGGTTTTTAAAAACAGAAATTTGTGCCTTCTTAAATCGAGAAACTTCTCCGATTGAATAAGGTAAAATTTACAGTAAAATTTTACTGGTGGGGATAAACAAAGATTCTTAAGTCTTTTTGCGGCACGCATATGTGTCGTTTGTCCCCAAGGGGTTAAGCATGTTCTCAATAAGATAAATTGTATATGGTTTGGCATTATTATACATGGTAAAAAAAAGGAATCACGAATTGCTGTAACGTAAAATACGACACGAGGACAATAGTCCGTCGTCTGTCTTCAGGCCATCAAAATGCCATTCCGAATAATGTGCAGGCCCATACGTCTACTTCATTCCAGCTTAAAACACCGACCCACTTCATCTATAATAAGATCTTTCGTAGTCGAACATAAAATAATTTTGAGTGTCCCTTTCTCTTCATATAAAAATGTCGGATGGCACATGTAAACTGAATCGGGACACGTCTTAAATGCAGGATTTGATTCAAACAACATTGCCTCTAAACTGAATGTTCAGATGACCACCTTCTTTGGACTTCTTTGGACACAGCTGTTTGAGATCAACGAAAAACATGCATAGAGAAAATACTGTTGAAGATTATTTCGAAATGTTTGGCAAGACATTCTTTGTCCTATTACCGAGAAAAACTGAGTTTGCCCATCCCGTCTATGTGAGCTATTAACAGGATATATCGGAAATGATTTTACGTGATAACACATGGACTATCTTGCTCTTGTAGATGTCTACCTTTCCACGTGTATATTCCACAGCAATGCATTGGCGTTTTTTGCGAATACAGTAACACCCGCTACACTTCATTGTATTTTCCCACATTAAACTAGCCCAATAAAATACCAATTTAAAATAATACAATTGTAAACAACGCATAAATTAAAACAAATAATTTAACGCAAAGACATTTTAATTGAATGCGTACCACAAATGCTAAATTCTTTTTGTTCCATAATCTCAAATTATATTTTTATTTAAATGTAATAAATCATTCGATAATTATTTATAGTTTGAAAAAAAAGTTTAATTTTAATTTTAGTTTTGTTTTCTTAGTTTTTTATTTTTTTTAGCAATACTTTCAATATTTTTAAGGTTACTAGGGGGAGTATTCTCAACACCGTTTTGAAATATATAAAAAAATATATCGCAAAAATTATTATTTAATAAAACTGTCAGAAACTATGCTTTTATTTCAAATGAAGTAAATAAATGTAAGATGAAATGAAAAAGGTTTGCCTAAAAAAGTTACATAAAACTTAATTTCTTACATTATTTTAATAAAATAAGATTCTAATAAGGGAACTTTTATATTATCATTAAATATTTATCTCGGAAATCAGAAAGCAACAAAGGTACGAATATGTAAAGCTATATTAAGCGAATCTGGCGAATACTATACTTCAGGTAAATAGAGTAGTGAAATATTTAATATACAACTGATTTTTTAAATTTATTTATACAATCTAAATAATAATTTATCACGTTACATAAAGTGAGATTTACACCAAGTACTTTAACTACTTATAAATAATATATATCTAAAATGTAATTTGTAGTTTGTAATTATAATTTGTGAATGTTATTTGCAATAAAATGTAAGTTATAAATTGCAAACATGCACGCATTCGTAAAAAAAATCGTTTTTCATATTTTTTGTCCGAAAAACGTAGAAAACCCACTTAATTAATATTCAAAACTTGATTAAATTTCCTCCAATGAAAATCGATTTTTTATTGTTTTACTTATTAAAATTTTGAAAATATTTTTTTCTAAATATAATTTATAAAACCAGCAGTGCCAATAATAATTAAAATTTTGTAAATAAAAGAACAATTCTTTTAATTTTGGAAATGGCTTTTACTCTGCTGAAAACCACAATTTCAGTCATTTATGCATTTAGGGAAATCCCGCCAGTAGTTGATCAAATTTTTTAAATAATGCACCATTTCAGGCGGAAATAAATTTTATAACGTAGCACAACCCAAAATATGTTTGCATGAACGTTACGAACCTGTTGTCAGTATTGTATAAAGTCAGTAGTTGCCAGTATCAATATAAAGAAAGCCATTTTATGATTTTTTAAATTAATAATCCACTTCCATCTTGCGTCTTTCACTAAATATTTTATTAAGAATTATTGTTAATCAGCGCCAAAGTATATACTTTATATATATATATGATATATATATATGATGATATATATATATGATGACGAGTAAAAAGAGTGAGGTGTTCTATAGATTTCAGGCATGGCGAGTTCCACCGACTATTAATGCAAAGCTCAGGGAAGCTTGAATATGCTATCTATTATTCGGTTTCACTATTATATTTGATGGTTACATATATATTTTATGTCGAATAAACCTTCTTTATATTTTAAAGAATATTAGTTATGCTTAAATCGTAAGTTATTCACTTAAAATAAATTATTTAAAGTTTTGGGGGCTCGTTGTGGGATTTGAATTATTTCGATGATTAAGATTTGAATTTGAATTTCACTATGGAAGCTATTTTCTATTAAGAAGAAAAGTGTTTTTTTAACTAAATCTTAAAATATAAAAAAATGAACTCTTTGTCATATGTGTAATGATTAGAAATTATCCTTAATCAAGCCTGAAAGATAGTGCAATATTTTGTTTTGTTGAAGTGTAAACAAAAATAAATAATGTCCATTCTGAATACAACTAGGAAGGCTGATTTGCTAACCTTGTGTGATGACCAAGATATAGTTTTGCCTCAGAGTTCAAGAATCATTGATTTGATAAAATTGGTGACTGAATCAAAGGATTATGAAGAAAATTTTGTAAAAATTCAACTTGAAGTCATAGAAAAAAGAAGAAAGATGGCTAGAAGTCGAAAAAGAAGAAAGAAGGCTAGAATTGGAAAAAAAGAAGAAAGAAGGTTAGAATCAGAAAAAGAAGAACGAAGGCTAGAGGCAGAAAAAGAAGTTATGTGATGAAATAAAGTAGTTATTTTTAATAACCTCTTTCAAGCCTGTTTCCTATTTTATTATATTAAAATAATATTTTAATAAAGAAAAGTTTTTTAACGTAATGGTTTTACGTATATATCTTCGAGAGCAATAAAGCAGCGTCTATAAAATTCTATTTAAAATTACTCTGTAAAAATTTGTTTATAGGATATGTGAAAATACATAAAAAAATATATCACGCTAATAAAAAAAATAAAGTTTATCTCGTTATAATTTATAAGTAAAACATATAAAACTTACTTAAATTTGTTTACGTATTCTGACAATTTATCATGTTACACAAAGTATTATTTGAATAAAGTACTTTAATTACTTACAAACAGTATGTTGTAAGTAATTAAAGTACTTTATTCAAATAATACTGGAATAAATTTGGAATAAATTTCTGAAATACAAAAACGAAAACATATAGAAAAAACGTGTACTGGCTCATTTCAGAAAGGTATAAAATTGTTCTATTAAGAGTTTCCATATTAAAATGTTTCTATACACTTAATAAATATTTCAAGGAAAGTTGACTAAAGTAAATAATTAAAGAGCAAAAACATTACATTTAATTACATCAATATTCAATTTTGAATAAAAGCATTTAACTTAAAGTAAAGAAATTTTTCAATTTTATCATATTATTAGTATATTTATACATGGTTATATGTTTAAGAAATAGAAATGCATTTTCACAAAGTAAAGTTTCGTTTACTGAAGAATATAACATATTCTCTCAGTTGGTAACATCTTGGAACAAAATATGTGTCTCCATTTATCTATTTAAAGAAAAGTAGGGGAATTTAAGTTTTCCAGAAATAGTTAAATTTATTTTATACTCTCTGAACATAAGCTAACGGATTATAAAGGTTTTAAATATAGTATTGTTTTACTCAAAAAAGTTTCTTATTAATACATTTATTATGTTTTTGGAAGATTTCGAAAAACATGCTTGAAAAATATAAAATTTTCTGCTACATTAGCAGAGATTAGATTCCAATTTTAATCGGTTATTGAAATCATCCTGCACAAAATCTATAGATTGCACTTTTTTTTTACTTTTATACTTTTAATAAAATATGAAACTACATTTCAGATGTAAGCATCATATTATTTTAATATGTCTTTTGCGTTACAGCATAACAATTTTTAAATCATTGGATCACGCCGTTCATGTAAATAATAATTAAACATTTAACTGTACTGCTTGAGACGAAAACGTTAAGTAGACAAAAATTAAGTTTTTTTTTATGGAAAAGGAAATTATCCATTTATTTTGTAAGTCTTGATTTAAAGAAAGTAAATAAATTTCCAGAAAATTTAATTTAGTTTCCAGAACAATATATACTCTAGTATAATCCGTAAGATCCCGAAGCAAGAGATCTGTCCCTGTCTTGAAACGAAAGAATATTATTTAAGGCTTCCAGAAATAGCAAAATTTACTCTTGTAATTCTATACGTAAATAAATCAATAAGAAAGTTTTCATTTTTTTTTTACTTCATTAAAGAATTTTTCTTCTTTTATAGTCGCTGTTTCTTTTATCCTAAAAGAAAATATATATTTATTGTGTATCCCTTTATTTAAACAAAGAAAATATATTCTCTGAAAATAAATATTGTTTACAGAAATACTGTAATATGCTAACATAATCTGTTAGATCTCGGAGCAATATAGCTGTTTCAATCTTTCTACTTGAAAAGAAGTAGATGTATTTAAGGCTTCCAGAAATACCAAATCTATCCTTGTATGTTTACATGCAAATATATAAATAAGAATGTTTTCGTTTTATTTTTTTACACAATTAATGGGTTTTTTTCTGTTAAGAACTTTATTTCTTTTTCTGTATAACTAAATATTCCTTTGTTGTGTGATCCTTGATTTAAATAAAGAAAATATATTCCCAAAAATAAATATATTCACATACAAAATAACGTAGTAATCTAGCGTAATAGGCAAGATCACAGACTAATATTCTTATTATATGCATCTACAATATTTTTTCTTGGAGAAAAATCTTTTAACAAAATGTCCTTCTATTCTGTTGTAGTCCTAATATTTAAACCAATCTATCTATTGATATAAAAATCATTCTGTATGTATGCTCCTTATACGAATCTTCAATTTTTGATCGATTTGCACGGAACTTGATGTGCATGCGGTTTAGAGTGCAGAAATGGTCCTTGTTAAATTAAAAAAAATCGTCAGACCTCTATTTACCCTCTTTTTCTACCACTTTCCCTACATAAAATGGTGCCATACTCTTAAAAATGATTAAAAAAAAGATAGCACATGAATTTTGTTTTTATTTGTTAATAAAGATCCAGATTTCTCGAGATATTGTTGCAGTTTTTTTTTCTTAAATCATTATCATCCTGAACAGAAAATGAATATTTTTCAAACATACACTACGTGGCCATTGATTAGCGTCCACTTCCGATTTTAGACATTTTGTTAAATATCTAGAAAAATACACGAGGAATTATCCTGAAACTCTTAGTGTATAAATATAATAGTACAAGTCATGCATTCCCGTGAAGATTTTTTTTCCGAAACTCCAAAGGGGACCGTGAACAAATTAAAAAAGAATGAATATCTTTTGGATAACCCTGTCAAAACTAATGTAGCAAAAGCGCTCAAACTCTAGATTATGAATAAGTGATTTATTGTAATAAACTGTGTTCATTATTATGCGAATAGCATGTATAACAGTAGAGAAATTAAGGTTTTTATAAAAATGGTCCCAAATTTTGCCACGCTTTTTGCTTATAATTTGCAGAGTTAATATTAAGCCAGACAGAGTTAATATTAAGTAACATTCTTTTCTGAAAATATGACAAATAATATTGCACACAATACCCTGTAAGTAGAATTAAAAAATAATAAAAACTGTATGAAAAATGAGTAGGATTACTAAATAATTTTTCACAGCGCATGCGTCAACGATATCAAAATTTCATTTGCATATTATGCTAGCTAAATGTATAGAGCAACTTTTGTGAAAGTCACGAAATCATAGCTTTAAAATTCTTAAAAAAATCGTCAATAGAATAAGTTAAAAGTCCGTTATTCAAAAAATGAAGCAAAAACAAGAGGGATTTTATCCAAATGTAGTAGTACGGCCAATACTGTGAATTCTATAGTGACACAAATCATTTAATATATGGATACAAGTGAAACATCTTTGGTATTAGTCACATGCCAGATGTAACGAAATATAGAGTTTTTTATTTTTTTATCTTTTTTTATTTTTGAGAAATTTGTAATCTTCCGGTACCACAGAAATAGCCGATACTTACGATGTATTACTAGCAAGCTGAATTACAAAAATCGATTATAGAGCGATGTTATTCAGAAATGGAAAGTATGCGGTGATTGTCGGAGTATTAACCAGATTCACAAAAATGGGAGGCAAAGAAAGGCCAATATCCAGAGAAAGTCTTAAGCACGACATCCAATAAGTGACACTCACACACTGAAAGTTTCAACAAGAATACAGATGTAGTATTTCGATGAATACTACACGTAAAAAAACTCATCTGTCTAGGTTTCATGGTCGATAAGAAGCCTTTCATCGTTAACTACTCATTTCAGGTGGTGAAAGCCAGTCGACGATGGGCACTAGAAAACGGATCTTCAAGAAAACGGATGTGGAGTTATAGATATCTATAGTAATGGGTTCTACGGAATGATGAATCAGGGTTCACCTCTCTACAGTTACTATGATAGGATCTGTGTCTGGCATATACTTGGAGAACGCCTTCTGACACAATGCACTGTGCCCACTATTTAGTTCGATAGAAATCGTATTGCCATATGGAGATTTTTTCATTTAATCTGGGACTCTTGGTCTCAATTCATGATAAACGTAGCACCGACATCTACTGCACAATCTTGGATGACACTCTACTTTCTACGTTCGGGCATTTCTATGTATTGGTTCCGTGTTTCTACATGACGAATACATCAGTTGTCATGTCGCGAGGCTTTCCTTGGATGGAAAATCCTCAAGGGATTTAATGGGGTGTATTGACCTGCCAACAGTCCAGAATAGAATCCAATCGAAAACTTCTGGGATGAGTTGGATTGCCAATTTAAGGGGTGAAAAAAGCATCCAAAATCAGTGCAAGAATTTACCTGTGTTTTCCAAGACGAATGGAAAAAAATAGTCCTAATTGTCATAAAAGGATTGATAAAGATCATGTCCAGGAAGATTAGTAATTATATGTAATTGCTTCTCGTGGATGATATACCAAACAATGAATGTGATTAAATGGTGTTTCTCTATTCAAGCATATAGATTTCCAAATACTTATTGAGGTAGGTAGTGTACTTTCAATCTTTATTAGGCAAAAATCTAAAATATATATTTTTAATTTTATTTATTTATTTATTTATTTTATATTTGTAGTACAACAAATTTCTTCAAAAAGAAACAAATTTTAATTTTGCAACACAATATAATACTGAAAATATTCTTTCTCTAGCTGCCATTTATGAATATTTTATAACTTTTCATCAATCTAAAAAAACAGTTTAAATGATTAGTTGATCTCTTAATAGTTACTTGTCTCTTAAACACAGCATTTACGTTTTTACTGAACTATAAATATATGGCCAAAATTGTACTTATCTTTCTACTTTTACCTTCAAGTAGAAACGAAATATAGCTCAGGTTTAGATTTTTTATTCTTTTTGGATACTATTCATGATAAAGTAAAATGATAACTTTTAATTTCCTAATAATTCTATAAATGATTCGTACTGAGATTTTTTTATTTCAAATTTCTCAAGAGATTACTTAATGAGATATTTGGTAACCACACGATTTCATTCTTTAAAGTCATTAATTACGAATTCTATTTCTGTTCACTTAATTACTTTTTTTAATTACTAATGCACGGAGAATTTTCGTATAAATGCATAGCATTTTATAGAAACTAGAAAAATTAGCAACTAATATTTTTACAGTTAAAATAATTAGGTATTTTACTCAAAAGCTTCTATAATCTAACTCATTATAACACACTTTAGAGGGTCTTTTCCATTTTCTAAATGCGTTTCTTTTAATTTTAAAACTAAATTTTTTTTTAATTTTATATTACATATAATCATTAATGACTTATATTGACTTTGCTATATTAAAGTTCCTTTAAATCTTTAAGAAACACGATTACATATTTATTTTATAACAGTAGTAGGAAAATAACAGTTTAAGGACATGCGGAGGGACAGAGGGACCGTCCCTCCGCATCCCTCCGCGCCCCTCCGCATCCCTCCGCGCCCCTCCGCATCCCTCCGCGTCCCGCCTGCGGTGCCACCTGCGGTACCTCCTGCCCCCACCATGCATCCCCCTCCACAAACGCCCCCTAGTGGAAAAAAAGGAACATTCTATTATAACATGAGAGGTGATCAACCTTCCCTAATTAAAAATATTATCAATCACATCTCAACTCGGAATCATACTATATGATGAAGATTAAATTTATATTTGAATTTTGAACAACCATAATTTTAATGAGTATTATTAATTAAGCGAAACACCGGAAAAATATCAGTTTTTAACCATTTTATTTAGATTTCTTCAACTACAAGATGAGATTATCAATTTAACTCAAGAAAGTTAAACATATATTTGAATTTTGCTTCATAGACATCTTAATGAGTAGTATTAATTAAGTAAAAACAATAGAAAATATCCAGTTTTATAGAAAAAGACTGATTTCTTACGATTTTTATCAACTATATGATCAATGTAACGACTTAAAAGTTGAAAGTTAAACATGTATCCTAGTTTTTCAACAGCTATAGCCTTAATGAGTATCGTTAATTAAGAAAAAAAACAATGGAAAATATCAAGTTTTATGGAAAAAGACTGCTCTCTTACGATTTTTATCAACTTAAGAGAGAAAACTTAAACATACATTTCAGTTTTTCAACAGCTATAACCTTAATGAGCATTCATAATTAAGTAAAAAACAATGGAAAATATCAAGTTTTGTGGAAAAAGACTGGTCTCTTACGATTTTTATCAACTTAAGAGAGAAAACTTAAACATACATTTCAGTTTTTCAACAGCTATAACCTTAATGAGCATTCATAATTAAGTAAAAAACAATGGAAAATATCAAGTTTTATGGAAAAAGACTGCTCTCTTACGATTTTTATCAACTTAAGAGAGAAAACTTAAACATACATTTCAGTTTTTCAACAGCTATAACCTTAATGAGCATTCATAATTAAGTAAAAAACAATGGAAAATATCGATTTTTATAGAAAAAGACTGATTTCTTACGATTTTTATCAACTGACAAGTTGAAAGTTAAACATGCATTCTAGTTTTTCAACAGCTATAAACTTAATGAGTATCGTTAATTAAGTAAAAAACAATGGAAAATATCAAGTTTTATAGAAAAAGACTGATTTCTTACGATTTTTTCAACTCAAACTTCAGACTATCAATTTGGTAGAAAGAAATTTAAGCATGCATTCGAGTTTGGGACAACCATTTCCTTCATGAACATTATTAATTAAGCAAAACAACAGAAAATATTAAATTTTTAACTGATTTCTTCATATTTATTTAATTATTTATATATATATATATATATAAAATCAGAATACACAACTTAAAATAGAAATTTAAACATATTTTTTAATTTTTGAACAGTCGTTACCTCAAAGAATTTCAATAATTGAACAATTAACAAAGGAAACTAATGATTTTTTAACGAAAAAAGACGAATTAAACGAATTTGATTAACTTTTACTCTAAATGGAAATTTCATCATACTTTTATATACTAACTAAGTAGAATTTTAATGCATAAACGAACACATTTCAGTAAATATTCAACGCACACGCAAATATGAAAATAACACCTGATTCTTGTGACGTCATATTGAAACCGAAACTTATTCCTCCGAAGTCCCTCACCATACCATTTCACCCCCATCTCCCCCAATTTTTTACCTTAGGTACGGAAATGGACAATGCAATGACCTCTCATTCTTGTATATTTAGAAGTCTGGGAGAAAAAAAGAGACATTTTATACACTCCAATTTCATAACAGTTACCGCAATATCCCAAAATTTGAATTTTGGAAGACATAATCAGTATAATTAATTAAACAAAATAATAAAAATATTATTTTTTAAGGGGAAAAGGTGAATTTAAGCGAATTTGATTAGTTTTACAATAGTCTTTTGAACAACAACTTGGAAATATAGATTTCTAACAGAAGAATTAAACGTATATTTTAATTTTAACAACAAAAACTTAACAAGTATCATTAATTCAACAAAAATAAATATCAATTTTAAAGAAAAGACGAATTTGAATAATTTTACACTAGTATTTTCAAAAGCAACATAGAAATATCAATACTTATTCACATATTTCACTTATTCACTGTATTCAGTACTATATTTAATAAATATGGATACAATTTAAGAATTTTCTAATCTATAATTAAATATTAGCTGTATATTTAATGTTACCCATGTTTTCAACATTAGTTCATAATCGTGAATTTTGTATTTTAAATGCCATGTATTCAGGTTCAGATTATTTTCACTTGAAATCATACAGAATTTTTTAACAGAGTTTGTTTTTGAAATCATTGAAGCAACTGTATTTAATATTTTTAACACCAATTTTCTAAGATTTTCTAACATTTTCCGATTATACATTCTTCAGAAGTACATTTCTAAATGTTACAATCACTTTACATATCGAAAAGATATCATTGAAGCAACTGTATTTAATATTTTTAATACCAATTTTCTAAGATTTTTTAACATTTTCCGGTTATACATTCCTCAAAAGTTATTATTACGTATTCTAAACAATAGAAAATATTAATTTTAAGAATAAGAAGACGAATTTAAACAAATTTTATTAGTTTTACACTATTTTTTCTCACCTCCAACACGGATATATCAATTTTAACAGAAGAATTAAACGTATATTTTAGTTTTTAACAACAAAAATGTAATAAGTATCATTAATTAAACAAAAATAAATATCAATTTTCAAGAAAAGACAATTTTGTACACAAATTTTCAACTTTGAAATACATTTGCTTACATATATTGTTACAGTATATTACTAAACTTAAACTTTTTAAAAAGTTTGAATGTCTTTACAAAGGGTTCATACTTATATTTTTCACATCTTGACTGCATTCGAAATCTTACAACAAAAGTATACTTTTATTATTATTATTATTATTATTATTCTAGAAAACCTAAAAAATCGTTTCTTGCTGCTTTAGACACTTGACATATTAAAACTACTCTACCCATATAATTAATCAAATTAGGACATGATTCATCTTACACTTCAAAATTTCTGAATTTTTACAATACTTATTTTCATCAAACTTTATTCTTGATCCTATATATTTTAATAGCACAGAATTTTAACATCTGTTTTTATCTACTTATCAAAAATTATTAAAACACCCAACAACATTTTCCAAATATGAATATTATCTTTACAATTTAATAATGCAAAACATACACGAATACAAAGTTTAATTTTTACAAACATTTCATATTTCAAACCAAACTATTCGAAATTTTCACAACATAAGAGCAAACATTAGACGAACTTTTTAACATTAATATTGCTTACATCTTTTCATCATAACTTTTAACTATGATAATTATCCATTTTTAGGTTGATTGTCGAAAAACTGTAACTGAAATTACATAAACTTAATGTAAAAAACCATGTTCTCACACAATTTCTTGAAATTCAACAAAGAATTGACTATTACTCCAATACTTATCTACTTCAATCTCGACTCTCAATAGTATATAGATATTGCATCATTACATACTTACAACTCTTTTCAAACGTTTATCAGAAAATCAAGTCAATCAAAGTCTAGTAGTTATCACACCTGTTCCTCAGAAATATTACTATCATATGAAACAGTAAAGAAAATTAATAGATATTTAATATTTAATAACTTCATACGTGAAATTACTGCTGAATAAGAATACTAATAATCAATAAAATCAACTGTTGGACAAAAAAATAGTACAGATTACCGAAAATTCAAATCATTTTTTCTACAAAAATTACAAAAATTAACAAATGAATGACAAGTTAGAGAAATAACTAAAAAAAAAAAATAATAATGAACATATTTACAAATTTATTAAAATCACACCTTTTTCTGGATTACAAACCACAATTTCTTGAAAAATTTAACACCGAATTTGTAAGATTTTAATCCTAGTATTACATACACTCAATAAATATTCAAAATTAACAAAAAATAATTTTTTAGTCTCATCAATAAGCAGAAATTCTATATTAAAAGAATATTTTCATAGTAGTACTTATAAAAATGAGAGTTTACAAACTGATTTTCATAATTTTATCACATTTAAACTTAATATTTTACATAAAACATTATTTAATCAAATTTTATGCTTTCTAATTCAGTAAAATTCAATACTTTTTTAGTTTTTAAACCAATACCACAATATTTATTTACATCAAACTTGATTCTTCACCTTTTATATTTCCACATTACACACGTGAGATAAATACTAACTTGGATCAGGAGTTGAAGTCAATTGATTCCATTCGATTTTCATCATGTACGCATTGCTCCTACACGAAATTTCTTACTGCTATAATCATCTAATGTATTAAAACTAATCTACTCATATTTTTAATCAATTCATCAGATGTTGCATCTCGCACTTCTGAATTATCATGCATCAAGTTGCTTAAAATATAAATACTATCTTTATAGTTTTAATGATATATAGTATACATGGTTTATCTTGAGTTAGCACTTCCATAGTATTAATCAAATTATATGTTTCATCTTGCACTTGATCTTAATGTTTTCATCTTGCATCTGAATTATCGTCCATCGAGTTTTTTAAATAATAATATATTTATAGTTTTTGATTATACATAGCATGTACAAATACAATCTTTAATTTTAACATTTCATATTTCAAATAACCTATTTCCGAAACCAAGCTATGTGAATTTTACCACAATGCTTATTATCATAGAATAATTTGTGTTTCACACTTTTCTAAAAATTATCAGATATGTACCCCTCAGAGAAATTACTATCATATGAATAAATGAAGAAAATTTAATTTATATTAAATGTACACGAAATTGATTGCAATATACATGTATTTAATAAAAATAAATAAATAGGCGATTATTTATACATTAAACCTTTACTAAATATATATTTCTTTCATTATACAGATGTTTCAACAAGATGAACCAAAACAGCAGCAAACTTCAGAAATTAATGACCCGAATGATTCATCCCTAGCACATGTAGCGTTAACGAATAACACATATGTGAGTACTTATATGAGAAATACTAGAATTCGTATATGAAACGTAATTAGAGTAAATACAAAATGATTTGTCTTACTACCTACACTTTAAAAACAATGAAATTTTTGAAGCTTTTTTCATAACTTTTTTTGAAATTTTTGCAACATTTTTTTGCAATTTTTTTACACTTTTTTTAACAAAAATTTTTCATTTTTTTAACGTTGTGATTTTCTTTTTTTTACTTTTGTAAAAACTTATTTTGAAAAAAAATTTTTTTGTAAAAAATGTTTTTGAAAAATAAATTTTTTTGAAAAAAATATTTTTGGAAGTTTTGGTTTTTGTAAAAAAAATTTTGTTGTAAATATTTTTTTTCAAAAACTTTGTTATGAGTTTTTCACTTTGTGGTTTTTGTTTTTACATTTATGTTTTTTCTTTTCACTTTTACAATTTTTTCATATTGTAAATATTTTTTGTTAATATTTCTAGAAAACAATGAAAATATTTTGTAAACTTGCATATTTTTTCATACATCTGTTTATTTTTGTATGTTCTTATGCATTTTTTAAGTTGTGAGAGTGTTATTTCACTTAAAATGTTATGTATTTCATTAATGTAATAGGTATTAGAAAAATAAACACAACGATATATGCATATAAAAGAATATTTAATGTGAGCATTTAAAGAATACACTGCAAAATAACATCTATACATTCATACTGGTTAGAAGAATCACAAAATTACTTTTCAGCAGTGTGTATGTCTTCCAAATTTTAAGTTTGAGATATTGTGGTAAATGTTGTGAAAATATGATGGATAAATAGCCTAAATATCTTCCTTTATTTCTAAATTCTTCAAAAGTCTGACTAATTTTTGAATATCTTCGCTAAGTTTACATATATCTGATGATGCTTTATATGATGATGTGTGCATTTTTGATTCACGTCTCCTTGAAAACAGCATTTATGGTAATCTTTCCAAGTGTAAGGTTTTTCACCTGTATAGATTTTTGTATGTTCTGTTAAATTCCATTTACTTAAGAAGTGTTTGTAGCAAATAGAGCACATCTGTAGTAGAAATAAATGGACACAGTTAGGATTCTCTTCAATAATATAGGTAAAAAGCACTTGTTAAAGTGTAGGTAGTAAGACAAATCATTTTGTATTTACTCTAATTACGTTTCATATACGAATTCTAGTATTTCTCATATAAGTACTCACATATGTGTTATTCGTTAACGCTACATGTGCTAGGGATGAATCATTCGGGTCATTAATTTCTGAAGTTTGCTGCTATTTTGGTTCATCTTGTTGAAACATCTGTATAATGAAAGAAATATATATTTAGTAAAGGTTTAATGTATAAATAATCGCCTATTTATTTATTTTTATTAAATACATGTATATTGCAATCAATTTCCTGTACATTTAATATAAATTAAATTTTCTTCATTTATTCATATGATAGTAATTTCTCTGAGGGGTACATATCTGATAATTTTTAGAAAAGTGTGAAACACAAATTATTCTATGATAATAAGCATTGTGGTAAAATTCACATAGCTTGGTTTCGGAAATAGGTTATTTGAAATATAAAATGTTAAAATTAAAGATTGTATTTGTACATGCTATGTATAATCAAAAACTATAAATATATTATTATTTAAAAAACTCGATGGACGATAATTCAGATGCAAGATGAAAACATTAAGATCAAGTGCAAGATGAAACATATAATTTGATTAATACTATGGAAGTGCTAACTCAAGATAAACCATGTATACTATATATCATTAAAACTATAAAGATAGTATTTATATTTTAAGGGGTCTCAGGAGTCTTACTTTTTACCTGGTAGTGCGATTTAGCAACATACACATTTGATTTTTTTTCTCAGTCCCTATTAAACTTAAGTGCATAAAATTTTTAACATAGACAACTTAATATCTCTTCTATTTAAAATATTTTTTTTTAACATTCTACATTGAATTTTTATTATATATTTTTTATGTTTAATTTTGATTTAAAATTTAAATTGTTCTTTGACTGCGCGCAACATTTCTCAAAAAATAATAAAGCAATTTTTATGAAACTTGGTAAATATCTTCATTTTAAGTTTAAGAACAACTTATACCTCAAATTAAGAATTTTAATTACATTAATTATTGATAATTGGCAATTTTTTTAATAAAAAATGATTTTTTTTTCAATTTTTTCAATTTCAATTTAAATTTTAAATAAATAAATGCATAAATTGCTTTAAAATGAGGTATAAGTTCAAGATACATTAATTTTACACCATTATCAACTTTTTTAGCGGTTCTTGAACTAATAGTTTTGCTAAAATCCTGCGCGCAATGGATACAAGTCTAATTTTTGTAATCAAAATTAAACATTAAAAAAATAAAATAGAATTTCAATGTAGAATATTCAAAAAATTATTTTTAATAGAAGAGATATTCAGTTGTCTATATTAAAATTTTTATGCATTTATGTTTTATAGGGACTGAGAAAAAAAATCAAATGTGACATGTTGCTAAGTTGCACTACCAGATAAATGTAAGACTCCTGAGACCCCTTAAGCAACTTGATGCATGATAATTCAGAAGTGCGAGATGAAACATCTGATGAATTGATTAAAAATATGAGTAGATTAGTTTTAATACATTAGATGATTATAGCAGTAAGAAATTTCGTGTAGGAGCAATGCGTACATGATGAAAATCGAATGGAATCAATTGACTTCAACTCCTGATCCAAGTTAGTATTTATCTCACGTGTGTAATGTGGAAATATAAAAGGTGAAGAATCAAGTTTGATGTAAATAAATATTGTGGTATTGGTTTAAAAACTAAAAAAGTATTGAATTTTACTGAATTAGAAAGCATAAAATTTGATTAAATAATGTTTTATGTAAAATATTAAGTTTAAATGTGATAAAATTATGAAAATCAGTTTGTAAACTCTCATTTTTATAAGTACTACTATGAAAATATTCTTTTAATATAGAATTTCTGCTTATTGATGAGACTAAAAAATTACTTTTTGTTAATTTTGAATATTTATTGAGTGTATGTAATACTAGGATTAAAATCTTACAAATTCGGTGTTAAATTTTTCAAGAAATTGTGGTTTGTAATCCAGAAAAAGGTGTGATTTTAATAAATTTGTAAATATGTTCATTATTTTTTTTTTTTTAGTTATTTCTCTAACTTGTCATTCATTTGTTAATTTTTGTAATTTTTGTAGAAAAAATGATTTGAATTTTCGGTAATCTGTACTATTTTTTTGTCCAACAGTTGATTTTATTGATTATTAGTATTCTTATTCAGCAGTAATTTCACGTATGAAGTTATTAAATATTAAATATCTATTAATTTTCTTTACTGTTTCATATGATAGTAATATTTCTGAGGAACAGGTGTGATAACTACTAGACTTTGATTGACTTGATTTTCTGATAAACGTTTGAAAAGAGTTGTAAGTATGTAATGATGCAATATCTATATACTATTGAGAGTCGAGATTGAAGTAGATAAGTATTGGAGTAATAGTCAATTCTTTGTTGAATTTCAAGAAATTGTGTGAGAACATGGTTTTTTACATTAAGTTTATGTAATTTCAGTTACAGTTTTTCGACAATCAACCTAAAAATGGATAATTATCATAGTTAAAAGTTATGATGAAAAGATGTAAGCAATATTAATGTTAAAAAGTTCGTCTAATGTTTGCTCTTATGTTGTGAAAATTTCGAATAGTTTGGTTTGAAATATGAAATGTTTGTAAAAATTAAACTTTGTATTCGTGTATGTTTTGCATTATTAAATTGTAAAGATAATATTCATATTTGGAAAATGTTGTTGGGTGTTTTAATAATTTTTGATAAGTAGATAAAAACAGATGTTAAAATTCTGTGCTATTAAAATATATAGGATCAAGAATAAAGTTTGATGAAAATAAGTATTGTAAAAATTCAGAAATTTTGAAGTGTAAGATGAATCATGTCCTAATTTGATTAATTATATGGGTAGAGTAGTTTTAATATGTCAAGTGTCTAAAGCAGCAAGAAACGATTTTTTAGGTTTTCTAGAATAATAATAATAATAATAATAATAAAAGTATACTTTTGTTGTAAGATTTCGAATGCAGTCAAGATGTGAAAAATATAAGTATGAACCCTTTGTAAAGACATTCAAACTTTTTAAAAAGTTTAAGTTTAGTAATATACTGTAACAATATATGTAAGCAAATGTATTTCAAAGTTGAAAATTTGTGTAAAAAATTGTCTTTTCTTGAAAATTGATATTTATTTTTGTTTAATTAATGATACTTATTACATTTTTGTTGTTAAAAACTAAAATATACGTTTAATTCTTCTGTTAAAATTGATATATCCGTGTTGGAGGTGAGAAAAAATAGTGTAAAACTAATAAAATTTGTTTAAATTCGTCTTCTTATTCTTAAAATTAATATTTTCTATTGTTTAGAATACGTAATAATAACTTTTGAGGAATGTATAACCGGAAAATGTTAAAAAATCTTAGAAAATTGGTATTAAAAATATTAAATACAGTTGCTTCAATGATATCTTTTCGATATGTAAAGTGATTGTAACATTTAGAAATGTACTTCTGAAGAATGTATAATCGGAAAATGTTAGAAAATCTTAGAAAATTGGTGTTAAAAATATTAAATACAGTTGCTTCAATGATTTCAAAAACAAACTCTGTTAAAAAATTCTGTATGATTTCAAGTGAAAATAATCTGAACCTGAATACATGGCATTTAAAATACAAAATTCACGATTATGAACTAATGTTGAAAACATGGGTAACATTAAATATACAGCTAATATTTAATTATAGATTAGAAAATTCTTAAATTGTATCCATATTTATTAAATATAGTACTGAATACAGTGAATAAGTGAAATATGTGAATAAGTATTGATATTTCTATGTTGCTTTTGAAAATACTAGTGTAAAATTATTCAAATTCGTCTTTTCTTTAAAATTGATATTTATTTTTGTTGAATTAATGATACTTGTTAAGTTTTTGTTGTTAAAATTAAAATATACGTTTAATTCTTCAGTTAGAAATCTATATTTCCAAGTTGTTGTTCAAAAGACTATTGTAAAACTAATCAAATTCGCTTAAATTCACCTTTTCCCCTTAAAAAATAATATTTTTATTATTTTGTTTAATTAATTATACTGATTATGTCTTCCAAAATTCAAATTTTGGGATATTGCGGTAACTGTTATGAAATTGGAGTGTATAAAATGTCTCTTTTTTTTCTCCCAGACTTCTAAATATACAAGAATGAGAGGTCATTGCATTGTCCATTTCCCTACCTAAGGTAAAAAATTGGGGGAGATGGGGGTGAAAAGGTATGGTGAGGGACTTCGGAGGAATAAGTTTCGGTTTCAATATGACGTCACAAGAAGCCGGTGTTGTTTTCATATTTGCGTGTGCGTTGAATATTTACTGAAATGTGTTCGTTTATGCATTAAAATTCTACTTAGTTAGTATATAAAAGTATGATGAAATTTCCATTTAGAGTAAAAGTTAATCAAATTCGTTTAATTCGTCTTTTTTCGTTAAAAAATCATTAGTTTCCTTTGTTAATTGTTCAATTATTGAAATTCTTTGAGGTAACGACTGTTCAAAAATTAAAAAATATGTTTAAATTTCTATTTTAAGTTGTGTATTCTGATTTTATATATATATATATATATAAATAAATAAATATGAAGAAATCAGTTAAAAATTTAATATTTTCTGTTGTTTTGCTTAATTAATAATGTTCATGAAGGAAATGGTTGTCCGAAACTCGAATGCATGCTTAAATTTCTTTCTACCAAATTGATAGTCTGAAGTTTGAGTTGAAAAAATCGTAAGAAATCAGTCTTTTTCTATAAAACTTGATATTTTCCATTGTTTTTTACTTAATTAACGATACTCATTAAGATTATAGCTGTTGAAAAACTAGAATGCATGTTTAACTTTCAACTTGTCAGTTGATAAAAATCGTAAGAAATCAGTCTTTTTCTATAAAAATCGATATTTTCCATTGTTTTTTACTTAATTATGAATGCTCATTAAGGTTATAGCTGTTGAAAAACTGAAATGTATGTTTAAGTTTTCTCTCTTAAGTTGATAAAAATCGTAAGAGAGCAGTCTTTTTCCATAAAACTTGATATTTTCCATTGTTTTTTACTTAATTATGAATGCTCATTAAGGTTATAGCTGTTGAAAAACTGAAATGTATGTTTAAGTTTTCTCTCTAAAGTTGATAAAAATCGTAAGAGAGCAGTCTTTTTCCATAAAACTTGATATTTTCCATTGTTTTTTACTTAATTATGAATGCTCATTAAGGTTATAGCTGTTGAAAAACTGAAATGTATGTTTAAGTTTTCTCTCTTAAGTTGATAAAAATCGTAAGAGAGCAGTCTTTTTCCATAAAACTTGATATTTTCCATTGTTTTTTTTCTTAATTAACGATACTCATTAAGGCTATAGCTGTTGAAAAACTAGGATACATGTTTAACTTTCAACTTTTAAGTCGTTACATTGATCATATAGTTGATAAAAATCGTAAGAAATCAGTCTTTTTCTATAAAACTGGATATTTTCTATTGTTTTTACTTAATTAATACTACTCATTAAGATGTCTATGAAGCAAAATTCAAATATATGTTTAACTTTCTTGAGTTAAATTGATAATCTCATCTTGTAGTTGAAGAAATCTAAATAAAATGGTTAAAAACTGATATTTTTCCGGTGTTTCGCTTAATTAATAATACTCATTAAAATTATGGTTGTTCAAAATTCAAATATAAATTTAATCTTCATCATATAGTATGATTCCGAGTTGAGATGTGATTGATAATATTTTTAATTAGGGAAGGTTGATCACCTCTCATGTTATAATAGAATGTTCCTTTTTTTCCACTAGGGGGCGTTTGTGGAGGGGGATGCATGGTGGGGGCAGGAGGTACCGCAGGTGGCACCGCAGGCGGGACGCGGAGGGATGCGGAGGGGCGCGGAGGGATGCGGAGGGGCGCGGAGGGATGCGGAGGGACGGTCCCTCTGTCCCTCCGCATGTCCTTAAACTGTTATTTTCCTACTACTTATAACTAATTTTAATGATTTTGTTTTATTTATTTTTATTTAAGCATTTTAAATCTATAGTAATTATTGATTTTTAAACAAAGATATATTTAGCTCATAAATGTTAGTTACGTTGGCAGTTTAAATTTGTACAATGAGTTTGAAATAAAAAATGCCTCAAACTTGACTTGCTTACACACGCACAAATTTAAATCGAAACATTTTTAGTCTACTTAAATATTTAAGAATAATTACTTGTTGTTTTTTATGCCTTGTTGCTTCTATTATCAGAAGTGTATTTATAGGATATTCTACTTGGCAAATTTTATCAAAAAGTAATTTCACAAGACAATTAAACTATAACTGCATATTTGTATGTAAATAAGCTCCCCCATAAAGTTACATCAAAAAGGAACATTAAATATGAAATATTGCACATTATTTTTCGTAATAAACTGAATCAAATCTTTTAAAATATGTTTTTTAAATCATACGCGTTGAATTCCTTATGTTTTCCTTTAAAATATTACAAAAAATGATCTAATAGTTCCTAAGACTGCAAGTTTGAAAGTTTTCAAAACTTCCACAAGAATTTGTTAAAAAAATATACGTTACCTAAAAATTCATAAATATGAAATATACAACTGTTAAAACTTTTAATAAAATGTTACACGTAATGTAAAATGTATTTGCACAAACTTTTCTATTGATTTTACATAATTAGTTTATTTTAAGAAACAATGGAAATAACATTAAAAATAATATCCCCAGTGTTACAATTTTCATTTTTTACTATTATTATTATTAAATTTCCACTATTTTTTAGTAAGTACATAAGCATTTTCAAAATTAAAATTAAACAGATCGCGTTTAGCTAAAATATTTTATTAACTCAAGCTTTATGTACACTGCTCAAAACAATTAAAGGATATTTGAAGTTTTATATAAAATAAAGATATACGAAATTATTTTTGCCGAAAATAGAAGAAGAGAATCACAAATGTAAATTTTTCTGGTTTTCAAACTGTGGAGTATGCAAATTTTGAGTTCGACGTCAAAAACGTAGCTTCAGCGGCAGCGAATGAAATTTGACTTTTAACTGGATAAAAGAGAATGAAGACAAGAATGATCGGCATTCAGTGATTGCTTTGTTTCGATGAGTACGATGTCTCAGCGAAGTCATTTGACAGATTCAGAATCTTGGAGAATTGTTGGTAGGTTAGAAGGGGGCCAAACTCAAGCCGAAGTAGCGCAAGCCATTTGAGTGTAACAAAGTGTCATTTTCAGGATCTGGAACCGTTTTTTGGAGAGTGGATGTGCAGGCTGAAGATCAGGGCAAGATCAAAGACGGGTAACAACGCCCAATGAAGATCGGTATTTGGCGTGAACAGCTCGGAGACACCGAAACATGAACGCTACTCTTCTCCAACAACACCTTCCCTCGGCTACAGGCACCACGATTTCAACTCAGACTGTTCGAAACCGGCTCCATGATGTAGGTATGTATGCTCGCCGATCGATGGTATGTGTTAGATTAACATCAAGGCATCGTCGCGACCGCAGGGAGTGGGCAACCGAGCATGTCAACTGGAGGAGAAATGAATGGAGCAATATTCTGTTTTCTGACGAGTCCCGTTTTTCTGTGCATCCGGATAATAGGCGTATTTTCATCTAGAGGGACCGTGGCAGTAGGAATAATCCTGCATTTGTGCACGAAAGTGTCAGATTTGGCGGTGGAGGAGTGTTGGTGTATGGTGGCATCTCCATTGACGGGCGCACTGACCTCTATATTATTCGAGATGGAGCTCTGACTGGTCGCCGATATAGGGATTAGATCCTCAGACCTATTGTAATCCCTTACGCTGCAGCAATTGGAGATAACTTCATTTTAATGGACGATAATTGCAGGCCACATCGTGTAAACCTGGTGGAGGATTTAATTTTCGAGGAACGAATCGTTCGAATGGAATGGCCAGCGTGTTCTCCAGACATGAATCCAATCAAGCACGTTTGGGACGCTCTAGGAAGACGAGTTTCTGGCCGCCAACAACCCCCACAAACTCTCCAAGAGCTGGAAAGAGCTCTTCTGGAAGAGTGGGGCAGAATACCCCAACTCGTCATTAATAGCCTCATTGAGTCCATGCCTCAAAGGTGTTCAACGTTGTTGGCCGCCCGTGGAAACCATACCCCCTACTGAAAATGATTTTCTTTGAAGAAAACACCTTTTCTTATTCTTTTTTTCTCATATGCACAAATTGTGTTTTTTTCCTTTTGTACACAAATGCGCAATAAAATGCATTTTTTTCTGCCAAACATGTGTAATTTATTCTCATATAACCTACTATGTCTGTCGACCATGTATCAATCAGCTAAAAAGTTTCAGAGATACAAAATCCCCCTAAAACTGCAATATCCTTTAATTTTTTTGAGCAGTGTATAATGCAAAATCTGTGAATGATGAGAAACTTTAAAGTAAAATTTATGTTTTTCTTTTGATAATGCTACTGTATCTGTGTAAAACTATTTTATAGAAAAAAAACTATTTTAAGAAACTATTTTATAGAAAATTTGTTAAAATGAAAGTTAATTAAAATTAGCATGTATATGTTACATATGATTAATGAAAACTATTCGTGTACTTTTATCATGTACGTCTTATTTAATAACTGTCAAGAAATTTATTAACAATAAGTCTTATCTAACAAAGCAGGCTTTAGGAAAATCCCCAAGATTAGAATTCACGTTTCATTTCTGGGATTAGTTTCTTAAAGATATTTTGAGAGATTCTTTAGTTGCATTTTTCTTGACTATTTCTTAATTCCTTATTAATTCTAAGTTTATCATCTCGAAATACATTTCTGGAAATTATTTCAAATAATCAAATCTTTTTCTAGAGATCATTATGTGCCATTTTTTTTTATTTATATTCATATATATGTTTATGTATGCATATGCTATGATATAATACAATATTTTCATGAAACATTCAATGTTTTTATGAAAAAAATGCAAAAATTCTTTTTAAAAAGCTTAATGTATATAATTTTCTATAATCATATTTATATTTTTTTTATCGCCAGATTTCCTAATTACCCAGTTAGGGAATCCCCGTTTAAGTATTTTTTATTCACAATATCATATCCCGATCATTTATTGTCATAAAATAATGAAATGTCTCTTAATTTAACTCATCAGATCTAGGGACCATATAAAAATCTCAAAATTGTATTTAAAATATAGATGTTGGTGATATTTAATGAACCTTAATTTCTAACTTATTTCAAACATTACTTTTTAATTTACATTCCCTAAGAGTCTCGAGACATAAAGCAATTTTTAATCTCTTGGTACCA
This sequence comes from Maratus speculifer, assembly GCA_964019185.1. Classification (NCBI taxonomy): domain Eukaryota; kingdom Metazoa; phylum Arthropoda; class Arachnida; order Araneae; family Salticidae; genus Maratus; species Maratus speculifer. Next base: position 168,021,567 of record OZ025292.1, read on the forward strand.
TGATGTTAAAATGAACAAATTGTATAAGTTTTCCTTTATTATTAATGGTTAATAGTAAACTCACACATATATATATATATATGTATATAGTTGAGGAGATTGATATGATTTGGACAAAGACACTGTTATCCAAGTGCTATTTATTAGTAATTTCTTTAATAAATATTTGCAAAAATAGTGTCAGAAAACAACATTGACTTGTCAACAACGTAGAAATTTTTTTTGTATTTCAAAACAAATCTGAAGGCTTCGACAATGCTACATTTGTTTCTCCCGCACGATACATTTTCATCTTTAAAAGGTAAAAACGCATATTGAACCCAATAAAATATTGCTCCTTTGAAAGCCTATAAAGAGTTGTATCATTGCATGTGAAAATTAATTGTATTCATCGAGTGCCTCTTAAAAAAATGAACTCAAAGACACAAAAAACGAAAAAAATGTAGAAAAAAGCAAAAACATTCTATGTTCAATCATTCCATGATTTATTATTTTATTTAACATGTAAAGCTTATACTAAACCAAAATACATATATTTAATTATGCAAAGCGACTGAACAGTTATCGGAAAATAAAATAAACTTTTTTTTCGGGCATACGATGGGCGAAAAATATCCCTTAAGCCCACCTCCTTTAAAATTTCTAGTTATTTTTCGTCAATAGACAATAGTTTTGAGGTATTAGACAATCTTAATTTCAATACTCACAAAATATATGTATTCGATTTTGAAAACCTATTCACCAATATACCTATTGGTCACTTATAAAATGTTTTAATGAATATTTTTAATTTATTTTATTTAGAAGAAGAGTTGAAAATTAATCGAGATTTCTTTTTAAGTCTATGTCATTTTTGTTTTTACAATAATTTTGTTAATTTTAATAGTAATACATACAATCAGATTTGTGGAATAGGGATGGGGACAAATTATTCTAGAAGAGCAGCTAATTTATTTGTATTTTATTTTGAATATAACTATACTGTAAATTATAATAAATCATTAAAAATCTTTAGGTATATTGATGATATTTTAATTTCCAATTTTGATTTTACGAATGAATATGAGAAAGTTTATCCGGATTGTTTAAAATTGAATAAAGCAAGCAGTGATAAAAAATGTTGATTTTTTAGATATTTCTTTTAATATTTCGGAAAATAAATTGAATTTAGATTTATATAATAAAAAAATAGTTTCATTTTTATTTTATTTTATTTATTTACTTTTTACCAGAAGTATGCCACATTGGTATTTGCACCAAAAATGTACATAAATATTATGCTTTATAAGTTAATTCGTTTTTCTTAAACTTGTAGTAATGAAAGATATTTTTATAAGCACGTTTTTAAATTTATAGCCAATATTTTTTTCAATAATAATTATGGTCATTTCCATGCAAAATTGTCATGTGGGTCACGCAGCTAAAAATCTTTTTGCTTGTTGGCCACCGTTGTTTTCGAAAATTTTGCTTCGCACTATTCAACTGATGAGATAAAATGTGTCACATTTTTCCGTTTTAAAATACCGGTATACAAAAATCTTCGTATGTGAGAGACATGACAAGGTTGCTTGGAATTAGCTTTATGCTATTGATTTTTTGAAATACTGTTTAAGAACTGTTCTAAAAAATAATTGGTTAAGGTTTGTTTGTGTAACTTTTATAATGATCGCATGCTCCCTGAACATTCTGTATGAGAGTTATTTTCTAAAGTCTACTACAGAAGGATCATAGTTTGATGTTTGAAATTTGTAGAAAACATGCAGACTTGGGTTGGAAATGATTTGCATATGGACACGGAGCATGCATGCATTTTTGTTATTATGGAGTTTAATAGGCATATGATATATTAACAGGTATTACTGTTCTTAATTCTGTTTTTTTTTTTTTTTTTTTTTTTTTTTTTTTTTTTTTTTTTTTTTTTTTTTTTAGCAGTTAAGGGAGGAAGCCTGTCATATGCTGCATTCATTTTCTTGATAATTTTTTAATTATAATAGATATATTTGCGATTAAAGATATAATATATGTATTATATCTTTATATTACATAGGGTACTAATTTTTGTTTTTGAAGAATTTAAATATATTATTAAATTTATTTTTTGTGTTGATTAAACTGTTTTTAGATTTTTTTCTTATTAAATTTAGCGTTTTTGCTCTTAAATATTATTTCTTAATGCAGGTTTGGCAGGTATTCAGAAACCTGCAACAATTTAAACTTTTAAAAAAGGTGGTGGGGTTAGACTTGTCTGTCCCCTCTGATGAGAACAGAGTGACTTCTATTGCCTGTATAGTGTTTTTGTTTTTTAAATTGAATATTTAATAGTTAATTGTTTCACATATAGATATGCACTCTATTCCTTCAATTCCTATACTTGCATTTTTAAAATATGAAATATAATTTGTGACATTATTTATGAGAGGCTTTTTAGCGCCAGTAGTGCTACAATTTTCCTTAAGGAACTTATAATTATATAACATATATATATATATATATATATATATATATTCCATACATTATTCTGTATATATATATATACAGCCACACAAAACAACCAAAATCCAGCATTCCAAAATCAATCCATGTTTATTCCATGTCGGTGTCACACGATTGCAGACATCCCTGTAAAAACATCCATTAAGGCTTTATGTTATACAAAATCATTAACTGCCAACCATATGGCAATTACATAAAAATGCAGAAGCTTGTATATTTATTAATAAATTTTAGAAGTAAATTATTTTTAAAATGTAAAATATTAATTAAATGACGAAGTTCCTTTAAAAATAAATTTTTATTTGAACAGAGTTTGTAGTAACGAAAAGGTTGACCTATGATTATATTTTTGTAAACTCGTTTATGAATATTTGAAGTCCAGTTAACCAACTGATTAACTTCAAAACTAAAGTTATACCACGTATAAAAACATTTCATATTTATTTACTTAGAAGGTGCCACAAATAAAAATTAAATTAAAGAGTTGACATGTTTCGGTTCATTAATAAGAACCGTATTCATAACATATAAAATCAGTAGAAAATTAAATGACACTGGATATAAATATAATTTAAAAATCAAAACAAAACAATGCGCCCGCTATGATCGTGAATATATAATTATATCGTGATTATATTCACGATCATAGTGGGCGCAATGTTTTGTTTTGATTTTTAAATTATATTTATATACAGTGTCATTTAATTTTCTACTGATTTTATATGTTATGAATACGGTTCTTATTAATGAACCGAAACATGTCAACTCTTTAATTTAATTTTTATTTGTGACACCTTCTAAGTAAATAAATATGAAATGTTTTTATACGTGAATGAAAAAAGGTGAAGTGATTTTGTTTTAGTTTTTGAAAAAACGAAAGCTAACAACAGTTTTAACACTAAAGTTATACCGTTTATTATATATTAAAATTTGTATATTATTTGAAATGTTGATTTTTAAACCGAGATAGTCAGCAGCTTTTTTTTCCGAAGACTAACATAGCAGGATTAATATCAGATCCAAAAAATCACGATCACGATTCAAAATAATTAATCTGTCGATGTATCTAAAAGCCAGAAAATTAACATTTTTATTTACACTAGAAAACTGAATTTCATACAAAAGTAAATAAATAAATAAATAAATAAAAATAGGTTAGCTGCTGTGGAAGAATATCTAGTGCCCATTCTTATCACATTATTCTGTATATATATGTTTAATCCCTTTCTCTAAGTAATTATATAATATGTAATAACAAAAAATGCTGTTTCATTGAATGCTTTTTTCATTTAAGACAAAATCTGTAAGTTCATTACAATGATGTTTTATATAATATCTAAAATTTTACATAGCCTATACATGAAATATACATTTTTTCAAGTTATTCTGTAAAGTAGAATTACATAATATAGTGTTTCACTGAATGCTTCTGCTTCTTTTATTTAGAAAAATATGAATTCAATTCATTACAATGTTATCTTATTGGCTACTTTAAAGTTCTCATAGCTGATACATGAAATTTGCATTTTTCCAAATTATTCTGTAATGTAAAATTACAAAAAACTCCCTTCTATTGAATGCTCCTTTCATTTAGAAAAAATGGTGTAAATTTATAATAATGATATTTTACTGCCTATCTGAAAGTTATTATAAACATGCAAAAATTCATGCTTTTCTTCCTAGTATCGTGTAATCTTTAATAGCAGAAGTGATTCTTTCGTTGATTGATTCATTACTTACTTGGTTGGTTGGTTGTGTTTATGACGGACAATTTTCAACTTGAGGGATATACACTGATAAAATTTAGAACCTTTTCCTGTATCGTTACTCTACCGCTTTTATAGTAAACGATCACTTCACTGTATTATGGAGCATTCTCATTCGTCAAAATAGAGATATTTTATAAAAGTTATGTAGTGATGATGTACCAAAAGTTTAAAAATTTCCACAATGTAGGCCCAAAGCTTGTTAGATTGCCTTCCATGGAGATCTTTGAAAGGGAATCTAACACGTATTTACTCAGAGAAATCTAGGGTTCGAAGAAAACCATGGAAAATTCTGAATGATTAGTCCGACGTCCGTGAATGAATTCGAAGCAAGCACCTTCCATATACCCCTTTCGAGGGCAGTGCATCTCTGCCACTTGTGAAGACTTCTTTTATTTAGAAACAAAATGAGTGACGCGTTCCAGTGTCATTTTATTGCCTAAGTGAAAGTTTTAATAGTAGATGCATCAAATTTGATATTTTTCATGTTATTTCGCCATGCGTAATAATAAAAATTACTATTTTATTCAAAAAAGAATGAAATAAGAATTGAAAAATAGAGATATATGACGATAAATTTCATTTTAAAATAATGGTGAACTTCTAAAAGAAGATTTAGACACATTGTAAGGATTTTAATGATTTTAAACTTCGAGAACGGGATTCCCGAATTATAGATTATCGATAAAAACAGTTTTTATTGTATTCTATTTTTATTTTTATTTTTCGAAAAGAAAACTATAATAATTATTTTTAAGGGAACACGGAACATAAAATGGCTCAATTTTTTTTTTCGGCCTAAAAATTAGAGCTAAAATATTATGGTGCTAAATGATTATGGACTTTAAAGATTATGATGCTGGAAAGCTTTATAAATAATATATTTTATGCAGTGTTGTATATATAGTTTTTTTTCCCTTGAAAAATGTTTTTTTTTTAATACATTTTTTAAAATTTTCTCTTGTAGGTAAACATATGATACTTTCTACAGTTGTGGAACTAACTGGTTTCTTAAAAAAATATCTAACATTATGGGTCTTGAAGAAAATTTTTAAAATAATGTAAAATACATAATTATTATTTATTATAAGGTACCCTGGGGTAATAACGCCAGGCACGGTAATAACGCCAAGTGCTTATATTTTGCATAATTATGAAAAAATCAGGTAAATGACACCCATGTGCTCTGCGCAGAAGGGTTTTGAGTCATATAAATCGCAAAAAACAGCTTCGAGTTTATTTGTTTCATTTTTAGGTCTTATTGTTTTTACAAGCAACTAAAATTAGCGCTTGATCTAAAATTTGCGAGATAAGGTTTTGGATCTGAAGACTATATTTTTTATCCAGAAATACTTTGTTTATCACATAAATTTGTAGTGTATTTCATGTACTTTCAAATTGTTGTAGAAGATTTTGGATATCTTCTCGAGATAATTTGTCGTTTAGGATTTACTGCGCAATAAGTATCCCGGGGTAATAACGCCAGGGATTGGCGTTATTACCCCGGTTGATTCCCAACAGTCGCCGAACTATATCCGAAGGGGGTTTATATATTAATATGGGACAGCATTATCATCATTGTTGAAATATTAAGATTAAGGGGGGGGGGGTGTGCCCAATACTTAAAAATAATCTCTCTATTTTATTTTTTATTATATTATTATTATTTTTTTACTAATGTAAAAAATAATTTTTAACTCTTGTAAATAAAACTATATCAAAATGTTTTCGAGATTAAAATTCGAACATCTTCAAACTCAGGTTTCTATTAAATTTCCACTGGATTGTTCAATTGAGTTCGAAATTTTTGCTGTCCGCTTTCTCAGCGTTCGGTTTTTCAAAACTTTATAAATTTAACCTTTAACTGATGTGACAGAAATTGTAACGTATTAATGTGATGCGGTTTGTGAGACCACAAAATTGAAAGATGAATAAAAGGGGAAATAACTCATAGGATTGTGTTTTTGTACTAAAATTTTTATACAAGGGTATTATACTTAATATTCACCTATTTAGTCTCTGGTGATAGTACTAAAATTCCAAATGAAAACAAAATTTCGGTAGTGTTTGCAGTTAAATTGAAAATTACAAGTTAAACTAAAAAATTAAAAGAAAAATAGTGGTCTACAAGACCGGTAACATTAGTTAAAGGTTAAAATGCGATCCATGATTAAAAATCATAGAATACTGTTCCAGCGCTAAACTTTTTGTACAGAATTAATCCTAATTAAATTTAACCTATTCACATATTTCTAACAATATTACGAGAACTCCAAATGAAAGAGAATTTCAGTTGTAACTATAGTTAAACTGGAAAATACAAGTTAAACGCTATTTTTTTGAGGGGGGAGTACAGTGTTCAGTCAGATTGCTAACAGCAGTTAAAGATTAATTTTGTTGCTAATATAGAGATAATGATATATAACCATATGAATTATGTATAAAATTGAATAAGAGATCTCTTTGGGATAATATTTTTTAATCAAAAATTTTATTCAATTTATTAAAAATTTATTAAAGCATGCTCTTTAAAACGTCGACAATTTAACTGTAGGTTTGGAGAATCCGCATTAGTGTGAAGTTATGGGTTAAAAACTATTTACTAGATTACTATAATAGTATTAACCCTTAACTGCTGTGACAAAAATTATCGCATAACTTACTGTGAGCGGCCTATCAGACCGCTTAATCTAACGATGAATAAAATGTTAAATTAACTTTTAGAATATTATTTTTGTATTGAACCTTATATATACAGGACTATTATAAATAAAATTCAGCTATTCAAAAGTTTCTAGAGATAGTAATAGGACTCGAAATGAAACAAAATTTTCCCGGTATGTATAGTTAAACTAAAAATTGCAAGTTAAACTCTGAAACTTGAAAAACTCAACGGTATGTGAGACGCCAACAGCAGTTAAGGTTTAACAAAAATATTTATTACATATAACTCTAGTTATTATAAAACTTCACATGATTAAAATATTACATTATAAATGATTAAAACCATGCAATGTTTCTTATAATCATATTTAAGCGGGACTTTTTAGGCAAAGAGAGACACAGGGTGTTAAATTCTGTTGAAGCTCCCCCTCACTCCTTTTTCTTTCACTTTCACAAAAAAGTCAATATTTTCTATCGCATAGAATGCATACATGGGAATATAAATACTGATTCAAATAATCCGTACAATGTTTCTTATAATTCTTAAGTCATATTTAAGCAAAACGTAGCTTAGAATCTGATATTCTTTTGCCTCCTCCCCCGCCACCACCACAGCTTTCTTTTTTCTTTCAGAGTCACAAAAAAAGTATACATTTTCAATAGCTTAGATTGCAATTTGTCAATCGCTAGAGCTGTAGAGTTTGTATTTTTAGAATTGGGCAATCTACATGCCATTATTGCATCTTATTTTATAGTTTTGTTTGCATGGCGTTATTACCCATATAGGTGGGTATTAACGCCAAATAGCATTGGTCAAGAAAAAACGCCATTACATTTTATGAATACATATCTGTTAAATTATTTTATTTTATATAGATAGTCAATGAGTTGCTGTATCAGATCCTATATTTGTTTGAAAAATACAATCTAAAACTAAGCTGTGAAAATTGGTAGAACCTTAACGAGACGTTATTACTCCAGGGTACCTTAGTTTCAGTGTTTAATTCTCTTAAGCAAAAATAAAAAAAATACTTCTTCTTGTTCTGAAGTAAAATATTTCTGATACCAAAGCAAATTTTAGAGAGAAATATTGAACTATTTCTCAAATGTTTGTGCCAAACACACATATTAATCAAAACATTTTTATCAATTTCCAAAACATATTTATCGTAATCTATACTGTTGGAATTCTGCATCATTCATCCGTTACATTTCTTATTCAACATTTTCATGAAGGAATTCCCCAAAACTTTGTTATTTAGTATGCTATTTGATTTACAAAAAGATAAACAATTGCCTCATAAAAGAAATGGTGTCCATTATGAGTATCTTTTCGTTCATCTAAAATTCTGCTCCATTCAGATAAGATTAACTAAGGACTGGTTGCAACAATATTTCCGCTCCATTTATAAGAAATGACTTTTGCATGCGTATATTTTTTTGTGTTGTTTTCTGTAGATGATGTTATAAGATGATTCTAAAAGCAGAGGTAACCCTAAATGATGATTATCACTTAGAGTCTTCACATTTATTTATCGTTTATAGCTTTATTTAAACATAGACATAACTCCGTCAACAGCATAGAAATCACAATTAGAAAAATATAATTTAAAGATATTAAATTATCAGAGATAGCTGAAATGAGAAATAAATTTAAATATTTGAATTTAAATGGAATGCATTTAATATTCTATAAATCATACTATATGATCATTGCTTAAGCTAGTGTTAAAAAATCGTTTAAAACATGTTCTTTATATTGAAATTTTCTTAGATTAAAACTTAAATTTAATTAGTACTTGATATAACATGTTGCTGCTTACGTTTTGGTGCAAATCGCTCAACAGTTGGCGCTGCCATGATGCATTATTCGTGATTACCGAAATGACACTATTACATTAACTAATGTACCGAAATTTTCTGAAACTTCAGATTCAGTTAGTACCAAATATAGATTAGTGTCGCATAGTTTCTTGTGTAAATCGTCCTAAAGATAGAGCTGCTATGCTGAATTTTACACGATTTCGCAATTAATCAACCTCAAGAATTAACACATGGATATTCATCAAACTTCAGATTCAATAAATACCTATTAAAAATTGTATCCTCATTAGTTTTTGGTGTACACCACCCAACATGTGGCTCTGTTATGCAGTTTTTTAACATTTTGCAATAGCTAATCTCAAAAACTAATGCACGAATGTTCATAAAGCTTCTGATTCAGTTATAAGTTGACATACGTTTTTGCTGACTAGATTTTGGTTTAAATTGCTAAATCGGCGGCGCTGCTATGCTGCATGTTAAAGAAGTATTAACATGCACAAGGATAGAAGAAAGCTTTGCAATTGCCACATCTCTCTATAGTCTATTATGAAGATACATTTAAACTTTAAAATTCCTTTATAAATTTTATATCAATTTTCCAAAATCATATACTTTTCACAGTATAAAGTATTAAAATTCAGCGTCTTTTATTCATAATTGATATAACAGAGTTCCTAATGAGATTCCTAATTAGTAAATAATTATTCAATAACACCCTTTTATTTTCAGAAATATAAACAAGTTTTTAATAATAAAGAAATGCGATCCATTATATGTACCTATTCTTTCGTGTAAAATTCTGCTCCATAAAATAGAGATTATCTGATTGACTCAATATTTCCGCTCCATTTACAAGAAATTGTATTTGCTTGATTCCTCGTAATGTTTTCTGCAGAAATATATAATGATAGAAAGACAGAGATAGCCAAAATTGCATTTATCACTTAGCGATTCCACATTTTTTTAACCTCCTCAGTCCTGAGACCATTTTTACGTGGAACTACATAAACCAGATTAAAATAATGATAAAACATCTCCAAAGATGCATCGGTATATATATCGGTGCTTCTAATATCCACACATCTGTTAAAAATATCTAGATGTAATTTTAACAATTCTATAAGTATTTAAATCAATTTAAAATGCAATTTTTAATGTCGCTTCCAGGCGACATCAGGACAGAGAAGCTTAACCTTTATGCCTCTGTTTTAAAATAGATACAACTTCAATAGCAAAACAATCACATTTAGATAAATGTAAGAAAAAGATGTTAAATGATATCGGTTTTTCTGCAGTGTTAGATATATATTTTGTATGACTGAATTGGGATGCTTTAAATATTTCGTAAGTCATAAAAAATAATCATTTGCTAAAGTTAGTTTAGTGAATGATTATTCAAAAAATGTTCCTCACATTCAAATTCTCTAAACAGAAAAAATAAAGTCTTCTTAGTTGTACGCCTTTTTATTTTATATGTCATTTTAAATTTTAAAATCCTTTATAAATTTCTTATCAGTTATACAAAATCCTATAATTTCACAATAAAACGTATTGAAGTTCAGTATCATTTACTCATCATTGCAATAAGGGAATTCATAATACCATTCTTATTCAGTAAGTGTTTACTAAATAAGACCTTTTATTTACAGAAATGTAAACAAGATTCTCATAATAAAAAAATCCGATCCAATAAATGTACCCTTTCTTTTATATAAAATTTTTTTTCACAAAAATAACATTATACCAATGGCTGATTGCCACTAAATTCCTTCTCCATTTGGAAGGAATTACATTTTACATGTTTCTTCATTATGTTTTCTGTAAAATTATATTATGGTACAAAGACAGAGGTAGTCTTAACAGCTTCGCTGCCGCTTACGTGAAGTTGTGATGATAGTCAACGCCGCACTGTAGAAGTGTGTTTTTCCCAGGAGTCGATTTACTTTTTATAACAAAGAATCGGTGAAAGATTTTCCCGCGTCATGGCGTGACTGGCTATTGGACATCACCCCACATCAAGCGCTGGTGCGTGAGTGACCCCTGTAATGTTGGTGCCATAAACAAGATTCTCACAATAAAAAAGTGCGATCGATTAAACTTACATATTCTCCCATACAAAATTCTGCTCTACAAAGTTAAATTATCCCAATGACTGATAGCCATATTATTTTGGCTCCATTTAGAAGGAATTGTTTCCGCATATTTCCTCATGTTTACTCAATTACATGATAAAAAAGAAGAAACGCCTAAATGATGATTATTACTTAGGAACTCTGCGTTTGCTTAACGTATTTACCTTTGTTTAAACGTAAATATAACTCCGTCGATATCAGAACCAGCTCAATTCGATATGTATTAGTAAAAAGATGTTAAATGATCTCAGATAGCTGCAATGTTACTTATGTATAATGTCTGACTTAAATGGGTTGCTTTTAATATTTTGTCAGTCATAAAGTAGGATCCCTGCAAAAGTTGGTGTAAGTGAAAAAATATTTTAAAAAGGGTCCATATATTAAAATTTTCTTCCCTTAAAAATTAAGGTATTTTTTTGTTATAGATCATTTTATTTTAGACGTGCATTTAAACTTTAAAATATTTTAAAAAACTTACATTAGCTTTTCTGAATCCTGTAATTTTCATAATATAAAGCACTGACGTCCAGTGTATATTACTCATAATTGGAATAAATGAATTCTGAATATCATTCTTTTTGAGTAAGTGTTTACTAAATAAGAACTTTTCATTTACAGAGATATAAACAAGGTTCTCATAATAAAGAAATATGATCCATTAAATTTACATTTTCATCCATGTAAAATTACAAAGTTAAGATTTTCCCAACGAATTACCGCCACTTTGTCTCTACTTTTTTTTGGAATGAATTGCTTTGACATACTTTCTCATGGTATTTTCTGTTGAATTATATGATGATACTATGACTGAGATAGCCTTAACTGATAATAATAACTTAACAACAACCCATTTGTTTAACTTATATACATTTGTTTGAATATAGATATATCACAAAAGATAGATCACAGTTTGATTAAATATAAGTAAAAAGATGTTAAATGATCTCAGATAGCTGAAATATTACTTATATTTAGTGTTTGATCTAAATTGGATAGTTTCAATATTTTGTAAGTCATAACATATGATCAGCTCTAAAGTTATAGAAAAAATATTAAGAAACTGCTCCTTTATTAATATTTCCTTAGAATAAAAAATAAAATATTTTTCGTTAAACACCTTTTTAATTTATAGATAAATTAAAACTTTAAAAATCCTTTGTAAATTTTATATCAGTTTTCCAAAATCCTACATTTAATCACAATATAAAGTACTGAAGTTCAGCATCATTTTCACATCATTAGAATAAAGGAATTCTTAATATCATTTCTATTTAATAAGTGTTTACCAAATTAGACCCTTTTATTTACACAGAGATAAATAAATTTCTCATAATAAAGAAATATGATCCATTAACTGTACCTCTTCTTTCAGCTAAAATTCTGCTCCACAAAGTTAAGATTATCCCAAAGCCTTATTTGCACTATATTTCCACTCCTTTTGAAAGAAATTGCTTTTGCATGTTTCCTCTTTGTATTTTCTGTATACATGTATGATGATACAAAGAAAGTGCCCTAAATGATGATTATCGCTTAGTGACTCCACATTTGTTTAATGTATATATCTATACTATAGTTCCGTATTACATAGATATAACTCTGTTAATAGTAGAACAATCTAAAATAGATAAATATAAGTAAAAAATTTTTTTTAATGATTTCAGGTGTTTGTTACTTACATTTAATATCTGATTTAAATGGGGTGCTTTTAATCTTTTGCATGTCATAAAATATGATCACTGCTTAAGTTAGTATTAATGAAAAATTATTACATAAATGTTCCATATCTTCAAATTTTTTTGTATAAATTTAGTCTTCTTTGTTACACATATTTTTATTTTATAGGTAAATTTAAATAAGAAAAATTCTTTACGGATTTTATATCAGTTTTAAACATTGTACATTTTTGACAATATAGAGTATTGAAGTCTAGCATCACATATTCATCATCGGAATAAAGGAATTCCCAAAACCATTCCTATTTAGTAAACTTTTAGTAAATAAGATCAGAGAGATAAACAAGGTTCTCATAATAAAGGACGGAGATTTATTAAATGTATTTTTTTCTTTCACGTAAAATTCTATTCCACAAAGTTAGAATTATCCCAACGACTGATTGCTACTATGTTTCCGCGCCATTTGGAAGGAATTGCTTTTCCATGTTTTCTATAGAATTATAGGATGACACCAAGATGAAGATTGCCATAAATGGTGATTATCATTTAGCACCTCAACATTTGTTTAACGTATGTACAGTCATTATCGGTTATATAGTCAACCGTGCGGTCTTAAAAAATTTGACCTTATAAGCGGGGTGGCCTTATATGCGGTGTAAACGGGAATTTTAATTTAGGCAATGAAATATTATTATTAAATTAGTTAAATTAATAAAATAATGTACAAATAAGCTATGGTGAGTATAATTTATAATATAAAAGATGCAAACAAAATGTGTTTTTCATTTAAATTTTTGAATTGATGAACTAGTAATAAAAACAATCTTTTTTGCAGATTTGTTTTTATCTTAATTGTTCAAAGTACCCTTTCTCATTCAGAGACTGTTTTAAAATGCTTCTCTGTGATTATTTGCGATTAGTAAAATGAAAAAAATATCTCTGGGTATATTTAGTGCTTTAAAAGCTTCTGCTCGTGTTATCTCTTCAACTTCGCATTCACTGCCATTATCATCGATTCCATCTATGTTTATATTTAAAACATCCAAAACGATTTCCAGTATAGAAGCTTCACCATGGTCTTTAACCATGTCACGTCAACTGCGAGTATCCAGAACAGAAACAGCAATATTCATGAAGGAAGAAATCTTAACACGGCTCTCCCTTCATCCAATAAGAAGTCTTTTTTGGGGGGGTACATAACAGTAAAGGCATAACTGTTACCATTCACGGGTAAAGCCCATTGTTAACAGCTGTTTATGTCAGTTCGTCTTGTATTGGCTAAGCGTCATTCCATAATTATTGTGCAAATTCAAATAGGAGTACATCATTATCATCATCATCATCATTGTCGTCGTCTTCAAACGATAATTCTTCACATTCTGGAAGCCGAGTATGCCTAAAACAATCTCCAATTTTCTTTTTCAATACCATACTCCAACTTTACGTAACACATGACATCTAACACAGTTAATTAAATTTTTTTCTGATCAATGACAGCAATGAAGTATTTTAAAAGCAGCTTTCGATCTTAAAATTTTGAATAATCCCTTGATCTAAGGGTTGTGTATCATTAGTTCAGTTTATAGGCAAGAAAACAAGATCGATAGAATTTAAATTGGGAATTTTGCATTGAACAGTAGAGTTGTTTGATAATACAGCAATTATCCTTTTTTTCTCTGTCCGAATTCTAGAGAAACGCTCGATTTCTATTTCCTAAATGCTTCTTGCACTGTAAAACATTTGTGTAACATTACTGCATAAAACTGGTGGCAGCTTTGCTACCACCAGTGTTATGGTGCTATTTTTTTTCACTTATATAATGGTGTAATTTAAACATATGTCACTGATGAAACATTACATATTAGTGTAATGTTACACTGGCTATCTTGGTTTATCGTTATTTCACCATAAACTTGGTGGAAACGTGGCTGCTAAAAACTTTATGGAGTAACGTTAAACAAATGCTTTACAGTGTGTCATCCAAGTCTTTCGGTTTGCATTGTATGATACAACATCAAGGCTTGATAAATTTATTAATAACTGATGAAGTCGATTTCTCTGAGTCATCACTATTCGTTGCTAATAAAATGATTTTTCTTACCTTCCCACCACTCTATTTTTTGTTCTATTAAATAACATATTTATCTGAAAAATATGATAAAACAGCCTACATTCATCGGTATTTAAAACATCACAAGGTTTGTACCCATCAAGAATGGCGCTTAATACCATGTCCTTCGATTCTCTTATTTTTTATTTATATATATATATATTTTTTTTGTACACTATCATAAACATTAATAGCTTCACTAAACATCAACAAAAATCAAGAATATTCCGTACGGTAAAGCTTTGTAACTACACTTTGCTAGCAGTAAAATTCGGTTTTCCTAGTTCAGCAGACTTTTCTTTTACAATAATGCATGATATTACAACATTTTGGATCAGACATATCAAAGAGAAAAAATCTTTCTCAAAATTCCCAAATGTAAAAAAAAAAAAAAAAAAAAAAAAAAAAAAAAAAGGTTACTGCTTTTTTTTGATTGATTACATTTTTCTGATAAACAAGATTTGAATCCTGAAACATTATTCAATATCGTTCTCCCTATTCCACGAGTCTTCGCAAAAGCTGCTTCCATACCCTTAATTCTATCAATTTATTTATCAATATTCCATCTTTTTTTCCATAAATGTCAAATTTTTCGTTTTGCTGACATATTTCATTTACAAATGACAATTAAAAAATAAACACTTTACACTCGACGACAAACAATAAAAATCTAAAAACTATTTTAAGGGTACAGTGGACTTTCAAAATCGCAAAAAATCATCAAATTGTCGAATTTTTATTTTTAGCATAATAACATTATATGAACTCTCTGCAATGGAACACAAAGATAATTTTTCAACTTTGACTATTTTTACTGGAGTTACAAGCATTTTTGTCCAATCAGCTGATTCTGCCACGCCCCTTTATTTACTTTTTTGCCGACTCGCATCCGTAAAATTTAGCCTAGTTTTTAGTTTTACCTTACAAAATGTTAATATTTTGCACTGAATACTTATTAATTTTGTGATTTCGCAAAACAATAATTTAACTGTAATTTTTAACTGTTTCTTTTAGCGTTTCTTTACAATGTATTTAGAGGAATTGCTTTTTGTCCCCAATCTTTTTAGCGTAAAATAAAAAAAGAATATTAATATATTTAATATTATTAAAAATATTTAATATATTTAATATATTAAAAATATTTAATATATTTAATATATTAAAAATATTTAATATATTTAACAAAAATTTGTACAATAAGAAGTATTTTAACCATGAATATTTCTAAAAAATTTTTTTACAAGATTCATTAGAAAATACAAAAAGTTTTTTTTTGAAAAGGTTTTTTAAAATTCAAATACTTTACGTCCTTTGGATGAATTCCTAAGAAAACCACATATTTTATGTGAATTTACCATAAAAACATAAAACACTTACATATAAGCTAGAAATGATATTACATTTCTTATATATAGGTGAAACTGTGTCAGTAGGAAAATATTAAGCAATTATAACCATTGTAGTTACTAAAACCTGTTTTTCTCAGAATGAATATTTTCGTCGTTTTCATGATTTCAAAATGCTCCATGCGAAATTCTTTATGCACAATTTTTCTGATTTTTTGTTTAAAATGCTCTCTATGTATGCGCTAACAAATGTTACTAAAAATAAACTTTTTTAGACGCATTTAAATTTTTAAAATTTCTATAAAAAATTGTGATTTTTTAACGAAAAATACAAAAGAATTAAGTTTTGTAAGAATTTTTTTTTTAATGTTTTGAAAGTAATATGCTAAAAATGCTTATTAACATTTGTTAACACGTACATAGAGAGCATTTTAAACAAAAAATAAAAACAAGTGGGCATAAAGAATTTTGCATTGAGCCTTTTGAAATATTGTCATTTTTCGTTAATTTAAAAAAAGAAAAATCTGTATCTCAAAAACTATTGAATATATATATATTTTAAATTGTGAAATAAGAGATATATATACTATGGCTATTTCCAGAAAATTAAAACAAATCCTTTGAAAATTAAAAAAAAAATTAGTTTTAACAGTCCTCTGTACCTTTAACTTGTTTGTGCACGGATTAATCTTTTATCATGCATCAATTCCCATACAGCCACAAGAGGTAACGGCATGATTTCCAAAAATCGGTATCTAATGCGACAGTTGAGGGAGAAATTTTTAGAGCTTTGGAAACTTTTACCGAAAAGGGAAAGTATCGAGGGTGGGCATGCAATATTATCGCGATCCCCAAGACTCCGTTTAAAAAGGAAAATACCATCAACCCATTCTACAGCTATAAAATGCCAACTGGTCTTTCTTTACCTACGGAAGTTCGTACTTGTGGTTTTCGTTTTTAACACAAGCACGAAAGATTCAGCGATTGGCAAAAGAACCGGCTAAACAGAAAATGTTCCTCCCTCAGTACGTCCATCCACTTCTTTCAAAAGCTATTTAAAATGAAAAGCGCCAGGGGAACGATACAAAGAATCTAAAATTGATGACAGTTGAATGATTCGTCTCTTCAGCACTTTACACTCTATAAAAAGGAAGAAAAAGCATAAAAAATAAGCTGTTTACCAATAAAACGGAAGACAAAAATTGACCATACATCCGATAGAAGCCATTAGAAACTGACCATATAGGCGGTGTATTTTAACACATACTACCTATTCTGTCAGTACGGACTTACAAAAAATGTCCTTAAAAACGGGGTGACCTTGTGAACGGGTGACTATATATCCGGTACTGACTGTATCATTGTTTCAACACAAAGACAACTGTATCAATAATAGAACGACCACAGTTTGATAAACATAAACAAAAAGATGCTAAATGATTTAAGATAGCTGAATGTCTGACTTAAATGAGATGCTTTTAATATTTTGTAAGTTATAAAATCTGGCCACTGCTAAAGTTCGTGAAAAATTATTTTAAAAAAGTTCCTTACATTAAAATTTCCTTAATATAAAAATTAAAGTTTTCTTCTTTATGCAGCTTTTTGTTTTATATATTATTTTTGAACTTTAAAAATACTTTATAAATTTTACATATGCTTTCAAAAATCCTATAAATTTCACAATATTCAGCATTCAAGTTCAACATCTTTTACTCATCATTGAAATAAAAGAATTTCTAATAATACTCCTATTTTATAAGTGTTTAGTAAATAAGAGCCTTTTGTTTACATAAAAATAAACAAGGTTCTCATAATAAACAAATTCGAACCATTAAATGTTTCTTTTCTTCAATGTAAAGTTCTGACCCACAAAGTTAATATTATCCCAACGACTGATTACCATAATGTTTCCGGTCCATTTGTAAGGAATAGCTTTTGCATGTTTTCTCATGGTATTTCCTGTAGAAATATATGATGATGAAAAGACAGGGATAGCTATAAATGATGATTATTACTTACCAATTACACATTTTTACATTTATACATTTGTTTAAAGTAAATATCACCCTTTCATTTATAGAGAGATAAACATGGTTCTAATAATAAATAAATAAATGTGATACATTAAATGTGCATTTTCTTTCATGTAAAAATTTGGTCCACAAAGTTAAGATTACTCCAATGACTCATTGACACTATTTTTCCGCTCCATTTAGAAATAATTGCTTTTTGCATCTTTCCTGATGATATTTTCTGTAGAATTATATGGTGATATAAACACAGAGATAGCCATAATTAATGATTATCACTTTGATACTATATATTTGTTTAATGTTTATACTTTTGTTCAAAAAAGATGTAACTCCATCGAAAGAAGACGAATCAGAATTAGATCAGTAATAATAATGTTAATTGACCTTACAGAGGTAATACGTTTCTTATGTTTAATGATGGTCTTAAATAAAATACATTTATTTTAAGTCATAAAATTTTATTGTTACTACAGTCAGTTTCAGAAAAAAAGTTTAAAAAGGGAATGTCCTTTGAAACAAGCTGAACATCTAAATCAACATCATATGTAGGTGCTTTGGTAATTATGTAAATATGTAGCACCTATATTCGCTGGCCTGGCTGGTACGTCTGTCTATCCGTTCGCATATTTCAAAGCAAGCAAAAACCATCCAATCGACTGCTTTGAAATTTAATATACATAATTTGTTGGAGACGCTTGCGAGACATTTCAAATTTCTGAAAATAGAATTAAAACTTAAAATATTAATAAATGGTTTTAAATCATTATATATTATTCTACCCTATGTAATTCGTTCAATGAAATCACACGATAGGTAATGATTGTATGCTGTCATGGTGATTATTCTATTAATTTCTGTTTTTTTTTATAAACTTACTGTCAAAAAATGCATATATATTTAACGAATATCAATGAGTAGTTTTAGAAGAAATGATTCAATTTTTGTACTTCTTTTTTCAACGAATAGTCTCATTCTGATAGTTCTCCAAGAAGATTTGAATCATCAATAAGAAAAAGAGAAAAAATTATATTAAATAATATTAGATTAAAATGTTGTAGAAAATCCCCTATCATTTATCTGCTTTTAGAGAGGGATTAAAATACATTTCACTGTATCGACAATATCATTCTGAATTTTGTAGATATTCGACTGAATTTCTTATGAGATGCTCCGTTGTGTTAACTATTAAATTATGTAAAAAAATCTTTCATAACGTTCGCACATGCGCAGATATAAATTATTTCATACAAATGATCACATTTCATAAAATATCTTTATATATAAAATGTAATAAATCTTCTGTGAGTGTGTATGTCACTGAACTCCTCCAAAACGTCTAGACCGATTTTAAGGAAATTTTTTGTGTCCATTCCAATGGATTCGAGAATGGTTTAGATTCACATTTCGTCGAAATTGATTCAGTACTTTTTTAGCAATTAGGCAAAAACTAATAGTTAGTGATTTTTCGCTAATTAAAAGGGTTGAATAAGTTCGATGAATAGAGTGCGGACGGAATGTCCGATCGGTCTAAGGGGCCAGATTTAAGCTCTGCTTCTTGAAGAAAGAGATCGCGTGTTCGAACCCCACTCCTGATAAATGTGTATGCTTTACAATGATATTTCTGGTATTATAATTTTGATTAACCAACTTCAGAAAATCGTTAACTTTTAACTAAAAAGAGAAAAATAAACTTTTCTATCAAAAATTGAACGGACTTCAAAAAATACTGAAGCGTGAAAAATAATTTCCTTGTATAATTGTAATAAGAAATTAAATTAAGAGCGTAGTGTTTATTGTGCGTATTACCATATTTACGTACATTTATCTGATTTTCTGGAGTCGGTGCCAAGAAGAACAACGTCTGTGGTGACTGGAAAACGTCTGTCCGGTCCGCTAGTTTAATATATTTTTTTGCACCAGTATCCGGTTTGTTTCCTGAATTCGCGTTAAGACTACTAGAATAAAAAAATTTTAATATGTTTAATTTGAAACCTGAATGTTGGTTCCGTTATGTTGATGATGTTTTCATCTTATGGAACCACAGTTTGCTGAATTACCTGTTTTTCTGCAAGATGTCAATAGATTAAGCAATAGTATTAATTTCAACCTTGAAGTCGAAAAAAACACCTCCCTTCCATTTTTAGATGTTCAAATTAATAGAAGCAATTCGAGTTTAAATTTTCAGTCTATAAGAAACCAACAAAAGAAAATACAGCTATCCCGTTTTAAGTCAACATGCCTTTCGAATACAAAATATCTGCATTCAGGTCATTTATTAAAAGAGCTTTCATGATTTGTTCGGATGACAAATTAAATAAAGAAATTGAATTTATACGGAAAGTAGCTTTTGACCATGGTTATCCTGAAAAATTTGTAAATAAAATAGTTCAACAGTACAATACTCCTCCCACATCTGGCCAACGACAAGATAAGCTTGTGGTTTACAGAAAATTTCATTATATCCATTACATATTTGAAAAAGTAAAAAAGATCGCACATAAAACTTGTCGCCATTACCTCCATATCTCATTGACATAGTTACAGATAAAATCGACAAAATTCCAATAGATCAAAAATCTGCTATTTATGAAATCCCCACCACTTTATCAAATAATGTTAAAAAAGTCTACATCGGCATGACAACATGCAAACTTTTAATTAAAATTAAAGAGCATCGCAGACAATATTAATTGGCATTAAACAATATAAGCAGAATACTGCTCTTTCTGGCTTCTACTTGGCGAACAAGGGTTGCCGTATAACTTTGATGAGGCCAAAATAATAGTTCCGTGCAATAACCAAATTGAAGCTAAAATAAGAGAATCTGTTGAAATCATTGCACGAGAAAATAAACGTAGTAATGATAATTTGTCCTACAATATACCAAAAATATGGCATAACATCATAAAATCTTAAATTTTATCTCGTTGCAATATTTTAATTTTTACTGTAAGTGGCGACATTTTTAAACTTTTAATTCATTTCGATTTTAAATTTATTAGAAATATCTCGATCAGGAAGCAAACTTAGTCCTTTCATTATCATATTTTCCTGAAGACGGTCGCAGAAGACGGCCCGAAACGTTGATATTTTTATTTTATTTTAATTGTACAAGTTCGTATTAAAATGTTTTGTGCACCATTGAGCAATGTGTTGTATTAATAAATACATTCTTTTAGATATTTTTTTTATTTGCACTATACGGCTTTTATTACAGTTTGCTAATATTTCTGGTAATAGCGTTAAATTATGTTAAAACTCTGCATGATATAAGCTTAAAACGTACAATCATTTTTCAAACTTAAAAAAAATCACTATGTCTCCATGAATTTCCTGGCTATTGCAGTAGTCTACCACTTAACTACCAAAAACGGGCACGAGGGTTAGTCGATTAAGAGAAAAATCCTTTAAAGAAGAGAAGTAAAAGTATCTGCGTAATTTAATTTATTAACCATAGGACGCATTTAGTATTCCAATTTGAGCAATTTAGAAAAGTACTTTTTTTTTAATATTTCATTAAATGAACATTAGTTTTAACTAATGGAACTGAACGGAAAGTATTCTCTGATAGCAAATTCTGAAAAAAATTTAACACAAATTAAATTGTTAAAAATCGTTTCACTCAACTATGTAGGAAGTTTAAATTAATATACATTAAGTAAATTTAATTTAATGAACTATAAATAAATCATTGACCTACTGTTGAAGAAAAGATGATTGACATTTTGCTGCGTAATCTTTCCATCTTTTTAACATTACAGATGTATCCGAGGAATCCGTTAGCCGGCTAACATTGCCCAACACAGTGTCGCGTCAACTCTAATGCTTTTATCATTTCCGGATGAGTAATTTTAGTAGTGTTAACTTCAGCTTGATCGTCTTGGTATTGCAGAATATTCTTTACAGTCCTAATTATATCCTCATCAAATAATATTTCTTGCTTGAAATTATTATCAACAACTCTTATAAATCTTCTACGTGCTCTGTTCGAACTTTCTAACTTTCTAAATGGCTGTACAAAGCATTCTGGAGGTAGATCGGTAGATCAGATTTTATAGGTAAGGGTAAGGGGTGGAGTTAGACTGAATTTTCGACCATTAAAATTACAAAATTTCAAACCTTCCTGGGGAGGGAATGTGTTTCGCCGGACTATAGCCTGAAATCAGCACTATTTAAGGTCAACGCGCACACATTTAGAACTGACGTTCTCTTTTCTTAATTTTCAATTCATCCCCTCGGGATTGCACATTAAAATGAAAGAATAAATCGAGATCTCGAGGTCGTCATCCCTGAATTTTGCCTGAACTTATGAAATAAAGACCGGTTAATTCGGAGTTTCAGTTAAGAGAGAGATATTACTGCATTACAGAAATGTAAACATGTTATGTAGCAATGTAAAATGTAAACATGTTATACGGTGTATTATGGATCAATCGAGGCGAGAGCCATAGTAGCTGTAGGCCTGAAAGCACTGTCAATTCAAAGATTTAAACGTGTTATACAGTATCCAAATAAATGGATTCTGCAGCAATAGATTATTTCGTATATTTTGTTGTACAAGTGATCGTAATTATTTTTTTTTTAGCCTCCCAAGGGTCATTCTTATTAATTCGATATTTACAAATATGAGATCAAATATATTCTCTATATTACTTCTCTTTATTCACTATAATGTTTTATAACACTGACGAATCTGTAAGTGTACTTTTAAATAATCGAAACATAATCTAAACTTGGAAGTATCCGATGGTAATTGGCCAAAAAGTGTACATATAAATATATATTATTAATATTATATGTGTATGTATACACTTTTCATATATAAATCCATTGCGACTTAAATGTTTACCTTACGATTCCATGTTATTTTCATTTCGGAAAAAAATCCTTAAAGGAATAAATCAATAAGTAAATCAATAAAAACTAAAGCAATAAACTTAGTTTACACTATCGGAAACAATATTATTTAATAAATCTTCCACGATCATGTTATAAAAATATTCTTACACAGTTGCCAAAATGCTTGTAACGTCTCAGGCAGAAATTGCAATCAAAATCCCTTAAGTAAGGATATTGCCTGGAGATGCAATATTTTTAGACAATTATTATTTTGTATAAGAAAGTCTTGAAATTTATTTTATTGAGCTAAGCTTTTGCTAAGCTTAAAGCTTTTAACTGCTAAACAATATCATATTCCTGAAATTTGATCTTTGTAAAAGAATTAAATAATGTTACACAGGTAATTGCGATTCAAACGGAAAAATATAATTATTAAAAATTGAAAATAATTATATGGTTTAAAAAATACTGAAAATATTTATTTATAATTCTGCATTTCTTGCCACAAATGTCTTTTTTTATAATATTTTTAAAATATAGAAGTTTAGAAAACTTTTTTTTTATCACATGTTATAATAAATAACAATACATTTATTAAACGAAATTTTAAAAATCGCACTTAACTTCCCTTAATTCAAAACAATCTACGATGCATCAAGCAATGTAAAACACATGCATTTGAATACATTTTAAAATTTAACATTTTAAATGTTGATTCCCGGTTTAATATTGAAACTGTTATATTTATTTACATACTTAACTGACAAACATACATATATTTTTAAACATTTCATGTAAAAAATAAAAATAAAAAAATAAAAACAGTTTTTTTAGATTAGTAGACTTCAAACCTTTTACGCTACTACTTTGTCAATAAAACTAATTCAACGTTTGTGTGGAAAAATTACTACGTTCCATAAATACGAAAAAGGAACAGTAATAGTTCAATTAGTGATAAATAATACAATAATCTGTATTTTTAAAAAATATAGAATGATCTCTCGACCACATTGTTAAAAAGTCTGTCCTTGTTTGAATCAAATTTTGATGTTCAATAGCTGCCAGCAATAGATGGTGAACCAATATTTGGAACTTCTTTTTGTAATCTTGCTCCAAGTCCGTTTTAATTACAGCTCCAAATGTTGGTACGAGATCTGATGACGGCAGCTACTGACCACCAAAATTTTATTCAAACTAGGACAAGGTTTTTAACCGTGCAGTGCAACAATCGAAATTCGGGTTAAAAGTCTTCATATTTCATATTTTTTTTACTTAAACGTTTCTTTTTTCGTGTATCCACATCCTTTATAGAAGCTGTATTTTTTTCCTTTCTACACTTACCTGTTTTTCCTGTGAATTCGTCTTTTAAGTTTTGTGTAATTAAATCATGTCAGATATATGATGCCAAATCGAGTACTGTACTGAAAGTTCGAAAACAATTTAAATAATTTTTGAACAAAAATAATAAATTGTTTATATTTTCTTTAATTTTAACGATAGCTTAAATTTATTTAATATATAAAAACTTTTATTTTAAGTTTTCATTAACTTTTTGGGATTTACGTATATATTTTTCTTTATAAAACAATATGATATCGAACAAAATAATTTTCTGACAGTTCAAAGATGTCTACTTTTAAGAAGATTCAAGAGTATTTTGTGAAATATTAAAAAAAAAAAAAAAAAAAAAAAAAATACAAATTCAAAAACTTCTTTAAAATTTTATGACCCAAATTAATAATACAGGAAAACTTTACCTTCTAAAACATTTTTTATAAATATTGAAACTATAGTAGAAGATTTACACAAGCATTTAACACATTTTTGAAGTATTTCGCCAATTGAAATTAATAAAATCTGTATTTATAAAGGTTTTACGATTTTTGTTATATTTTATTAACTTTTTTTTATTTAATAAGTCAAATCAAACACTGTATGAAAAATTAAAAATAAATTAAATAATTTCTGAACACAAATAATAAACTAAATTCGCTTTAATTTTAACAAATGTTTAAATTTGTTTAATATTTAGTATTTTAATGCTTACATTTTCATTAATTTTTATCATTAAAAATTTTAGCTATACTTTTTTGTTTTGTAAAATAATTATTATATCGAAACAAAGTATTTTCTGTCAGTTCAAAGAAGTTTATTTTAAAGAAATTTCCAGTTATTTTTGTTTAATATTCCAGAAAATACAAGTAGAGTAATTTCTTTTAAGCCTTCATTAGCTGTTTATATCCCAAGTTAGGAATTCATAAAAAATTTATATTCAAAACATTTTTTTGTAAATTTTGGAAATTATATTAGAAGTTTTAGACAAATATTTAATATTTTTAGAAGTATTTTGCCAATTTAAATTAATTAAATGTGGATTTATAATGATTTTATGAATATTTTAAACTTCGGCTAATTCTTTTATTTATAATATTTTTTAAGCGTTTTATACAGTGGTGGAATAAGCAAGCATAATACCCAAACAATAAAAATGTTAAAATAAATCAATCCAATTTTAAAAACATGTTTTTTTTTTTTTTTTTTTTTACAAAATTGCTTTTGGATAAAATAGAGGATGACTATTTTATCCAACTCATTCTAGACAGTTTTACTGCTAATCGATGTATTAAACGAATTCTAGAATTATATGAATTAAATATTACCAACTGAGCGAAAAATTGCCCAAGGTGGGAATCGAATTCAGTTACTTGGCTTACAAAGGCAATGCTTTATTGCTTAAGCTAACTGGGCACGACAACCGGTGAGGCAAGTATCTGGGTTTGATTCCTGGCCTGGGCAATTTTTCGCTCTGTTGGAAATATTTAATCTGTATAAATTTACCAATCAGTTTGAGTGTGTTAAAAAATGGAATTCTAGAATTATTCTAATTCTAGATTAAATTAAAATTATAGAACTATTTATTTTAATAGTGCTTTAAAGTGCCTTCGGGCCATAAAGGGTTAAATTCACTTAATTTTTTTATAATCAATACATATTTTTGTGCGTGCATTTACATAAAATATAAATTTTCATAAACGAAGCCTCTTTTGAAAATTTTAGAAGAGTTTAAAAATATTTATTAAAAGATAAATGACATAAATGCGCGGTATGATTAAGAAAATGTTCCCCCATTCATCTGGTATCGAATAAATAATATATTAAAACCCCGATAATTCGGATTAATTGGGACCAGCTCCAATCCAGATTATCGAAAATCCGGATTATCCGGAGAATTAGAATAAATAAATAAAATATAATATAATATACTAACAGAAAATCACCTTTATATTAAACTTATTGAATATTTGCAGACAGTAATAATGTTTACTTTGCTTAATTATTCCGAAAACATGTCAGAAAAAGTTTTTTTATTTAGAATACGACGATGAAACAAGTTAATGTTATGGAAATTAGCCAATCGCTTCTCAAACTTGAAAAAAAAAATGACCAAACCTATCCGAATCATCCGGAGATCCGGATTATCGGGGTCCGAATTAGCGGGGTTCTACTGTACTTAGATTATTAAAGAAATTCCTTACTAAAATAAAAGCTACCTTTAATTTTTAAACGTACGGAAATTCATTCTGATTTTTTTTTATTTATTTATTTAAAGAATTTAACTTCCGAAAATTCAAACGCCGATTGCAGCTTTATGAATTGCATCAAATAGAATTTAATTCCAATAGCTGGCTTCAGAAAAGTGCAGAACATTTCTTAGTAAGCTACACCACCTCACAAGATTACAAATAACTTGGCCAAGTACTTGAGAATGTCCATAGATATAGGTTTCATTTTCTTTCAAAAATACATGTTTCCGTATCTTTCGTGTATTTTTTCAAGTCCGTTATTTTAGTTATTATTTATTTATTTATTTATTTTCTTGCATTCATTTATATTTCAATAATTTCTTCTTTCTAATACTTTTTTTACAAGTGTGATTTATAAAAAAATCAGAACAGTAAAGATTAGTAGTGTACCTGCAGGAATGCAAATATCTGTAGGATCAGGTTAGCCGGAGTAGCCTGACTGCATTATGACAAGAGCAACTAATTAATGATGAACAGAGAACGTGCAAAATGATAAAATCTTAGCCTTTTTTGGGGGGGAATCGTGTTTTAAAAAATGCCAATAACAAAATATTCGAAGGGAAAATTAAAAGGGAATTTTAAGAGGGAAGACTGTGCTAGTTGCCTGCCAAAATGAAAATAAATATGCCTAGCACATTGAAAAGGGACATAATTTAATCATGTTTCGATATTTGGGGGCGGGTGACAGGTATCATGCCATTTAAAATGGTCAGAATTCTTTATTATTCTCACCAGTTATTTATTTTTTTGTTAAATTTTCCTTATTTAATTCTCCATTAAACCAGAGAAAATTTTCTGTTCTGAAAAATCGGTGGTAAAAGATTAAAAATTAATAAAGTGCTCTTGTAGCGAAGGAGTTAAAGAAAAAAATAAGTAAATTAAAAGGGGAATTTTTAATAAGTTCTTTAATTAGGCAAATAATTAAAATACTTAACACACACGAACATATATATTGTAAGGAATATAGTTATTATAAGTAATTTATTAGTTCTTAAAAATTATGTTTGTTATATAGAAAACAAACTTAGCAAAATGTTTCTGTAAGATAATCAGCACTTGTGACACAATGGGATATTTAATAATACTTGTAACATCCTTTCGTCTTTCTACTTCAGTAAAAATATCTTAGTGTAATAAGATTTGAAATCTAGCTAAATGAGATTATTGTACAAATATAAAAAGAAACATATTTCGAATGCTTCAACCAATTTTCTAAGTAATATTTCAAGAAGCGATTTAAAGGTAAATTCATTAATAAAGCATTAGATAAATCTTAACAAAAATCGCTTGTTCTCTGAAAATTGAATTTGTCTGAAATTAAATTATTTCAATCATCTCTATTGTAATATATTTTATGAAACATTGTCAGAAGTGTTTTCTTAATCTTTAAATACCTCTTATTTCATCCGTTATTCACAAAATACTAATAGAAATGTTTAAAAAAGTAGTATAAATGTACCAATTTAATAATGTAATAAGGAAAGTGACTAAAAAATACTATAAAGTAAAAAATAAAATTTTAAAATCACCATAAAAGGAAAAATAAAGTAGGACACTTTTTGAGCTACAACAATAACAGCTCGTCATAAGCTAAACCAACAATCCTTAGCTGATGTCGAGCTGTTATTATTGTAGATAGAAACGAATCCTACTTTATTTTTCATTTTATGGTGATTTTATAAAGTGTTTTACTTTTTTTATTAATTACCGCCAATGTTTATGGTGTTTTTTCACTAAAAAGGACCATAGAAATAACTGATTCGGAAATAATGCGTTGCATTAAAAGTTATGCAAAGTTCGTGAGAATTTTTATTTTAGCCCTTCATACGCTAAAGCATGTTTTCCAGTAAAATTATTATCAAACCGAATTTTCACAAGGATGTGATATGCTGCTGTCGTACCGGCTTCGATTTGGACCCATTTCCAGATGCAAGCATAAAACCATAGCTGCTAAAATCTCCAACTTTTTTGTACAACAAAAATTTTTATAGATAATTTTATCATTTTAAATAGGTTTAATCTGCCCACTAAATAGGGCAAAAGTTTCTATTATTTTTTTTTCTGGTAATAATAAAAATAAAATAAAATAAAATAAAAAAAACCGGAAGAGTTGGCAGCTATGATAAAAACAATTCCCGTAAAATATCCGGAAGCTGCGTAATTTTTCATTCTAACCTCTTATTGGTGAAATAGATTTATTGGTGATTGGTGAAAAGACGCACAAACTTTCGGTCAAAGTAGAAAAGTATTGTTAAGTTAGTATTTTTCGTTAGCGTTATAAAGACTGATCACATCTTGTCTGTTATTATAGACCTTAATCTATCTTTTTCTACAACCATAACATATTATTCGTGAGAAAATTGCATCGTAAGTATTTTCGGCGTACATGTTACACATTTATTATAAGGTTATATATCCTTGAGTTAAATTTCGGCTTCTTAAAGTAAAAACAGAAATATATGATGTAAATTAACGTTTTTATAGTATTGAACAAAAATATTGAAGTATTAAGAAGCGTAACTATTTTTTAAATATTAAGTTGTATGAGATAAAAGAAAGCTTTCGGATTGACACTCCACCTAGTATAATCATTTGGCATCAAAATTGTCATTTTAGCGAAAAATCTAAATATAATGTAAAAATCAGTTATTAACAGTGAAAAGTTTTATTTTTTTATTATTTCTATACTTGGACAATCATCTTTAAAAATTAAGAATAATTTTAATTTTAAGACTTTATTATAATCGATTGGTGCTCCTAGATTTTCATATAATGATTAACTTTAAAAATAAGCTTGCTTTTTTCAGTTGTGTAGTTTAAAAGTCAGGTAAACAAATAATTAGACGACAGGTAAACAAATAATTCAACTGTTTTATATTAAATTAGAGTTCTAATTTTTGAAATTTACAAATAATTTGGCATAATTGTTGTAATATTCTTTAGTTTTGAACTTTTATCCAAATTTATAGAACAGGTCAAACAAATAAAATATTCACATCTCAAACGCTACTAATTATATTTAAGCTTATGTAGAGTTAAATTTATCTGCCAAAAGTTTTCTTAAAACCGTTATTCCGTTGGACTATGAAGAAATACCTACTGAATAATAATTTTATGCAAATTATTTATGACTCTTTAGAGTTCAGTCGAACACTAGCGTTAATTTTCTAGCTGTTTGTGAAACATTTCACCTGAACTGTCGTCATTCAAACTCTCCCGAATGTAGTATATTGAAAACAGACATTTCTACAGAAGTATATTTGAAATTAAAATTTTTCTGTTGTTTTTATATAAATTTGTTGGTTTAATGTGATAGGATTAATTCAATTCCTCTTACAAAATGAAGTCTTCCATTCAAATTTTCTATATTTGTAAATTTTAAGTTGTAAAACATACTGTGATTAAAATAAATTGATTTTTCTTTCGTTTCTCTATAATTAACGAATGCAGATGCTTATTAACGTTTTGAGTTAAATATTTCGAAAATAAATTCCATATAGATATTGAAAATATGTTTACTATAAATAAACATATTAGTTAAATTAAATAATGTTTTGATCAAAAATTCAAAATCTTACTAATACAGGGTTCAGAAATTTATTCAATTTTGAAGTAGAAACAGAATATAAAGTATTAATGTCTTTTTGAGTAAAATCTTTCCAAATTAAATTTTATGTAGGGAGAAGTGGGGTACATTGATACATGGGGCACATTGATACACCCCCTCTATCGCTCACAGGGTCATTACAGAAAGTTTCACAACAGCTCCAAAAGGTGATGCTAGTGCACTCAACTACATACAGAAAGTTTTGGAATGATTCAGCAGTTTGGTGAAATGGGACGGGTGATTCATTGTTTTCGTAGGTCAAAAGTAAATTTGAGTTGTACAATTGAAATGGTATTATACAACTGTTCCAGTATTTTCAACCGAAAAGAATACTCTCCCTGGCAAGTGAAACTACTCTGTATCAGTTCCTCATTTTTTATTGTTAGATAAATTATAAAGTGTTGGATTTGAGACTCATTTTATTCAAAATGGTTGTATGGGGCACAATGATACACACTATCTCGGGGCACATTGATACAACCTAAATCCTTTTTTAGTTCATTTTTTCATTACTTTTTATTTTTTTTTTTTACCCTACACTCCTTAATCCAACCATTTTTCGCAAAAAATTTCTAATATTAATTTCTATTGAATTCAAATAGCTCTAATTTTTTATATTAGAACATTTTATAGTATTTTCGCGAACAGAAAAATTACGAACTTACCCAAAAGCTAGTACTAGTAGAACTAATAAAAGAAAAGGACGGCATTCTGGCAAAACTCGGATTTATATCGATTCTCCAGAGAAAAAAGTTTTTTCGACATAAGAAATGTTACGTAAGAGAAACAAACTGCAGAACAGAAAAAGATAATTATATTATAAACAGAAATTTTAATATAATTATCCTTCATTTTCTGTTTATAAACAGAAAACCTGGTAATTTTATCATCTTTCCCAAGAAAGATGATAATGCTGGGATTGAAGTGCTGAGATAGATATGACAAAGTTACCACAGCCAACAATCAGACAAGGAACAGCCAGAACACCAGGTCATAATATATTTAATTTTGATTGCTTTAATATTGCTTAAAAATAAATTGTGTGTGATTTGAATTTCTTTAAATAAATATAAAATGGTTTTCTAACACATTTTCTATGAAAAATATGCATTGGTATTATTTTGTCGTCATTTTTCTCAAACGTATCAATCTGCCCCGCGGGTGGGGAACATTGATACAAATGACTTTTTTTGATTTTTTTTTTTTTAAATTACATGCAAAAATACTATATAAAACAAGGATTGAACATTTTTATAACATACTACACAAGCTTTGCTGTCACTTCATGGAAAAAAAAAGTTGAATTTTCTACTTTTTTCACACCAAAAAAAATCTTAGAAAAAGACTGTATGAATGTACCCCACTTCCCACTATGCGTTGAGATGTTTAGTATCAGTAAACATAGCACTTAAGTAAATACATGTTTAGATTAAAATTTTATATTTAAATTTTCTATCGAAAAGTGTTCCAGAAATTGAATTTGTGTGATTGCAACAGTAAAATAAAGGTGATTAATGTCATACTGATTGAAGCAATTTAGAATTTAATTTTATGTTTGCAATTAACAGATTTTTGAAGTCATTTTTTCAAAAAAGTTTTGTTAAAATAATTTTTTATTTAGTTCGTATTTTCAATTTTACTAGAAACATTTAGAGATGATAGTTTAAAATATTTTACATTAAAATAATACATATTTTTATTGAATTCTACATTTAAATTTTATCAGACACATTTAAAGACCATAGTTTAAATTATTTTAGGATGTTTCAAAAACAAAAAATTCTATTTTTCGGTAGACAATCCGTTTATAAACTCGTTTCTTACCTTTAAATATTAAATTCTAAATCGATATTTTTTTGCCAGAATCTGTGAGTTTATTTTGAAGAAACATAAATGTCAAATTTTAATTCTGTAAAACAGCGAAAAAATATCAAGAAAAAACAAGTACTCAAACCACTGAATTTTCGTTTTAAACTGCCCATTCTCTGGCAATTTAGCAATATTAGACAAATATTGTGGGTATAATTGAACATTGTTGACAAGGAAATCTGGTCTGATTCTAAATCATCTAAACTAGAATAAAACACTAATGAAGAAACTCGAAGAAACATTACATACATATAATTATACGTTATTAATTTTAACACATTTAATTTTAACATAATGTCTTGGCTGAGATTCTAAACAGGATCTTATTCTTATGCTACCAATGCTGTGGCAACTGAGTTATCCTTGAGAAATCTGGTGAGAAAATACAAATGTGACAAGATTTTGGGGTAAATTGTATCGACATATTTTTCCAAGAATGCAATCAGTTTAAAATTGTAAACTCAAATATCAAACGTTAGATTAAAAAAAACCTGCATGATAGATACGTGTGAATAAATAGAGAAATGAGGAGTTTGGTAATCAGAAAGCAGAAGTACATATGAAATAAAGAAAGATAATCTTAAATATATTTAAATATGTTCCAAACATTTTTCTCATATACTAATGTTTTATTTTTATTTTTTCAAATAGAAAAAAAATGATTTTGTTTAATTAATATCTAAAATATGTTTTCTTTAGCAACTACATTTTCAGGTTAATAGACAGCTTCATTTAGTAATAACGCTTTTTTGTACAGAAGACAATGTTGCATTAAAGCGAAATGTTTAGAAATAAATATTATAACTGCAAATGAGTCTGCAATTGCAATAATATCAAAGGATTCTGCAAATATATTAATAATCGCTTTTACTTTCTATTTCATACTATACATATTCACTGCTGAATATATAATAAGAGGTTCCTCAGGACAAATTATGAGCAAGATTGCTTAGATTGAATAATAACTTCTGACAAGTAAAGATAATGAGATGCTATCTTTAATTGGCCATATACTGCGATAAATTGAAATAATGAAATGTGCAAATTTAATCATAGAAATACAAAATACTATATACATAAATATATATACAGTGTTAACAAAATTTGAATGCAAACAATGCAGAAATTTAAGAGGAAAATCAAAGTTGGTATAATATTGAACAAAACACATTGAAGTGTCAACAAGTATAACTAATTTTTAAAACATTATTTTTTATGAGATAAAAGAAAGTTTCCGAATTGGCGCATGCAGCTAGTTAAACCTAATAAATAACCGTTTAGTATCAAAAAATTGAAATTCAACGAAAAATCCAAATATCATGTAATTTATTTTTACTAATATTGATTTTTTTATGATTTCTATATTTAGGTAATCATCTTAGCAAAAATAAAGAATTGTTTTGATTAGCAGAATTTATTATAATCGTTTAGTGCTAGTAGATTGTCATATGATGAAACAGAAAAGATTAAGAATTATTTTCATTAACATTTTTTATTATTATCGTTTGGTGCTGGTAGATTGCCATATGATGAAATACAGCAAAAAATAAGCTTTTTATCCAGTTGTCTACTACAAAAGTCTAATATTTATAGAAATTGAAACAGGAAAATAAATAATTTAATTTTTTAATATTAAATTAGAATTTAATTTTTTGAAATAGACTGTTATAACAATTAGGCCTAATTATCGGAATATTCTTTAAATGAGAAATTTTATGAAAATTTATAGAAAAGATTAAACAAATAAAATGGTCTCTTTTTAAATATAAATTAGATTCAACTCTCAAAATTTTCTTAAAATCGTTATTCTCTTGGACTATGAATAAATAACAAGGGAATAATAATTATATTAATTTACTTATAAATTAGCATTTGCGTTCAGTCGCATACTAGCGATTGTTGTCTAGCTGTTTGTGAAACACTTCAGCTTAAATGGCGTCTTTCAAACTCTCTTGAATCTAGTTTATTAAAAAAAAGCTGTTCTCCAGAAGTATCTTTGAAATTTAATTTTTTCTGGTTTTCGATATAAATATGTTGGTTTAATACAATAGGAATATTTCAATTCCACTTACAAGACAAAGTCTTAAGTTCAAATTTTCTATTTATATAAATGTTACGTTTTAAAAGTATACTGCAAATAAAAGAAATTTCCTTACACTTGTCAATAGTTAATGAATGCAAATACTTACTACCGTTCTGAGTAGTACGTTTCGAAATTAAGTTTCACGTATCTATTGGAAATATGTTTACTATGAATAAATATATTAGTTGAATTAAATAATGTTTTGATTAAAAATTCAAATTGAAATTTCGCTTAAACTGGATACAGAAATTTAATTCATTTGACCGTAGAAAAAGAATGCAAAGAATTAATGTCTTATTCAGTAAACTGTTCCCAAATTAAATTTTATGTGCGTATTGAGAAGATGGTTAGTATCAGTAAACATATTACTTAAGTAAATGCATTTTTAGATTATATTCTCATATTTAATTGCAATGAGTACATTTTTATAATTAATAACAAAAAAAGTTTAGTTAAAATAAATACATATTTTTGTTTAATTCGATCTTCAAATTTTACTTGAGACATTACTGGTTTTTAAAATCGTTATTTCTTCGAACTATGTTAAATACCAAGTAAATAATAATTATATGCGATTGATTTTTAAATCTTGAAAACTCAATCGCAAATTAACCTTAATTCATTATCTATTTGTGAAAGACTTCAACTTAACTATCGTCTTTCAAACTCTCTCGAATATAGCTTATAGAAAATGAACATTTCTACAGAAGTAAATTTGGAATTTAAATGTTTCTGTTTTCCGATATAAATTTGTTGGTTTAATGTGATAGACTTATTTCAATTCTTCTTGTAAGACAAAGGCTTCAGTTCTAATTTTCTATCTAAAAAAAATTTACGTTGTAAAAGTTATTATTAGGATTCTTTCAATTCCTTTTACAAAACGAAGTCTTCCATTCAAATTTGCTATCTAAAAGATACTGTGATTAAAAGAAATTGATTTTTCTTTCATTTCTCTATTGGTAATGAATGCAGATGCTTGATAATGTTTTGAACAAAATATTTCAAAATTAAATTTTATATAACTATTCAAAATATGTTCACTATGAATAAACACATTAGTTAAATTAAATAATGCTTTGATCAAAAATTCATATTGAAATGTCTACTAAAACAGGCTTCCGAAATTTAATTCATTAGACCGTAGTGAAAGAAAGAAAATAATTAATGTCTTATTGAGTAAAACTTTTCCGAATTAAATTTTATGTGTGTATTGAAGTGTTTACTATCGGTAAACATATTACATAAGTAAATACATATTAAGATTAAATTTTCATATTTAAATTTCCAAAAGAAAAGTGCTCAGAAACTGAATTTGTTTGACAAAATGAAGATAATTAATGTCGTATTAACTAAAACAATTCAGAAATAAATTTTATATCTGCAATTAGTAAATTTTTGTAATAAATAACCAGAATAAGTTTAGTTAAAATGAATAGATGCTGTTATTTAATTCGACCTTCAAATTTTACTAGATGCATTACTAGTTTCTTAAAATCGTTATTTCGTCGAACTATGAATAAACACCTCGTGTATAATAATTATATGCAATTTATTTATAAATCTTGAAAGTTCAGCCACATATTAGCTTTAAATTTCTAGCTGTTTGTAGAGCACTTCAGCTTAGCTGCCGTCTTTCAAACTCTCTCGAAAATAGTTTATATAAAATAAACATTTCTACAGAATTAAATTTGAAATTCACATTTTTCTGTTTCCAATATAAATTTGTTCGTTTAATGTGAAAGATTCTTTTCAATTCGTCTTGTAAGACAAAGTGTTCATTTCAAATTTTCTATCTGTGTAAGTTTTAAGTTGTAAAAGTGTACTGTGATTAAACAAAGTCGATTTTTCTCTAATGTTTCAATAGGTTTTGAATGCAGATGCTTTATAATGTTCTGAATAAAATATTTCAAAATTAAATTTCATGTATGTATTGAAAATATGTTCGCTATGAATAAACACATTAAATAACTTAAATTAAATAACGATTTGATCAAAAATTCAAACTGAAATTTCTATTAAAACAGGCTTTAGAAATTTAATTCATTTGACCGTAGAGAAAGAATGAAAAGAATTATTGTCTTATCGAATAAAAGTTTTCCGAATTAATTTTTATGTGCGTATTGAGATGTCTGGTATCAATAAACATATTACTTAAGTAAATACATGTTTAGATTAAAATTTCACATTTAAATTTGTAATAGAAAAGTGCTCAGAAACTGAATTTGTTTGAGAAAATGAAGATAACACAGGTCAACATAAATCTGGGGTTGGTAGAATAGCACTTTTTTCTTAGTAAATCACTCACACTGATCAGAGTTATGACATTAGTTTTTTGCCATCATCCACAGTTTTTTACAAAACAAAAAAGGATGGGATTCCTGTTAATAAAATTAATGTGTAATATTTATTAAATAAAATACATTATTAATGAAAACGAAAATTAATTTCTTTCAAAAGGACATTAATAAATGTAAAATATAATACTGCATTAAAAAATGTGAAATACAGGGTGTATCTAAACTACTGGGCAAAACTTTAAGGGGTGATAATACACATCAAGACAAACAATATTAAATAGGAAACTGAGGGTCCCAAACGTCTTCCGAAGGAGATAGGCGCCATTAAAGTTTAGAGTCCAAAATTTCAAATAAGCATAAAAGACGGAAAAATTGGTCGATTGATTTTCGGTTTTCACTAAAACTATTCTTTATGTCAGTATTTTCTTGAAAATAAATTATAAAAATAAATTTCAAAAAGTACCGATAGAGGTCGCTTTAGACTTTAGAGTAACGAACAACTATTTTTTGCCATTGTTTTTCCATCTCATTAACTGTTTTCGGAAGCTTAGATTTTAACTTAAATTTTGAGCTCAAAATCTGAATAGTTGGAAGTGGTTAAGTAGCGCAAACTGAACTGTGTTCAGAGGTTTAAATTTCAAATTATTATAAAAAGCGGAAAATTTTATCGATTTGTTTGCGGTTTTCGCTAAAACTACTCTTTAAATCACTCTTTTCTTGAAAATAAATTTTAAAGATAAACCTCAAAAAATGCCGATAGAGGGCGCCTTAGACTTTGGAGACACGTATAACTATTTTTGCCGTTATTTTTTGCATCTAATTAAATGTTTTCGGAAGCTTAGACTTAAACTTAAATTTTGAGCTCAAAATCTGAATAGTTGGTAATGGTTAAGTAGCGCAAACTCAACTGTGTTCAGAGATTCAAATTTCAAATGATTATAAAAAAACGGAAAAATTGGTAGATTCGTTCGCGATTTTCATTAAAACTCTTCTTTAAATCAGTATTTTCTTAAAAATAAATTTTAAAGATACATTTCAAAAAATGCCGATAGAGGGCGCCTTACACTTTGGAGTAACGTACAACTATTTTTAACCATTTTTTTTTTAAATCTCATTAAACGCTTGCAAAAGCTTAGACTTAAATTTTGAGCTCAAAATCTGAATCGTTGGGAGTAATTAAGTAGGGCAAAACTGAACTGTGTTCGAGGGGGGGGGGGGGATGGGTTATGTTTCAACTCCTGAACACAGTTCAATTTGCACTTCTTAACCCCTCTCAAAGATTCAGAATTTGAGCTCAAAATTTTTGTCTAAGCTCTTGTAAGCATTTAATCAGATATAAAAAATAACAGTTAAAAATAGTTTCTGTTTACTCTTAAGTTTAAAGCTTTTGCTAATAAAATTTTAAAATTTATTTTTAAGAAAATACTCACATAAAAAATAGATTTAGCGAAAACCGCAAACTAATCGATCAATTTTTCAGTTTTTTATGATCATTTGAAATTTGAACGCCCCCCCCCCCCCCCCTTGAACAAAGCTCAGTTTGCGCTTTTTAACCACTCCCAACGATTCAGATTTTGAGCAAAAAATTTAAGTTTATGTTTAAGCTTCTAAAAAAATTTAATGAGATGCAAAAAATAACCGTAAAAAAAAGTTGTTCATCACTCAAAACTCTAAAGCGCCCTCTATCGGCATTTTTTGAAATTTATCATTAAAATTTATTTTTAAGA
This sequence comes from Maratus speculifer, assembly GCA_964019185.1. Taxonomy (NCBI): domain Eukaryota; kingdom Metazoa; phylum Arthropoda; class Arachnida; order Araneae; family Salticidae; genus Maratus; species Maratus speculifer. The sequence continues at coordinate 168,059,614 of OZ025292.1, forward strand.
AAATACTGATTTAAATGGCAGTTTTAGTAAAAACCGACAAATTTTTTCGTTTTTTATAATCATTTGAAGTTTAAACCTCTGAACACAGTTCACTTTGCGCTACTTAACCACTCCCAACTATTCAGATTTTGAGCTCAAAATTTAAGCTTAAATCTAAGCTTCCGAAAACATTTAATGAGATGCAAAAATAACGGCAAAAAATAGTTGTACGTTACTCTAAAGTCTAAAGCGACCTCTATCGGCACTTTTTGAAATTTATCTTTATAATTTGTTTTCAAGAAAATACTGACATAAAAAATAGTTTTAGTGAAAACCGCAAATCAATCGACCAATTTTTCCGTCTTTTATGTTTATTTGAAACTTTGGATCCTAAACTTTAATGGCGGCTATCTCCTTCGGAAGACGTTTGGGACCCTTAGTTTCCTATTTAATATTGTTTGTCTTGATGTGTTCTATCACTCCTTAAAGTTTTGCCCAGTAGTTTAGATACACCCTGTATAAATATAGATGACATCTCGTTATGTGTTAATATTTGCCTGATGAAGCACAATCTTCTCTCGCGTATTTGTAATGAGAACATACATTTATTATGTTTGTTTATTGATATCTTACGTTTGTTTTATCAGTTTCTTAAGAATAAGAATTTATTCGCTTCAGCAACAGCATATTATTGATCAGAAATCGATAAAAATAATTTATATTTATATAACAAGTATTTTTCCTTAAAAAAAAAAAAAAAAAAAAAAAAAAAAAAAAAAAAAAAAAAAAAAAAAACTCACTTGTATACTGTACAGATATTCCTGGACTCTTTTATTCTCTATCACTCATCATGAAAAATCTCAATAGAGACTATTTATTGACTGGTAAAAGAAGTTCAAACGGTGTCTTACTTACTAATGGTAATCTTCTACCTTCAATTTCTGTAGCTGTACAGTAATTTTCCAACAATCATATGATAACCTTGATTTTCTCCTCAGTACTATTTAATATCTAGAATTTAAATGGCAAATCTGTGGGGATTTTAAAATTTTATAAATTTTATTCGGCCAATAATTTGAGCTATAACAAAATGCCCTATTTCTTACACGAGTGGAGCAACCGAGCTAAACGAAAACAATAAATGAGGCACAAGAAAAGAGAGGCATAGAAAAGTGAGGCACAGAAATTATTTAAAAATGGCCTACAAGAAAAGATTACTAACTTAGAAAGTAACTTTTCCGAATTAAATTTTATGTGTGTATTGAAGTGTTTACTATCGGTAAACATATTACATAATTAAATACATATTAAGATTAAATTTTCATATTTAAATTTCCAAACGAAAATTGCTCAGAAACTGAATTTGTTTGACAAAATGAAGATAATTAATGTCATATTAACTAAAACAGCTCAGAATTAAATTTTATATCTGCAATTAGTAAATTTGCAGGACCAAAAATGCAGGACCAAATAATGCTGTGCTCCAGAACTGAATTGATCGAACATTCGATATTTAAATGATGTTTTCATACATTTACCGGAAGGTAAAATCAAGGAAAGTGTGTTCATCGAAGCAGACATAAGACGGTTAATGAAAGACGAAATATTTGAGAAAGTATGAACTAAATCTAAAACGATGCATGGTTTCTTACAAAGGTGTTCTTAAGAATTTTTTTTAGAAAATTACAAAGCTCCTAACTACTAAATGATCATTGAAAAATTTAAAAACTATGTTGTACCATGAGATTTTAAAAAATAAATTTTCTGTACTCTCATCTTGAAATGCAGATGCTTTCTAACCATCTGAATAAAATGTTTCTAAATTTAATTTCATGTATCTATTGGAAATATAATTACGATGAATAAACACATTAGTTAAACTAAATAATGTTTTGATCAAAATCTCAATTCAAAATTCCTAAGAAAACAGGATTCAGAAATTTAATTCATTTCACGTTAGATACAAAATGCAAAGAATTAATGTCGTATTGAGTAAAACTTTTCCGAATTAAATTTTATATATTGATTGAGTAGATGTTTAGTATCTGTAAATATATTTCTTAAGTAAATACATGTTTATATTAAAATTTCATATTTAAATTTCTAATAGAAAAGCGTGTTTGTGATGATTGAAACAACAAAATGAAGATGATTGTCATCGTATTGACTAAACTTTTTTAGAATTAAAGTTTATGTATGTAATGAACAAATTTTTGTAATCAATAACCGAGAAAACTTTAGTTAAAATGAATAATTTTTTTTACCACGCTTTTATTTAACTTCACCTGTATATTTGTGAGTTTGTGAATTTGTAACTCTTCTTATTTTATGTATGTTCACCGATTACTCCGAAACCATGCAACCGATTAACTTGGTTTTGGTGTTAAATGAAAGACGATGCTCTCGAATTGGTACCACTTCAGTTTCATTGAAATTGGTTCAGTACTTTTTTTAGTAATTAGGCAAAAACTAAAAAAATTAATGATTTTTCACTAATTAAAAGTGTTGAATACGTTCACTGAATGGAGTGTAGACAGCATGGCCGAGCTGTCTAAGGCGCCGGATCGAAGCTCTGTTTTTCGAAAGAGATTGTGGGTTCGAACCCCACTCCTGACATTATTTACATCTATGTAAAATTAAAAAAAAATTTCGTATTACAATTTTTTTTTTAACCGGCTTCAGAAAAGGAAGAGGAAGTTATCAATTCGACGCGTATGTATTTTTTTTCTATGTATGTTCACCAGTTACTCTGAAACTATCCAATCGGTTAATTTGGTTTTTGTATTAAATATAAATATAGTTTAAAAAAACTAAAAACCACGCTTTTAAAGTAATCAAACTAAAAAGTGAAAAATAAATATAGTTTAAAAAAACTAAAAAACACGCTTTTTAAGTATACCAAACTAAAAAGGTGAAAAATAATTCGTACTATAAGCTGAAAACGAAAATAGATGAAAAATACTATATTACTATAAAATCATTGTTATTATAGAAATCAATTAATAGGCAATAAATAAAATTATCGTGGAAAAAAAGCATGGGGTGCTTCTTAAGAACTGATAGATGGAGCATGGTAGATGGAGCACCCCACGCTTTTTTTCTACGATAATTTTATTTATTGCTTATTAATTGATTTCTATACTAACAATGATTTTATAGTAATATAGTATTTTTCATCTATTTTCGTTTTCAGCTTATAGTACGAATTATTTTTCACTTTTTAGTTTGATATACTTGAAAAGCGTGTTTTTTAGTTTTTTTAAACTATATTTATTTTAATTTATCCTTCGAATCTTACTAGAGACATTTAGAAACGATAGTTTAAAATATTTAAAGTTAAAATGACTACATGTTTTTATAAATTCCTTTTTTTTAATTTTACTAGACAGAGATGATAGAATAAATTATTTTAAAGTGTTTTGTACACTGTAAAAAAAATCTGGAAACCTACAAAACTAGTTTTTGTAAAGCTACAGAAATCTGCATGTTTACTAAAAGTTTATCTGTAACTGGGTATAATATTTACCACTCGCATCGTACAAATACATAAAATATCTTAGTTTCACCGGTTAGCCAATCAGAAAAGGCTTTAGTGGTGACGTAATGACTATTCACGCAACCACAGAGGCGTGAAATGCATCCATTTTGAATCAGGAACTGATAAAAATTTCTAGTTACTGAGTAAGTAATTTTTTATCCTTTATGAGTTGAATTATATTTCCATTCTACTTGATTAATAAGTAAAAATCAAAGACTCAAAAAGTACTATTTGATTTTTAGTTATTAGCAAGCTAATATTCCTATTATTTTCTGTTAATTACATATTTATATTTTGGTCGAATAACTATTCTTTACGGAATTTCAAATGTTTTATGTAATAAATAAAATTTGCTTGCTCCTTTTTATGAAATTTCACTTTCTTTTTTTTTGTCTTCATTTCCACAATACCAAAATTTAAAGTGTTTAAAACTTTAAATTTTCGTTACTATTTTTTTATAGTGAATAAAATGCATTAACCATTCATTGCATCACATTCTTTTCATTATAACTTTATATGAATTTCACCCTTAAAATTTTGCTTCCGAATTTTCTTCACACAGTAACAGTACTCAAAATTTAAAAACTCTTTAAAACTGCCTTATTTAAAATACCATAAAATAAAATACAATCTGTGCTTTATGCGTTATTTTATTGTCATAATAAATTATCAAGACCTTTTCTTCCAATCCAAAAATGTCATTTTCTTGTTCTTCTCCCACCCCTTTTTCAACTTAAAGAACACATAGAATTACACATAGAAAGTCTTTAAAGCTCTTTCTTGCCCAGTGATAGAGGAGGGGGAACTCTGAATTAGTTAGAGAAAGCTGAAAATTATTTAAATTCATTAGTTTAAGTCTAGAGGGGGAAATGAATGTATTAAGGGGGCTCAGGGGTTGAAAAATTTTCAAAAAATCGATTTTTGTTTATGATCTAATTTGATTATTCATTTAATTCTTAACTCAATGCAAAAAACTGCATAAAAATATTTGCATTTTTAACGGAATTACAAGCATTTACAGTTGGCAAAAAAGTATTTGTACACTCTAAAATTTTTAATTTTTAACTAAATAAAAACAGACATTTTGTCAAATATAGTTTTAATACAGTCTGATTACCGTCCGTTTTAAATTACACAACAGTAAATTTCGATAAAGATGTAAAATAATTTTCTAATAGGAAAAGTTTAAAAATTTCTTGCAAAAAAAGTATTTGTACATTTCTCCATCCTGATATGTACTGCGTTTTATTGTGTTTATGGTTCAAAGGACTACTTTTACAGAAGCTGTTAATAATTTTTAAGTTCATATTATATTTTTCTGACATTTAATTTAATTTGCTCTTGAAGTAATTGATTATAGAACCTAAAACTAGAGAGGCACATCTAGATAGATGAAATCCTATGATTGAGCATAATAAAAATTTAAATTCGCAACAAGAATTTGTGAAAGCTATTAAATTACCATTTACAACTACTGGATGTATAGTGAGAAACTATGAATAAATTAAAAGCATCGAAATTCAATGAAAACCAGGATTTCTTAGCAAACTAGCAATGAGGGAAAAAGGGAGTGTTGTTAAAAAAGCTTTAAAAAATCCTATGCGTTAGGTTCAAAAATTTGCTGAGACCTTGCAACATCTTCTCGCATCAGAGTAATACCTCAAACAATAAAAAATATTCTTCTCAATGCAAATTTAAAAGGAAGAACCTCAAGAAAAAATCCATTCATCAGCGAAATAAATAAGCGAAAACGCATAGTATTCGCTTTCGCATACAGAAGTAAATCATTGGATTTTTGGAAAACAGTATTTTTTTTCTGATGAGAGAAATTCGGAATTTTCTTACCATCAAGCATTCGAAAAAATTGGCGTAAAAATAAAACTGTTCTAGATCCAAAACGTATACTTCAAACTATCAAGCATGTTGGGTGGAATATTATAGTTTTGGGGTGTATAGCTTCTAATGGAACAGGATATTTAAAATTTATTGACAATGGAAGGACAGGTTTAACATACATTGATGTGTCGCGTCATAATTTATTAAACTGTGCCAAGTAATTATGCATAGAGGAAGCTTTTCACTTTCTGCAGTATAACGACCAAAGCATACTGCTGTGATCACCAGCACATGCTTACGACAATACTCGAAGACGACTGGTAACTCCTCTAAAATCTCTAGACTTGAATCCAATAGAAAATTTGCAGATGCTATTGGATGCAAAAATCCGAAAAAAATATGTATCAGTAAAAAACAGTTTTAAATAAGCTCTTATTGTGTCATGGAATAACATTAACCAGACCGCTACAAAAAAGTAGGTGGAATCTATGTCACATCATCTAGAAGTAGTCATAAACGCTAAATCAGTTCGCACAAAATAATAATTTGTATTATTTTACTAAATTTTCATTAATTATATTACATTAATATAGTGTGCAAATACTTTTTTTGCATTATATTTTTGCATATTTGTTTATTATAATGTAAAAAATCGATTCGTTTAATTTTGTTTTTACTTCTATAATATTACAATGCATTAAATTAATGTATTAAAGTATTTTTTGCTTAAATATTTTGTTTAATTTCATTATAATTTTTAAAAAATGAAATGTTCAAATACTTTTTTTTGCCAACTGTATGTATCAACACTTTCATAGCCGCATCCATATAATTTTAACTTTAAGTCGCGTTTTCTCCAAACTTGATTTTTGATCACTAACACCAAGATTTTAAAAAAAACTATTTGATGGAATGGCTTAATTTTTTTTGCATGCATATAACATCATTATCTAGATTATAATTTACTATATTTTAAATAGTTTAATATTTTGATTATTTTCATTGGAAATAAAAGTTGTATTTTTTAGGGTTTTTTTAAATTTTCAACTTTGAGAGATTTTTTAATACTGTTTTTATTAAGTAATAGTTATATCTTTTATTCATAATCTAGATTATGATGTTATATACATGCAAAAAAATTAAGCCATTCCATCAAATAGTTTTTTTAAAATCTTGGTGTTAGTCGTCAAAAATCAAGTTTTCAGAAAACACGACTTAAAGTTGAAATTATATGGATGCGGCTATGTCAGTATTGATACATAAATGCTTTTAACTCCTTTAAAAATGCTAATATTTGTATACGTTTTTTTGCATTGAGTTAAGAATAATCAAACTAGATCATAAAAAAATCGATTTTTTGAAAAGTTTTCAACCCCTGAGCCCCCTTAAGTTTTCTCATTCTTGTTAGGAGTGCGTTAAAATATATGTACAAATTATAATTGAGAAACACGTTTTTATTAATTATAATAAAAAAACTAAAAAATTAAACTTATCAAAAACATTGTCAATGCAAATGTTGTAGATCTTAAAATTCTGAATAAATTGAAAACCAATATTTAACATTTTTGTTGAATTTTCACCATTTTACTCCTAAGTATTGCTAAAATCGCTAAACAAGAACTTGAACTGTTAATAAACGAGGTTATCAGTTTACAGTGCACGTTATTGTTATGTACATGTAATTTTTAGTTATTTGTGCATTACTTAGGATGGATATTTTGAGAGCTGGGGCATAACTTCTTGATTGCGGGTTTATAGCCCAGTGGTGGGGTATGAAAGACAGACTGAAGTCTGATTTAATTGTGAGAAATTCGCAAATTGTTTTAATCCCATCGATATAGATTAGAAATTTATGTAATATGTTTTTTTCCTTTTGCTAGGTGAGCTTTTCCCACTACGAACAAATTAGTTAAAAAAGTACATATTAAGCTATTGCATAGCTTTTATCACGGGCTTTGAGCGCGGCGACCGAATCTAAAAATTCCGTAACGCGAAAAATCCTAATACATCCGTAACGAAAAAACCTAACACTCGGTTAACGTCGTTTCAGCTCGGCAGACTTCGGCACAGTGCCGAAGTCTGCCGAGCTGAAACGACGTTAGCCGGAGTGATTTCTATCTTCTTTAAACACAATATTTTAGTTCAACAGTGAATGGCAGTTGCTGGTGAATAGCTGTGCGCGTAAAATTTGTGTATTAAGTTTTTAAATATGAATAAACAAAGTGCATTTATTAATGAAGAAAGTGGTGAAAAAATAGTGAAAGAAAATGAGTGAGTACTCTATATACATACATTTTATTATTGTCACAAATGCGGTATTTTTTTCGTAGCGCGGCCAAATTTTGTTTGGTGATTTATTATGAAAGTGTTAATTTTTAGTGACAGGAGCCCCCCCCCCCCCCAACGGTGAAGGTCGAAAAAGTTAAAATGCTTATAACTCGCGATCTAATTTTCGTAGCGCGGCCAAATTTTGTTTTGTAATTTATTATGAGACAGATTTAGTTTTTGGTGACAGGAGACCCCCCCCCCCCATGGTGAGGGTCGAAAAATTTAAAATGTTTATAACTCGCGATCTAATTTTCATATCGCGGCCAAATTTTGTTTGGTAATTTATTATGAGAGAGTGTTAATTTTTGGTGACAGGAGACACCCCCCCCCCCCCACGGTGAGGGTCGAAAAATTTAAAATGTTTATAACTCGCGATCAATTTTCGTAGCGCGGCCAAATTTTGTTTCGTAATTTATTATGAGACAGTGTTACTTTTGGTGACAGGAGATCCCCCATGGTGAGGGTCGAAAATTTTAAAATGCTTATAACTCGCGATCTAATTTTCGTAGTGCGGCCAAATTTTGTTTGGTAATTTATTATGAGACAGTGTTACTTTTTGGTAACAGGAGACCCCCGACGTTGAGGGTCGAAAAATTTAAAATGCTTATAACTTGCGATCTAATTTTTGTAGCGCGGCCAAATTTTCTTTAGTAATTTATTATGAGACAGTGTTAATTTTTGGTGACAGGACACCCCCCCCCCATGGTGAGGGTCGAAAAATTTAAAATGCTTATAACTCGCGATCAATTTTCGTAGCGCGGCCAAATTTTGTTTGGTAATTTATTATGAGACAGTGTTACTTTTGGTGACAGGAGATCCCCCATGGTGAGGGTCGAAAATTTTAAAATGCTTATAACTCGCGATCTAATTTTCGTAGTGCGGCCAAATTTTGTTTGGTAATTTATTATGAGACAGTGTTACTTTTTGGTAACAGGAGACCCCCGACGTTGAGGGTCGAAAAATTTAAAATGCTTATAACTTGCGATCTAATTTTTGTAGCGCGGCCAAATTTTCTTTAGTAATTTATTATGAGACAGTGTTAATTTTTGGTGACAGGACACCCCCCCCCCATGGTGAGGGTCGAAAAATTTAAAATGCTTATAACTCGCGATCAATTTTCGTAGCGCGGCCAAATTTTGTTTGGTAATTTATTATGAGACAGTGTTACTTTTGGTGACAGGAGATCCCCCATGGTGAGGGTCGAAAATTTTAAAATGCTTATAACTCGCGATCTAATTTTCGTAGTGCGGCCAAATTTTGTTTGGTAATTTATTATGAGACAGTGTTACTTTTTGGTAACAGGAGACCCCCGACGTTGAGGGTCGAAAAATTTAAAATGCTTATAACTTGCGATCTAATTTTTGTAGCGCGGCCAAATTTTCTTTAGTAATTTATTATGAGACAGTGTTAATTTTTGGTGACAGGACACCCCCCCCCCCATGGTGAGGGTCGAAAAATTTAAAATGCTTATAACTCGCGATCAATTTTCGTAGCGCGGCCAAATTTTGTTTGGTAATTTATTATGAGACAGTGTTACTTTTGGTGACAGGAGATCCCCCATGGTGAGGGTCGAAAATTTTAAAATGCTTATAACTCGCGATCTAATTTTCGTAGTGCGGCCAAATTTTGTTTGGTAATTTATTATGAGACAGTGTTACTTTTGGTGACAGGAGACCCCCCACGGTGAGGGTCGAAAAATTTAAAATGATTATAACTCGCGATCTAATTTTCGCAGTGCGGCCAAATTTTGTTTGGTAATTTAATATGAAACAGTGTTAATTTTTGGTGACAGAACACCCCCCCCCCCCATGGTGAGGGTCTAAAAATTTAAAATGCTTATAACTCGCGATCTAATTTTCGTAGCGCGGCCAAATTTTGTTTGGTAATTTATTATGAGACAGCGTTACTTTTGGTGACAGGTGACTCCCCCACGTTGAGGGTCGAAAAATTTAAAATGCTTATAACTCGCGATCTAATTTTCGTAGCGCGGCCAAATTTCGTTTGGTGGTTTATTATGAAACAGTGTTAATTTATGGTGACAGGAGACTCCCCCCCCCCACGGTGAATGTCGAAAAAGTTAAAACGCTTATAACTCGCGATCTAATTTTCGCAGCGCGGTTAAATTTTGTTTGGTAATTTATTATGAGACAGTGTTAATTTTTGGTGACAGGAGACCCCCACGGAGAGGTTTGGAAAATTTAAAATGCTTATAACTCGCGATCTAATTTTCGTAGCACGGCCAAATTTTGTTTGGTAATTTATTATGAGAGAGTGTTAATTTTTAGTGACAGGAGACCCCCCCCCCCACGGTGAGGGTCGAAAAATTTAAAATGCTTATAACTCGCGATCTAATTTTCGTAGCGCGGCCAAATTTTGTTTGGTAATTTATTAAGGTATTGTATAGCTTTTATCGCGGGCTTTGAGCGCGGCGAAAGAACCTAGAAATTTCGTAACGAGAAAAAAAACTAACACTCCGGCTAACGTCGCTTCAGTTTGGCAATCTTCGGCAAGGTATCCTTCGGTAGACTTCGGCAGACATTGACGCGGTATTTTTCAGATATTTTGAGAATATCAAGTCTCAAACTTATGCTTTTTATTTCAGCTACCATAAACGTATGGTTTCAATGATAAAAATTCCTGATTGACCTACATGTATTGTAAGACAATACAAATATTTTAAACGATATTAACTTCTCATTTATTCAATAAAAGAAAAAAAATTGATATCGGTCATCATGCTCAAAAAGTGTAATTATGAATTAATATCAAAGACAAAAAACATTGCATAAATAAAAAAATAAGTAAATAATTATAATTGCATAAGTTGATAAAAAATGCTATGCAATAGCTTTACCGCGGCAGTCCCCGAGTGCCACACGTATTTTTTTTCCTAACTTTTAGAATATTTCAAAAGTGATTTATAAATGATGGAAAATGTTTTATTATTTCCAGTATGAAATGTGTGTAGCAACTAATATGATGTACATAGAGTGAACAACAGTGCGCATCTATTAGAATTAAGGAAATTGAAAATAATGTGCAAGGATGGAAGGGGTGGGGGATAAAGCGAACAAATGAGTGTGCATAAGACTTTCCCCTAGAGAAGTTCAAGGCCAATCAATAGCGCGATTTTAAACTTCCATATTTTGTGTAAAGGAAAAGATCGTTCTAATAAAATGATTTTCGACTAGTATACAAAAATCTTTCTTAAAATTCATAAAAGTTTAAAATCTTAGGAATATTGAAAAAAAAATTAGTCTTTAAATAAAAAATATTTCACTTAAACCAATGGTTTAAATTTAGCGGTGTCAGTTGCGAAATGAAATGTAAAACAGCTATCATTCATGCACTACTTTCTGAATAACTGCTAAATTATAATTCTCAAAATATGCAAAATAAAATCCTAACATAGTTACAAAAACATTGTGAAGGCCTCAACAATTTAAAAAATGTTCACGTATGTAACAAATGGAGACAGAGGGGATGGATAACTTGATCTATCCTAGTTCAGAGCTTTGTATTAGCAATTAAGATAATTTTTTTTAAATAGAATTGCAATAAAAAAATTTCATTTTATTGCGAATTTCAAACTCTAAGACATTTGTATTCACAGTGGTTTCTATAGAATTAGTTGTTTTGGAATATTATTAAGATAATTTTTAAAAAAGTATATTTTCACTATGTGCATATTTTCTAACGTTCATCTAGTACGTGGGTAAAAAGTCAGTAAATTAAGTCTAAGTTTTACATTAATTTCAAGTTTTTTTCCTAATTAATTTTAAGTTAAACCTCCTGACCACTGCGATTAAACTTTGAAATAGAATTGTAGCATTAATGTTCAGCATAAATATTAAAGTAAATGTTCATTTTACTCAGAATTTTAAGTTTTACAACATCTATATTGGCAATGTTTTTGGTTGTTAGTTCTTTTGGGATATTATTATGGTACTAAACTGTACATCTAATATAGTTCTAACGCTTCCCTAGAATGAGGAGAAAACTTAATATATTCATTGTAGATCTAAACTGAAGGGATTAAACTAATTCCTATTTCCCCTTAATGTCGAATTCTATCAAATAATCACTGGGCTATTAGTACTTTACTTATTTGTAAATTTTTATTAATGTAAATAAGTCATATAATCCTCCCCCTTTCTAAAAAGAAAAATAAATCGCTATTTTCTTTGCCCCCTCAATGTATAAAGTTTAAAACCTTAAGTCATTCTTAAAAAAAATCCTGATCTGTTGCTTTATTATAAGAATAAATAATAAGTCATAGCCATAAAATCCAAATAATCATCATCCCCCCCCCTCGCCTTACAAGCGTACACAATTTAGTCTTTTACCCTAATTAATTTTCATTTTTTTTTCGCCAATTGTAAGTCTTCAATAAATTAGATTATCAATCGTTTGAAATATCTCCTTCCTTCCTTTAATAAAAAAAGAAAATATGATTATCTTTGTCTCCATTATTACTGGTTGAATTGAAAATCTTTAAATGTCTATTTTTCTTCTTGCTGTATTTGTTTATTAAGATAGAAGTTAAACACCTGAAAATTTCTCTAAATCCCTTAGCCCAAGTTTTTCTTATGTAATAAGGGAGAGTGGGGTGGAATGGGACAGTACATTTTTCTCTTTATATTCCATTAATAAACATTTCATCAGTCACGTATTCCATTAAGCAAAAGCATATCTCCAATATTGAGTTGAATAAAAAAGCTGATTTACATAAGCTTGCAATTGTAAAAAGGAAAAGAATATTTCAAGAACCAAAAGTAAATTTGCTTTATATATTTTTATGCTTTCTGCATATTAATGACTTGTTTATGTATATATGTAATTGTTTCTCTATTTATAAAACATTATGCTGTATATCATCCATAATTTAAACTATGTCTAAAAGCAGCATTTATGTCGATACAAGAAGTTTAACATAGAATACAGGGAGGAATGGGACATAAAGAAAGAAATCGGACAATTCTAATTTTTTTCACTCTTTTTTTTTTCTCTTAGTTACAATTTCTTTAACTATGAAATCGTTTCTGAAAATTGTTTCTCCCACAATTTCTTTTATATTCCGATAATTTCAGATCTTTAATTCAGTAGTTCAATTGCATGTCTGTTAAAACTGTTTTATTTATATTATTTTAATTATTCATAGAGAAAGTTTTTATTTTTATATAAAATTAGCCGTAAAAAAGATGAACTCTTTATGTTGTTTTAAGAACAAAAAATTAATATTAAGGCTGTGCAAATATGTTATGATATCAGATGGGAGGAGGTTTGTTTTTTAATATAAATATCATTTCTGACCATAAATTGTTTCTCTTTTTATTTGTAACATGGTCTTTAATGCAAAATAGTACGTTATATCTATAGCCTGTTACCTATTTTTTTTAAATACAAAGTTATTAAAATTGCTAAATTATTATAAAACTATTAAACTCTAAAATACAATATACTCCAACGTTTAAATTTCTTATTTTTCTTCGTATGTGTATGCATATATAATCACAGTTCGAGAAACCGTATGTAAAGTGTATTTGAAATGAAGCTTATGTTTCATGTATAAAGAAAAAGAGAAAGAATGGTGTCTTCGTTTTGTTGATATGAATTTCAACTATCTGCTCCCCACCCCTCTCTGTTCGGTGTAAGTACAATAATTCTTTATTATTGTTTAAAGCATTATGTAACAAAAAGGTATCATAAGATTCATTTAAATAGTATTTATTTTAATTGTTATGTGATGTAAAGTTTTTTTCATATGAAAAATGATATCTTATTGACTTCTCATCATTTGAATCATAAAAGTATGAGAAAAATAAATGAAACAAGATTTGTATGTCTTTTCGAGCAAAATAAATTATAGAAATCAAAATTTTCTACACTTTGATAACGATATCATTAACGGGGAGGGGGGGGGGTTCAAGGGACGATAACGTATGAATTGGGAAGGGGAAGAGGGTCCAAAATTAACAAAAAGTTGATAAAATGATAATTGCACAGCCCCTTTCGTAATCGAGCTCTACGCAATAAGGAATAATAAAAAATTTTTCATGTTTCAAAATTGTTTTTAAAACCTTAGACAATCAGTAAGGAGCTATGCAACTATAATTATAGTTATATTGCATAAAATCAAGTGTGCGTATTTATTTAAAACATACGTAATATGAATTGTACAGTAAAATACACAGAAAAAGAGAGAGACTTTTAACAATTAATTTTTTCAAAGATAATTCTTGTATTTTTTATTTCTTCTATTATTACGAAAAGAAAGTATAGGATTTGTAAAAAGTTTCGACACATTTAGACGTTTTAGGGGCCAGAGATCCCGTTATTACGAAATGTGAGTCTGTGACTCTGTTTGCATGTGACACACATTTCGTGGGTACTCTGTCATAAGAATTAATGTACAGAATTTAATATTTAAAATATATATATTAAATGTAGAGATTATATCCAGTCTGTCTCTGCTATAAAATGGCGATGATTGATTTTTAATGTAAATTCTAGTTTTCAACGGATTGACACGTTTTAGGGGTCAGATAAATCCAAAAACTTGTTTTCACAAAATGGCTGTATGTATGTGACCTAAATTTTGTAGGCGCTCTGTCTCAAGAACTAATGCACAGCTTTTCATAAAAAAATATATTCAGATAGTCCTTGTTATAAATTGATTCCGATTACTTTTTGGCATAAATCGCTCAATAAATTGTCCTTCTATTCTACATTTTTTTTAGATTTCTGCAACAACTCTATATGAATGCTTAATGGACTGATTTTCATAAAATTTCAGATTTAATTTGTCCTTAATATAATTTGGTGGGTTTTTTTATATTTTGGCGTAAATCGTCCAACAAATGGCGCAGCTGTGTTGCATTTTTCATAATTTGCACAATAGAGGGGAGGGGGGATCTGCATAATTTCTGCAAATTCCAATCTTAAGAAGTAACGCAAATATTTTCATCGAACTTCAGATTCAGTTACATGTTGGCACCAGCTAATCTAGTGTCACCGTTGCAAATTTCCGTTTAGATCACTAAACAAGAAGCGCTTTTATAGTGCATTTCTTACGTGATTTTACCGATATTCATATCTTAAGAACTAACCCATGGAATTTCATATCGTTAGAATTCCCGTGATGGGCGTAGATTGTCTTTTAATTTTGGTACGTTGACGAATTTTGAAATAATATTATGTATGAGATAGAAGAAAGTTGTGGATTTGGAGTTGTGGACAAGGTACTTCCGGTATTTTACATTTTTAAAAAACTTGACATTATCATCCAAACTCTTTGAATTTTTTTATGTTAAAAATAAGATATATGTAGACTGGGTGAAAAAAAATATTGATATTTAGTGGAAAAGGGCTGGTAAGATTTTTAGCGCGATAAAACTCTCAGGTTTTAACAAATTTTGTCAATTTTCACACATTTTATTTTGTAAAAAAATATTTCAAATTGTCGGAATTTTTCGAAATTTTCGTAGGTAATGCAAGTATGATCTATTGAGGTTCTCTAAAAAGATGTTCAAATACGGAAGTTTAGTTACATTTACGATGAAGAAAAGTACATATAGTCAATAAACATATATTTTCCTAGTGGCGTGAAGTGATCTGACTTCGCCAGTGTATTTCAATGAGTTAAAATTCAATTAATAATTTTGTTAAAATTCAATTAATAGTTTTTATACATGTAAATATAAGTGGTATTTAATATGGTTTTACGTAATTTTAATAAAATGTTAATATATAGGGGAGAGCGGGAGGAATGGGACAGGAGGTTTTTCTCTTTATGTATCATTCTAAACATTTCATCAATCGCATGTAAACTGAAGCAATGGTAACCAAATTTTTAGTTGAAAAAAAATTGTTGGTCTGTATAAGCTTACAATTGTATAAAAGATTATTTCAAGAATCAAAGGTAAATTTACTTTTTAAACTTTCTGTATATTAATGATTTGCTATCCATAGGTGTAATAGTTGCATTATTTATAGAACATTACACTGTATATTATTAGTTATTTAAAACAAGTCTAAAAGCAGCACTTTTGTTTATACAAGAAGTTTAATACAAAAAAAGAAAGTGGGGAGTAATGCGACATGCCAGTAAAGGGAGAATGGGATATGTCTTTCGTTTTTTTAATGAGATAAATCTAAATTCCTAACATGCAAACATATTTAAAGGATAACATATTGATTATAACATTGATAATATATTCATTTACTTCAAATTGTAAATAATTTAAATTGATAATTTTTAATGTTATCTATGACTAACAATCCTGATTTTCCATTTACGTTATGAAGATCCTGGAATTCTGTATTGTGCCACATACATTATATCAATCTACAATCTTTATTAGATTATACAGCTCATATTCAAAATATTAGAATAATTACCTTTTTTTAGAAATTGAAAATATCGTTTGGTAATTTAATGTCTTTTAATGAAAATATGCAAACGATATTTTTATTAAGAACTTATTGTTGATTAAACTTACTTGTTATCTTAAATTTAATATCATTTTTGAAAAGATTAATTGCAAAAAAAATTATTTTGAAAAGTCAAAATATTAGAATATTTATTCAAGTGGTTCAAAATATTAGAATATTTCACATTAATTCTCCATTAATTATTACCAATTCTTAACTGGTGGCATCATTGATTAAATTCAGACTATTTTATTTAAAATCAGTATTCTTTTTTGCAGTTTGTTTCTTTTTCGTCTTAAAATGGGCCGTATGAGTGATATTCCTGAATCTACTAAACTTCGTATGGTTGATTTGTATCGGCACGGTAAAAACCAATATTTTATAGCGAATTATTTACATTGTTCGCAATCGAGCGTTAGTAAAATACTAACACAATATTCAAAAATTGGAAAATTTCAAAATAATCGCCGAAATGGTGGCCGAAAACCAAAAACATCTGCTAGAGATGACAGGAAACTGAAGCGTATAGTTAAGAAAAACCGTTTTAAAAGTGTGCGATTCATGCACCGAAAATGGAAAGAAGAAGGAGTTGAAGTTTCTACATCGACAACATTAAGACGTCTCCATAAATTTAAATTTGAATCTCGTGTACCGAAAACAAAACCTCTCATGACTGCAAGACAAAAGCGTTAAGATTGAATTGGTGTAAATCAAGACGTTTATGGAGCAATGAAGATTGGAAAAATATATTATTTAGTGATGAAAGTATGTTTTGTGTTTCATATGGTAATCAAGGTATTCGAGTTTGGAGAATGAAGCAAGAAGCATTTGATAAAGAATGCCTTAAACGTTCCGTAAAATTTGCTGCTCGTGTCATGGTTTGGGGTTGTATGAGTGCAGAAGGACCTGGAAAGTTATGCAACGTCTACGAAAAGGTTAACTCTCTGATATATCAAGAAATTTTAGAATATTACATGATTCCATCATCAGAAGATTTATTTGAAGATGATTTCATCTTTCAACAAGATTTAGCGTCCCCGCATACCTCGGTGTCAACTAAGAATTGATTCCGCCAACGCAACATTAAGGTACTTCCTTGGCCACCAAATTCACCAGATCTTAATCCCATCGAAAACTTATGGTGTATAATGAAGAAAACACTTCAAGAAAATCCTCCTTCAAGTAAAACTGAGTTAGTGGCACGTATAAAGTCTATTTGGGCTAATATTGATAGAAATGTTTGTAAACACTTTGTATATAGTATGCAAGATCGATTGTACGCTGTTATGAAAGCTAAAGGGGATGCTACAAAATATTAACTACCATTTACTTCATATTCATAAGGTAATATTGTTGCGTAAAATAAAATATTCTAATATTTCGAACCAATCTAAATTTTATTCTAATATTCTGGTGTGTTTAAGGAAGCTGTATACCTAATTTATTGTGCTGTATTTTATATTTTATAAATGTTAAAATCTTATCAAAACATTCCAGATTTAATTTATAAGAAATTTAATTGCATTTACTTAGTATAAAAAATAAATAAATGACAAATAATTTTTTCTTATTACTTTTTCTCAATTATTCTAATATTTTGAATATAAGCTGTATATCTAGCCGACACTTGATTATTTGTTCCTTGTAGCTTTATTTTATTGTAATTCGATATATCTCTGTTAGTGGTGAGTTATGGTGCAGATTTTGAAACTTACAATTTCCTTGATTATAAAATACCTTTTGCATGTTTTGTTTCTATATTGTTCAAGAACATTATAAAGTGTTTCATCTTGCACTCTATAAACTGGAATTTTTGTTTTAAAGTTAAACAAAGTTGATTTTCTAAGTTTTGTAAAAAGTGTCGAACCCACCCCAATTTCCTCAAAAATAACAAAAATTGTAAGTACCCAAATACCCTTATAAATGGGCATGTCAAATGCCATCTGGCATGTCATCTGTTTGCAATAATTCGAAGGTTAAGCTTTTCTGTTACAATGCATGTCTATTGGCATTATTTATCGGCTAAGAAGGCGGATTGTGTTTCAGCATTATTTACTTATAAGACATGCCATCAAAGGACAATGGCAACATACAATGCTAATGATTTTTTTTTTTTTATCTACAACGTCAATGTTATGGATGCCTTCAGGACATCATTTTAAAAACAGTTGAGCAGATTTATTGACACATATTTAGCATTTATAAAGCATATTCAATATTTTTTTATGTGTTACAATTCCACCTATCAATGGATTTTTGTATTTTTATTTCATAAGTTACAAGAATGCCAAGCCTTTATAAAAAAGACCTTTTCAATATGGTTTTACTAATTCATTTTAGATGAAATTAGTAATGAATAATGAGAGCTATTTACGACTTATTGATGCTATGTCAGTAAATGGAAAAACCTCAGATGAGAAAATCCTGTGACTGCATATACGATTTTAACTCTGCCAAAATGCCGATCATCTACTTGAATTTAGGATGCATGGTTTTTCTTCATCTAGTTAATTTTTAAATAGTTGTAATATTCAATTATTCAATACGAAAATGAATATTGGCTTTTCTATAATATTACATTCATTATAAATTTTACTAAATTTTTCTCTCTTTTCTATGTTAACATCTAACTTATCATTTTAGATGCAGGAAGAAACTGAAGCTCAATTTAAAAACAATGGGAGTCTCCTTGACGACGAACGTAGAGGAAAAAGACGCACTATTATGGCTGAGAAAAATCTTGCGAACCTCATTCTGCAGCACTGAAAATTTCCAATTATTTTATTGCAATACATCTTTAAATTCATTTTCTGATATTATCTCCAAAAATAATCATTAAAATGTATGCAATTCATAGGCATTTGTATAAATACTAATTATGTAATATTTGCAAAATGTGAGTCACATTAAAAAGTTACTTTTTTATTGTAATGAATTAAATATTTATTAAAATTTATTCATATTTCATTGTATTTTGTTATTTAATCATATTGCTTTTATTGGTAGTACAGATATGTATATTACATTTATATCAAAGATGACAGCTCATAATATTTTCCAAATAAATATGTTTTCCTTTTTGTTTCCATTCTAGTTTTCTACTTTTAGAAAGATTGCTTAGTAAACTCTGATTATAACATACTGATAAACATTAAAAAGTGCGAAACCTGCCCAAAATTACAGTTGATAAGTCAAAGATGCATTTTTGTGTACATATGTTAAGGTGTGTATATTATCTTTCCTATATGTAACTATTTGAGTTACAGATTCTAATTCCAGAGCAATATTAACCACAGAAGAACTCTACAAAACTCATACATGTTCGACCCATTCTTCCGGATCTTTAAGCCAGTTTAGAGTTTTAAATTTGTGATCCTATCAATAATTAAATTTTTTCTCTTTAATATTTTAATTTGAAACAAAACTCTCAAGCAAATAAAGTATTGAAAAATGCATAATGCATTAAACGTAGGTATTGAAAGAAATTTGTAAGGAATAAGTCGAGGAAAAAGACAATAAAAAATTAAAGAGAAAAAGATTCTAGTAATTAGTAAGAATTGTACGGCATATCCATCTGAAATAAGAATAAGGTTTAAAAAAATTCTTATATGTGACATTCAGATAGAGACATTAAATTTTCTGCATATATCTTATCTGATTTGAATCATTGAATTAATTATTGTGCAGTGTTTCAAAAATATGTAACAGAAGACACTTGTTAAAGAAATTCATATGACCATAGAACTGAATAAAACACCTTAAATACAAGACTGCTATATTTTTACTTGTAGCATTCTAATTTAGAAGAATATCCACATAAAATGAACGGACAATGTTTTTTCATGATATAAAGATTTTTAAATCATGTATTGGGTTAGGTGAGGCTCAGTGCTTTATATGTATAAATTAAGCACTGTGCTTCATCTAAAATCATAATATTTCTTTTAGGCATATTTTAAACCTCAGTTAATATACTTTATTTACATCATTGTATCTATTTGCTTTTTTAAATTTAAATAAAGACCGTAATATCTGCTTCAGCTTATCTCTTCATTTAGTGCTGCTGTTATAATGCTCATTTAATAAAGAAAATGATTTTGCACCTATTTAAATATCTACAGTGAACTTCAGTGAGTTTTCTCATGCGTAACTTTTATGTCAATTGCTGTTATAATACTGAAACACATGTTAGGCCATATTGCTTATTTTACACCGAAATATTTTGATACATGTGGAAAACTCCACTCTGGATACTTAAAATTGTAAAAATTTAACTTCATATGGAAAAAAATACTATAATAACTCCAATTAATTTAAGTATTAATATGAAAAACAATTCCGTAAAATCTTTTCGGAGTACTGCTGTAAAAACATTAATAATAAAACTGCAAAAAATTTGTGCAGTTACAAATACATTTTGGTAAATGCACATAAAATATTTTAAATACAATAGTAAAAAAGCATTAACAAATTTACTGTATTAACACTTGTACTGTTGCAAAGAGCTCTCTGGCGAGAATACAAAATGTGGCTTAAATACAATACTAAAAAAATTTTGGTAATGTTTCGAACGTACCTCATTAAAATTACTTTATTTTTGATAAAGTACATAAAAGGTTTAAGGTGCAAGCATAAAAAACCCATAGTAAATGTGCCATAAAGTTCCTTGCAAATGTATAACAAAATTCTCAATAAATATGCTACAAAATGTTTTGTAAGAATACTAAACATCATTAGAAAACTCACAAAATAATGTATAGAAAACTCCCTAAAAATTCGTAAGTACGTGTACTAAATAATCCTCAGAAAATTTACCAAAATATATATAGTGATCACTCTAAAATATCGCTAGTAAGCTTGCTTACTAAATAATGTTTAGTACATTTATAAAAACTAATATGAGAACCTCCCTTACAAATCATTAGTAAATTTACTAAATAATCAGAGTAAGTTTATAAAAAGTTTTTTAGAAAACTCCCTAACAAATCGTTACTGCATATACAACATAATCACTGGTAAATTTACGAAAAATTCCTTACTTATATAATCTTATAAACTCCCTGAGTAATCATTAGTATGTTTACTAAATAATATTTAATAAGTTTACAGGCGATTCTTTAGGAAACTCACTAAACTATCGTTAGTATGTTTACTAAATAATATTTAGTAAATTCACAGACGATCCTTTAGGAAACTCACTAAAACATCGTTAGTATGTTTACTAAACAATATTTAGTAACAGTAACTAAAGCAACTTTTGTAATTGTACATGTTTTTCTTCTGTTTCGGTTACATGAAAAGTTCTAGGCATCCCAGTTTCCTAGAAAATTCTTAGTAACCTTACAGAATTTTTTTTACAGTGTAGAACCATTTTAGGTTAGCATGAGCTTTGTCGCATGGTGTATAATACTGCTGTATGATGCTATTATCAACTAGAAATACCGAAAGTTCTTATTAGAATTCTAGAATGTGTAAGTACCTAGAGGCAATAAGATTCAAATACTCAATTCAGGATAAACCAATTTTTTTTAAGAATTGTCCTCAATATAACACCCAGGCCTTAATTTTTTCCTTCCAATACTGCAGTGATTTACAGTGTATAAAAAATAATCTACGTTTCAAATTACAATATCTTAAAGTATATTTATACCTTTAAATATTAAATTTCAAATTCAATTTGTTTACCTGTATTCTGAAAACATTTTGAAGAAAAGCAAAAGAATATGAATTTGAATTTTAAAACTGAATAAAAAAAAATGTTATACTAGAATTCGAACAAAGACTCTATTGGTTACAGCTAACCATTCTCTGTCAACTGAGCAATCCTAGACTACTATGGCGGGCTTAATTCAACCTCCTTGCCAAAGAAATCTAGTCTGACATCGGATTAATCGCAACCAGAAAAAAATCTTGCAAACAGAAATCCAATAAATGTTGTATACATAATTATACTTTATTAATTTTTAAAACAATTAATTATAATTGATAATTTTAAAACTGAATTATAATGTCTCTTTGCCAGCATTCAAAACAAGGTTCATTACTCTAAGCTCTCAATATTTTGGTAATTGCGTTACCTTTGAGAAATCTGGTGAGAAAGGACAAATTTCACAACATAATTTTATGGATGAATTGTGTGCGACATATTTTTTCAGGAGTGGAATCAGCTTAAAATCTTTCATACAAATATCAAACATAAGAAACATAAAAAAGCGTAAATTTACGAAGATAAGCGTGAACAGAAAAAGGAGCATTTTGGTAGTCGAAACAGAAATGCCTATTAATTCGAAGATAAAAAGAAACTAAACTTAAATTGATTTAATGATATTTCTAAAAAAAATTTCAATGGCTCACGTTCGATTTTTTTTTTAAATATAAATAATGATTTGTTTTATAAATATGTAAAACATGTCTTCTTAAGCGATTACTTTTTTTAATAGGGTAGTTCATTTTGTAAAATCTAATCGTTTATGGATGGAAGAAAATGTTGTATTAAAGTGAAATAGTTTGAAAAAAAAATGTATGAGTCATTCCACAGGAATCGGGTAACTTTGATTTTATTTATGAAGAAGGTGAATTTAAAATGTACTATTTTTATCTCAGATTTCATATTTTTTAATAATAATTATGAACAATAAGTTAATTTTATAATATTCGTACAGCAACACTCAAATATCTGAATATTTTTGAAAAAAAATCGAGAAATATTTTTCTCAAAAACGCCGCTGTGAGGGTGAGTACACACCTTTATTCAAAATTTACAGATTATAAATTCTGTGCAGTATTACAAATGTTAACTGGCTTTTAATAGTTATTCAATCTAACGTTTAACATACAAACGTTTAAGAAGGAAATCACCCATGCTTTACGTAAAGTACCGATAAGAAATCAGAAACTCCATTATCTGGCATTTTGTGCAATTACCATCAAAAGAAAATCGTGGAAGTGAAAGAAAACAATTTTCATTTTATTTTACTTAATTATGTATACATTCCAGAAATGGTTTCAATAAATGAAGACTTTTTTCCATTTTTTTTCTGATTACTCTCATCATTATGAATATCCTTATAATTTTTACTCATTTTCTGAAATTTTGTAAATATATTTTAGAAGGACTTTTTTAAATATTAGCGACATTTAAAATATGTAATGCTTTTTGTGGCACAGTGCACTGAAAAAAATAAATAGAGTTCTTTTTTATTTACAAAAATGCAATATAATTATGAACGAAAATAAACAATACTCTCTTCCGAGCCGCCCAAAATTCTAAAAAGCTCTCTTTTGACTTTAAAATAATCACAAAAGAACTATTCTTTGAGATTTAAAGAACTTATGTAAATAAATTTTTATTTACTGTCCATAATTTTCGAAAATGTTTCCGAATATCTTTTACAGTGTATTTAAAAATTATCTCGTACAGTGTATTTAAACATTATCAAGTAAACAGGTGTTGTCAATGCTATGATGTCTAAGATATGTATTTTCATGTTCCGCGAACATGTTAAGAGCCCACTCTACTGAGTGTAAAAGACCCGAATGATAATGTTACGTCTACGGGGGCGCTCTTTTTAAATATCTCGCTCAAATTTTAATATTTTTACATGATTTTATTTTCGTAGGATAGCTGAGCACGATCTACAATCGGGCTAGTTTTTACTTTTTCAATTTTGATTTCAGGTTTTTTAAATATTTTAACTTTCGAAACCAGTTAGAACCGGTTCTGAAATTGAAACTATATTTAATATAAAATATATATATCCAAAATCGTAAAAGTAAAAACTAGCCCGGTTGTAGATCCTGCTCAGCTATCATATAAAAAAAATCAAGTAAAAATATTAATAATTGAGCGAAATATTTGAAAAGAACGCCCCCATAGACTTAACATTATCTCCCGGGTCTTTTTCAATCAGTAGTGTGGGCTCCTAAGCTGAATAACAAAAAAAATTAACATCATTAACATTAACGTTAAAATTAACCTTTTTATGTTACAATTACATGCGCAATTTTATTTATTCATATGCAATGTTTAGTTGTGGTATGATAGCATCCTAAAGATTGATTTTCCGGGGACCGAGAACGGATCAGTGCATTGTAAAAGCGACTCGAATAAGTTTCCAAAAATTGCGTGCAGTTAATTAATTTTATTTTCATAAACTTTTCCTTAAATTTTTAGAATAACTGTTCTCTGTGGTTTCTAAGGATAAAGGAATACATTTTGAAATAGTGGGTGACTTGGAAGCTGTTATCAAATATTTTCGTTCATGTTCATAGCAGCTTATATATATATATATATATGTCTATTTTTATTGTGTACAACCTATTCGCTCGTTGTTAACGATTTTATTAATTTGTACGGCAAAACGAGAAAAATGAATAATTCTTTTCTCTTGCTTTATATAGAAATTTTACATTGTTTTATAGTTTATGCCTGATGTATGCTTGTAAAATATTTAAATCTTCTCTTATAAATAAAAGAGGGTCAGATACTTCCCAAAAACACATGCCTGTGAATTAGCAAACTGCATTACAAAAAGAAAAATTAAAATAAAGTATTTAGTTGATGATTATCATACCCAAATTTTTATTTATTTTTTGTTTCATTAGTTTCTGTGGAAATTGCTGAAACGAAAATCTGGTATCTCGTAGTGTTTCACGTGTTGAAGGTGAAATGTCCATTGGTCTTAATTGAAATGTACAATTTTGAATAACAGTTTGCCTTTTCACGGTTAAAGAATGATCCTGTGTGAAGAGAAAAACGTTGTTGTAAATGAAGGAAAATAATATAAAAATATGTTAATTTCATTGTCATATTCATGCATTCTTGTTTTCTCAAAGAGCAAACATGCATGTTGATTATTCCTTTGAAAGACGACAAATAATACTTTTTTTCTTAATTTCTTCTTTGTAAATAAAATGATGTAACTTTGTAAATAAAAAAACTTTATGTGGTATAATATTCATAAATATGTTGAAATGTATGTACATGCAATATTACATTTAATATAATTACCAAACGTAAAAATAGTACGATATTATGAACATAAATGTATTATTTAATGTAATACAAAAATTGTGCTATCTCATTGCAAAAAGCTGTAAATGCCACTCAGTATATATTTTTGATAAGATAGAATTATTAAAACATAAGTGTTTGATAATGTAAATATGTGTAATGAAAACAGAAATGGGGGGCTTTTTGCATATGTCTTTGTTAAAAAATATTTTGCCTCTGGGATTTTATGTCATTGTCTTAACCTGAAGATTTTATTATTTTTTATTTTGATAAGAGCTGAACTAACAGGATGACTATAATTCTGAATGGAAACAATTTAAAATAGATAAAAGGATTATTTCAAGAAAATATCTTTTTTGAAAGTTCTTATTTTTAAAAGTAGACTTTTCTGGACACTCAAACGGAATGTTGTAGCCGAAAAATAACGCAAACGAAAATTTCGTAGTACCGTATTTGTCAAATTACCTCACTTTTGGCGTAAAAAACAAATAAAAGTCCAACTACACTCCTGGACAAAATTATAAACTCACAATTTTTTTTTTATTTATTTACATCATAATATAAATAAACTTAGCTTTACATTAAAAAAATAATTATGAATATTTATAATAAGACGTCTAAATTTAATATAACTCATAAATAAAATGGAGTAAGTAATTGAAATAAAAAAATACATAACTAAAAAAAATTACATTATGTGAAACCTGGACAAAATTATAAACTCAAAGTTATAAATTTCTATATTCTGGCATCTTTGATATAAATAAATGCATTTTGTGATAAGAATCTAATAAATGGATTCATTATGCATCAATACATTTCAATGCATCTATACTTATTTTATTTTTTCTCGTAAAAAAATATTATATGAAACCTGGACATAATTATAAACTCAAAGCTATGAATTTCTACACTCTGGTATATTTGATATAAAGAAACGCCTTTTGAGATAATAAATTAATAAATAGAGTTATTAGGGATGGATTTATTTCAATACACCAATGTGTTTTTATATATTTTTTCAAAAAATATGAGTAAATCAAAGTTCATGTGTAAATTGAAAACATAAAATTATAAAGTTTAAGAAGTGAACGTACTGTTGAATCCTGGTGCAAAGTAATAATGCATACATTCAAAAATGTGTTGAACCGCCATTTTTCTGAATAAACTTCGAATATGCGACTCGGCATAGATTGAACAATTTTTTCCAACTGCTCCATAGACAACTGGTTCCAGGCTGAAAATATAACCATATTTAAATCATTTGTGTTTTGATATTGGCGTCCATCGCGATAGACTATCGAATGATTGCACTCCAGCAATTTTTAATGAGGTTTAGATCAAGGCCGCGGGCAGGCCAATTCAAGATATTTACATACCGACGCTCCAGCCACTCTTTTGTGCTTTTTGCAGAGTGTATTGCTGCATTATCTTGCAGAAATACCCAGTTTTCTCCAGCGATTAACGGTTCAAAAGATTATTGTCCAGCATTAACTGGTAGTCTTCTGCTTTTTGTTTTCAATGAAGAAAATCCAGAGCAATTATATCATTCTGAGAAAGACCAGCCCACACCATCACCAAATGTTCACCAAAGTTTTAACTAAAGATATGCCGTTCTTCAGGCTTGATGTCGTTCCAATAGTTCGTTTATGCCACCTGGGCCGACTAAATTAATTTTCTTTTCGTCTTACCAGATGATTGTGCTCCATTATGTTGTCCATGACACCTGATGTTGTGCAAAATGAAATCTGGATTTCATGTGATGGGGCTCAAGTTTTGGTTCAGCATCCATTTTCTTCCATTTTATATTCGGCGCTCATTGAAGAATCCGTCTAACAATTCGAGAGCTTACATTTAGCTTTAAAGTATTTAAAATTCGGGTAGAAAAGCTCCAGTACTAAATGCTGTTCATAACATAGATCTTTGATTTCTTTCTGCATCTTTGGACGTTGACCACTCCATTTTATATACAAAAACCATATTAATAAACCATATTTAACAAAATTACTTAACTAAAAATTATAAAAATGCATTGATGTATTGAAATACATTCATCCCTAATAGCTCAATGTGTTAACTTATTATCACAAAATGCATTTTTTTATATCGAAAATACTAGATTGTAGAAATTCATAATTTTGAGTTTATAATTTTGACCAGGTTTCACATAATGTCATTTTATGAAAAAAAATAAAACACGTATTGATGTATTGAAATGTATTGATTCATAATGACTCCATTTATTAGTTTTTTTTATCACAAAATGCATTTATTTATATCCTATATTTATTTATGTGCCAGAATATAGAAAATCATAACTTTGAGTTTATAATTTTGTCCAGGTTTCACATAATGTTATTTTTTTAAGTTATGTATTTTCTTATTTAAATTACTTACTCCATTTTATTTATAAGTTACATTAATTTTAGATGCCTTAATATAAATATTCATAATTATTTTATCAACGTAAAGCTAATTTTATTTATATTATGATGCAAACGAATTAAAAATTTTCTGAGTTTATAATTTTGTCCAGGACTGTATAAAAATATAATGCATAAAAATATACACTGCTCAAAACAATTAAAGGATATTGCAGGTCTAGGTGGATTTTGTATCTGGGAAACTTTTTAGCCGATTGATACATGGTCGACAGACATAGTAGGTTATATGAGAATAAATTACACACGTTTGGCAGAAAAAAATGCATTTTATTGCGCACATGTGTACAAAAGGAAAAAAACACAATTTGTGCATATGAGAAAAAAAGAATAAGAAAAGGTGTTTTCTTCAAAGAAAATCATTTTCAGTAGGGGGTATGGTTTCCACGGGCGGCCAGCAACGTTGAACACCTTTGAAGCATGGACTCAATGAGGCTATTAATGACGAGTTGGGGTGTTCTGCCCCACTTATCCAGAAGAGCTCTTTCCAGTTCTTGGAGAATTTTGGGGGTTGTTGGCGCCAGAAACTCGTCTTCCTAGAGCATCCCAAACGTGCTCGATTGGATTCTTGTTTGGAGAACACGCTGGCCATTCCATTCGAATGATTCCTTCCTCGAAAAGGAAATCCCCCACCAGGTTTGCACGATGTGGCCTGCAGTTATCGTCTATTAAAATGAAGTTATCTCCGATTGCTGCAGCGTAAGGGACTACACAAGGTGTGAGGATTTCATCCCTATATCGGCGACCAGTCAGAGCTCCATCTCGAATGATGTAGAGGTCAGTGCGCCCGTCAATGGAGATGACACCATACACCAACACTCGTCCACCGCCAAATCTGACACTTTCGTGCACGAACGCAGGATTATTCCTACTGCCACGGTCCCTCCAGATGAAAATACGCCTATTATCCAGATGCACAGAAAAACGGGACTCGTCAGAAAACAGAATATTGCTCCTTTCATTTCTCCTCCAGTTGACATGCTCGGTTGCCCACTCCCTGCGGTCGCGACGATGCCTTGATATTAATCTAACAAATACCATCGGTCGGCGAGCATACAGACCTACAGCATGGAGCCGGTTTCGGACATTCTGAGTTGAAATCCTGGTGCCTGTAGCCGAGCGAATGTGTTGTTTGAGAAAAGTAGCGTTCATGTTTCGGTGTCTCCGAGCTGTTAACGCTAAATACCGATCTTCATTGGGCGTTGTTGCCCGTCTACGACCTTGCCCTGGTCTTCAACCTGCACATCCACTCTCCAAAAAACGGTTCCAGATCCTGGAAATGACACTTTGTGACACTCCAATGGCTTGCGCTATTTCGGCTTGAATTTGTCCTCTTTCTAACCTACCAACAATTTCTCCAAGCTTCTGAATCTGTCAAATGACTTCGCTGAGACATCGTACTCATCGAAACAAAGCAATCACTGAATGCCGATCATCCTTGTCTTCATTCTCTTTTATCCAGTTGAAAGTCAAATTTCATTCGCTGCTGCTGAAGCGATGTTTTTGACGTCGAACTCAAAGTTTGCATACTCCACAGTTTGAAAACCAGAAAAATTTGCATTTGTGATTCTCTTCTTCTATTTTCGGCAAAAAAATTTCGTTTATATCTTTATTTTATATAAAACTTCAAATATCCTTTAATTGTTTTGAGCAGCGTATATTGTAACAGCAATTTCTCCCTAAGTTATCCCAATTTCGTTTAAAACTTTGGATATAAAACTTTTGGCGAACTTTTTATATAAAGCAACCTTTGAATTTCAGGCCATTTGAACATTTGAGGGACACATTGAAGGTGAGCTCCATAGCCGAACGAGAAGAGCGTTGGGCTTACAATCAGACGTTGTGGTTTCGAATCCTTCACGGAAAAAAATCAGCTTGTAGTTTTTTTATTATTATTGGCCACTCTGGATTACGGGTGCCATCTTTTCACCCTATTTAAGAGTGTCATTCTGGCTCCTTTAGGGGTGTCACCAGTGAGACAAGCCTTTCACCCTTAAAAGGGGCAATGCGTCACCTGTAGTTTTAACAGTGTATGTGCGAGCAACACCAAAAGTTATTCCCTTGTCTGTTTAATATTATAAAATAAATTAACTTATACTGCGGTTTCTGCTGTAGACTCACCTTGGTTACTGTGAACCGACTATGTGCAGTCGGGGCATGCGCGTAGTCACGTAAATGTCAACGCAATCATCAGTACCGAAACTCATTCAGATGTTTAACAGGTTTATTTCGGTACCGTACCGATTGATTGCATTTTTTTGTAACATTTATTTCTAAAATCAGGAACACTTTTTTTATGTCTCTGTATATAAATACTTGCTGCAGGTAGTTAAAACATTCTTATAATGTGTATTTTACTTTTTCATACAATAAATTCATAAAAATTGCATTCCAAATCGTTTGCATATTTCAGTTTTAACAACTGCAGTTATACAATTTTTATACTTCAATGAACAGGTAAAATATTCTATAAAAAAATTAAACAAAACTTAAGAAAATCAATACATTATTCATTTAACAAGTTTATGGTTTGCAAAGGAGTTTCAATTTTTCATTTTTTCATTAAAAATTTAAAGTTACATTCATATAAAAACTTAATTATGTTTTTAATGATATGAGAAAATACACTGTTAAAAATTTCATCGTCAGAAAACGGTCATTTGAGCGGCAGCATTCTGTCCGGCATTTTGACCGTATTTCGAGATAACGGTTACTTAACCGTGTTATATATATATTGTCATATGACCGTAAAAAATATATATATATTGTCATTTGACCGTAGTTGTATAAAATGGTCATTTGACTGTAACTCACTGAAATGGTCACTTGACCGTAATTGTATGAAATGGTCATTTGACCGTAATTGTATGAAATGGTCATTTGACCGTAATTGTATAAAATGGTCATTTGACCGTAATTGTATAAAATGGTCATTTGACCGTAATTGTATAAGATGGTCATTTGACCGTAATTGTATAAAATGGTCATTTGACCATAATTGTATAAGATGGTCATTTGACCGTGAAATATACATTGTATGGTTTTTTGACCGTATTATGATTTTATTAACATATGACTGTAAAATATGTATGTACGGTCATTTGACTGCATTACCATTTTATTAATATATGACCATAAAATATATAGGGTGTTTCTGAATTAGATCGGCAAATTCAGAGGGGTGATAGTAGGCATCAAGAGGATGAAAAATTGCCACAGAACATAGATGGTTGCAAACCACATTGAAAGAAATACTCAAAAGCAGTTATGAAGGGTGTTTCATTGAATGGAACAAATAATAAGCAGACAGACATTTATTTGACCTAAGCAGGATTATAATGCATTACAGTTTGACATGAGAAAGAAAAGACGAAGAAGTTTTATAGGAATTGTTTGAAATTGAACCCACAAAGGTAATTGCACAGTAGACATGTACAAAATGATTGCTGTGCAATGACATTTGCACATGTAATTTTGAACAATAGAAGTAAAAATCCCTGGTCATGTCGAATCATGCCCTGATGTGGAATTGTAATACATTGTATTGCTGCTAAGGTCAAATAAATGTTTTCCTATTTATTTGTTCTACTCAACACACACTTCACAACTATTTTTGTGATTTTATCTAACTCAGCGTGGTTTGAAATCATCTCATGTACCATGAAAAATTTTCATCCCATGATGCCTATCAACCCTATGATTTTGTCGCCCGAATTCGGCAACATCTTGCATACTTTATAAGCATATACTAATAAATCCATAATAAAATCAAATGATCATACATTGATATTTTACAGTCACATGTTAAAAAAAAAAAATTATAATGCAGTTAAATAACCACAATAACTCCTCTGAATTTGTCAGTCAAATTCAAAAACACTCTGGAACATGTTTGGTCTTTTGATTATAATTTTTGATAAGTTATTTAATCATATTTTCAGCTTGTTATATAAGCTTAATACACATATATATGAATGTTTGACCTTATTAAAAATCAAATAATCAAAAGCTCGTATATATACATCTCACAGTCATAAAACGATAAATTAAAAATGTATGTAATAAATGGGAAATAAAAATTCTGATTTTATGTTACAAGAATATCAGAAGTACATGTAAAATTATATCAAATTGGTTTCATTCTTTACTAATGTATAGATATACAGTCTTAAAAAAGTAAAATAAATAAATAGCAGTTCTTGTACAATAAATAATATATTAAAAAATATAAAAAGAGTAGTATGTAATACTGATTATGCCCGACCAGGAACCAACTTTTTGTTTGGCCGTATAACAAATAATTCATTACTGCACTAGATTAAAATTTCTTAATCATGCAATATAGATTATTATCCATGAATAACATGAGTTTCTTTTTTATATTATGTTATCTATATGTATTAAAGAAGAATTTCAATGTATTTTTAAAAAAATCATATATTTTCAAAGAATAAAATTTAAAATTGACCAAAATTTTACAATTACTTCCAAGATTCTTATCAGTTAATTGAATTTTTCATTTTCTCTCAACATACAAATCTATCTACTTACTTTCAGTTAAATGTTTGAAACTGCCACTGCCTAACAAGTCAAACTTTTGCGATTTTTTAAGAATGGAAAAATAGTGTTTTGTTATTCTTGCAAAACTTAGTATATATTTTTAAATGTAGAGCACTAATACCAGACTTTTAGAAATTCTGTATGTAGTTAACTTAAAATCGATTTTTTACAATATTATTATATAAATCAATTAATCACTCAGAAATTTACTACAGTATGTTGGGGTTTTAAACCTTTATGTTCCCAATTATAAATTTGTGAAACTTTCATTTTCCAAAGCATTTTTTGTGATATTTGAAGCTACATTAGAAAATTTACACAATCAATTAATAAATTTTAGAAAAATTTTGCTAAGTAAAATTAATTAAATTTGAATGCATAGGGATTTTGTGCAATATTTATATCTTCAATCAAATGTTTTATTTATATTTTATAGAATCAAGAAATGCACAAATATAATTGACTGAAATATAACTGAACTACAACTGAATATACTGTTACAACTGAAATATAAAAATATTTCCAAACTTAAACTGCCCCTCTCCCCTCTTTTCTTTCAACGCCAAAATAGCTAAAAAGATGGAAATGGGGGGGAAAAATCATCCTTTTAGAAATGTTTTTGTTTTTTGCAACCAATAATGTAAAGTAAGTATAATTCATTTTAAATTGTATTATTACAATCAATATACCAAATGAATCG
This sequence comes from Maratus speculifer, assembly GCA_964019185.1. NCBI lineage: Eukaryota > Metazoa > Arthropoda > Arachnida > Araneae > Salticidae > Maratus > Maratus speculifer. The sequence continues at coordinate 168,092,442 of OZ025292.1, forward strand.
TAGAACAAGTTATTTTAATAGTGATTTAAAGTGCCATTAGGAAGTAAAGAATTAATGAAATTATAAAAAAAATTACTGCAGAATAAGTTATGAATATTTAGATTGAGTTGATGTACAAAGAATACACATGTTACTATACTTGTGTCTTTTAAACATATTTCATATATATATTTTTAAAAAAACCAAAATTTTTGTAACAAATTTAATACAACTGCAAAAAACTGAAGACAATATCTAAATATTCAAACTTTATTCTCTAAATGACTTATATAGTTGCAGCACCGTCACTGATTATCTGAAATATATGAATTTACATTTAGTATTTAAGTGGAATATTCAATGGGCCTTCACAAACAAATATGTAGAAGTTTAATAAACTATAAAAACATTTATAAATTGCATTTATAAATTTAATTTTCAAAATGAAAATTAAAAAGATTAATAAATTAAAATGAATCCGATAAATTTATGAATCTTTACAATTGTCAACAAACAATATTTAACAAAACTTCTACATTTAACCATTGACAATTTAAAATGCAATAAAAACACTGCTTCATGTGTATTTAGAAAAAACGTAGTTAAAAGTTAAGATTGTTTATTTTAGTAGATTAAAGCGATAAAGATTATTATGAATTAGAAATAATCACAAAACAATCAATTAAAACACAGAAATATATTTATTACAATAAATAAATTACATTATATTATAATACATAATTATATTAATTCATATAAATTTCTTTTCATAATTTGTTTTTTGGTAGAATAATGCATTGGTTAGCCATGTTACAATATAAATAGCAGTGCCAATTGGTTTGCTGTAGTTTGTTCCACACACAGGATTAAGCAACATTGAGTACCTTAAAGAAAAAAGTTAAATGCATTAAACTTAGCCATAATATAATGATACTCAGATAAAATGCATTCAAATAAATTTTCAAAACAAAATTGACTTGTGGAAAGTTTTAAAAAAATCATCTTCAGGCTATAAATTATTTTTTTTTTAAATCTGACCACAGGGTTGGTGATTTTTGACGTTTCAGTTTATGACAAGTTTAAATTGTGATGTCAAAAAGTTCTTGTGAACGATTACATCAAAAACCCAAATACTTCATTGATTTGAAAAATTCCACTCTGATTCAAACAAAAAATATACAATATGAGCTTAAAAAAGCTCACTGTTTTTCATAAAAGCCAACTGAGATAATAAAAAAAGATGTTATGAGTTGAAAATACAACCCAAAAGTAAAAAGTTTTAAATAAAATGTATATTTTAAACTTGTAACTTATCTCTTATTATTTTAGTCACTTTTTCAGTAAGACTGAATTTTTGAAAGTTTATATTGTATATCTCCTGTTCACAATTAATATCACACAATAACAACCTTACACATAATTTTTAAAATTCACAATTTAATGTACATCAATAATTAGTACATACACACAGTAAATATAGTATCTTTATATGCAACTGTTTAAAAGAATGAAATTTTTATTTATTTTATTTTGTTTTTATTTTTATTTTATTTTTTTTTTTTTTTTGGGGGGGGGGGGTAAATTGTTCTTTTCTAAAAAGTACACACTAAATTCACATGAACAGCACATTTTTTTTTTTTTTTTTTTTTTTTTTTCTGTAAGAAAATAAATGTAGAAAAGTGCAAATATTTTTAATGTAGGTACATATAACAAGATACTATGCATCAATTTTATTGTAGCCTATACAATAAACATTCATTAATAATTGAAAAAAAATGTTGTATATCTTGAAAATTAATTTTTTGATTTAAAGAAAATAATAAAATCGAAAATCCAAGCAAAACTTTTGATTTTTTAAAAATAAATATCAATATTCTATAACTTCGGATTATTTATTTTACAGTTTAGTAAGCAATAAATTAGTATACTGTATACATTACATTCGTTAGTAATGCTTAAACATCGTGTTTTTTCATGTTTTGAAGGTAATCCGCATTCATCATTTTCCCGCATTTATTGTTCCCCCGCACCCTTAGAAAAACAATGGATCGAGGTTATAATGTAGTTAAATTCACACACACACAAAAAAAAGTAATGAAGGATTTTATTTCATGTTTCTTCAGAAAACCCTCATGGTATGAGCAAAATATGCATTTTAAATTTTCATTATCAGAAATATTTATAAATATTATTGTTGAAATTGTTTTTAAAATGTTGAGAGCAATGCCTGTTTGCATGTTCAATGTAATTCTTTTGTAGATTAAAATAATATTTTTTGCAATTACCTCACCTGGCCTTACATTTTATCGCTTCACTGTTTTACACTACATTTCACACTACAGTCACCGCCAAAAAAATCTTGACACTTTCAATTTTTTTATGTTTTGTTAAATATCTAGAAATATACAGAAGGAATCATTCTGAAACTACTGCTGTGTAAACAAAATAGTACACGTCATATATTTTGACAAAGATTTTTTCCCGAAATCTAACAGGGGACCGTCAATAAATTGAAAAAGAACGAAGATCTTTTGGATCACCCTGTCGAAACTAATGAAGCAAATCAGTTTAAACTGCAGATAATGATTAAGTGGCTTATTGTGATAAGTTGTGTCGATTTTTATGAATATAGCTCGAAAACTCGACGAAAAATTAAAGTTTTTATAAAAACCGTCCAAAATTTTTCCAAGTTTTTTCCTTATAATTTTCAGAGCTCTTCATAAAACACAATAATCTTTTCAGAAAATATGACAAACAACATTGCACATAACACCCGGTAATCAGAATTAAAAAATAATAAAAAATGTATGAAAAATGAACGGGTTTACTAAATAATATTTTACTGTGCATACGTCAAAGCTATTAAAATTTCATTTGCATATTATGTTAGCTAAATGTATAGAGCAACTTTCGTGAAAGTCTCAAAAACATAGCTTAAAAACTCTAAAAATTATCATCAATAGAATATGATCAAAATCCGTTATTTCCAAAATAAAGCAAAAAGATAAGGAGTTATATCCATGTGCAATACTGTGTAGGTACTAATCAATAGAATATGGATACAGCCCCTCATTTTTGAAACTTCTGAAAGTAATCGTCTATAGAAAAAGGACAAAATCCGTTGTTTCCAAAATGAAGCAAAAAAATGAGGGATTTTATTCAAATGCAGTAGTAAATCCCATATTGTGTATTCTATATTGACACTAATCAATAAATATATGGATACAACCCCTCTTGTTTTTGCTTCATTTTGGGAATAATGGATTTTGACAATATTCTATTAACGATAATTTTCAGAGTTTTCAAGCTATGTTTTTGAGACTTTCACAAAAGTTGCTCTATACATTTAACTAACATAATATGCAAATGAAATTTTAATAGTGTTGATGCATGCGCAGTAAAAAATTATTTAGTAAACCCGTTCATTTTTCATACATTTTTTATTATTTTTTAATTCTGATTACAGGGTGTTATGCGCAATGTTGTTTGTCATATTTTCTGAAAAGATTATTGTGTTTTATGAAGAGCTCTGAAAGTTATAAGTAAAAAACTTGGAAAATTTTTGGAGCGTTTTTATAAAAACGTTAATTTCTCTACGAGTTTTCAAGCTATATTCATAAAAATCGACACAACTTATCACAATAAGCCACTTAATCATTATCTGCAGTTTAAACTGTTTTGCATCATTAGTTTTGACAGGGTGATCCAAAAGATCTTCGTTCTTTTTCAATTTATTGACGGTCCCCTGTTAGATTTCAGGGAAAAATCTTTGTCAAAATATATGACGTGTACTATTTTGTTTACACACCAGTAGTTTCAGAATGATTCCTTGTGTATATTTCTAGATATTTAACAAAACATCAAAAATCGAAAGTGTCAAGATTTTTTTGGCGGTGACTGCACATATATTCACACTACATTTCAGAATAATATGGATAATTGCAAAAGCCAAAGATTTGTATTTTCATTGTTCCCTGTTTTAAAATATCTATAAGTTGTATGTATGTTATCATCATGCTCTACTGCGTTTTGTCAGCATGTCAATGCTGAAGACATTCCAGTCATATGTAAATATGTTTAGGGATAGTTATTAGTCCACACTTTTTGCTAAGAGATATCAATGTGTACCTGCTTTCAACATAACTGATTTCAAAATCAAAGTACTTGGGAATAAAAATAGAAATAAGATAAATTTTGATTAAAATGTTGAGAAATTATCAGGGTTGGCATGGTTTAAACCAGTTGGTTTTAACCATAGTTTAAAACCAACTGTTTCTCTCCCCCCCCCCCCCTCAAAAAAAAAAAAAAAAGAAGAAGAAATCTAATGATATTTTCTCTTTTTCCTTTATAATTTATTTGTTTCAGATTAATGGATATAAGTAATTTCTACTTTTAACACTTTATTAGCAATAAGCCTTGGATAAAGTGGGTCTAGGTCATTTTTTTATGTATAAGATGAAAATCCGTATGCATTGGTGAACATATCTATTGCTCATAAGAGAAGGCTTAAAACATGTGAAATGATTAAAAAAATAGATTAAAATATTTAATATTTAATAGAAAATAATTAATTTTTTAAAAATGCAGATTATTTAAAGCAATTAATACATAACAGGATTATCTTTAAGATTTTGCCCAAACTGTACAAGAATTTTTTTCTTGATTGAGGAGATTATCACGAAGAATTAAAATCAAAATATGAAGTCGAATAAGAGAGTATTCAAAGATTTGTTGCTATTTATAGCATTCTAATAATATTTTTTCCCCTTCTGTTATCAGCTGAATCTAATGACTAAAAATGTTGATTTCAAATAATCACTCAAAAGAAGAAACAAAAATCTCCAAGAAGTATTTGAAATTTATTATTTTAATAACTGCGTAAAAGAATATTTATCAAATTACATCCAAATGTTTATTATTTAGTACACAAAAGACAGTTTATAAATTTGAAAAATCTGGTATGAATTCAACACTGCGAAGCACAATATCCCATAATGTCTAAGAGTTAAAGAACTTTTGGAAGAGACCTTCAGCAGAACTCCATTTTTGTTTGGATGCACCATATTTATATATTTAATTTTTAAAAATGGAAAAAAAAAATCCTATTTGCCAGTAAGATACATCTGGTTTTTTTTAATCATACACAACTAATTATGAATATCTTATAAAATACATAGTTTATTTATAACAGATAAAGAAAGAAATCATCTTAGCTTGTTAACGAAAAACAATTATTCATATGCTTTGAAGCAAAATGAATATGAAATAATAAACAAATGATTGATTATACAATTATTTACTAACTACTTCCAAATTTGTACCAAAAAAAAAAAAAAAATTAAAAAATACTTTATTAGTTTTTTAAAAATATAATGCAATATCTGATTCCCCCCCCCCCCCCAAGCTGCATTTGCCTACATTCTCTCACTCTGATTTAAAAAATACATTAGAAAGAGCTTATATTTACCCTAAAAATTTTCTTATCCTAATAGAAAGTAAACTGTTTTACTAATAACTTAAAATTTTTCTATTTGCACTTTTATTTTAAAATTCAATACTTGATTAAAAAAAAAGGGGGGGGGGACTTTAAAAGAATAGATTTATGCCTTCTTTCTCTCCTCTACTCCTAAAATGTGCAACATGTTTATGGCCATACCCAATTTTCTTTACAAAATATCTTGATCTAAATTCTAAATAAAACAACTTCTTCAAACTATTGATTTAAATCAAATTTAAAAAAAAACTCATTAAAATCATGCTAATAAAAATTTAAATTAGCAAATCATGTTGTAATTACTATGTATCTTAAGGAAAATGTCAAATATGTAAAAATGAGAATTTTTAAGCATAAGTACCAGATTTCTTGTTATGAAGACATCGGAATGGCAGGCATCCGAAAAACATAGGACATCAATAAACTTTAAATTAAGATGCAGCAAAGAACTCCAATTAAACCCTGAAAGGAAATAGATGAACAATTAAAAGCAAATACATGAACAGTCTGATAATGGACTGGTACATATAATGTAATGTTATCACTTTAGGGAAAAGCGGGGGGGGCAGGGATGCAGAATATGTCCTATCGGGCGATCTAGGATCGGGGGAAATTTTGGCCATCTAGGGAAATTTTGCATAAAAATATACAATTTTGATTCTAACAAAGAATTACATAATTATTAAAGACAGAAAAATTCCCATTAAAATTACAAAGATCCGTGTGGTGATCTTTACAAAATTGACCTCACTATAATATTATAATCGTGCATATAGTAAGAAAGTTTGGAAAAGTAATCCATACCTGCGGTAATACAGAATTTATGTAAGTCTATAATAGCATATTATGAAAGTTTGGGGAAATTTTTATATGGATTGAGGGAAATGTTGGAAGTAAAAACATTTTCTGCACCCCTGGGGGGGGGGGGTAGATTGGCACATGATACCTTAAGATATATCTAGAAAGGAAGAGGATTTGTCTTTTTATATCATTATCATGTTTGATCCAAACCAAAACTTTATCTTTTTATTTGTGACTTGTTATTTAGATCAAAACTTCAAAATAGTCTGTAATCTGTTTTTACCAAAATACAAAGTAATTAAATCTATAAATGACTGCTCTTCGTAGGGGTCTTTCTAAGGGAACCTAACCCGTATTTACACAAGGTTCAAAGAAAACCACAAAAACTCCGAACGGTTAGGCCAATGGCCGAGATTGGGTTCGAACCCAGCACCTTTCGTCTACCATTAGAGAGATCAGAACCTCTCGGCCACTGGTGGGGTCCGCACAGCTTCGGACCAGAGGTTGTGCAGATTTTAGAATTTTGCAAATTTCTGGTCATTACTTTGTTTAAATTTTTTAAACAGTAATTTGAGTGCAATAAATAATGCAATCTAAACTATAACGAATACTTACAATATAATAAAATAAGTAATAAACTAAAATAAAAATATAGATAATTTTTAAAATGATTAAAATATTGAAAGCAAAGGTCAAGTTAATAATCAATAATGTATGATTAAATATTCATTGTAAAGAAGAAATCTATTTTTCCTAAATGATTCAATGAAGCTTATCTCACAGGAACATTAGTAATTCACATCAAAATCATAAAATAAGGAGGTTTTATTTCAGGTTTACCCAGACTTAAAAACCAAAAAAGCTTGATTAATACATAAATATATTTGGTAAGAAGATTGTAATTAGCAGTGATATTAGCAATATCTTGAATTTTTTCAAGACTAAATTTATTCTTTCTTCATGAAAACACATGGATTCAGGAATATTAACAGAAAATACACATTAAAATATACATAGAATTGGTAAAATTAAAAAAATTTAAATTCTCTCTCTGTATGCGAACTGAATGTTTCATTTCTTACATTCATAAATTATGTGCGGATTTGAGGGAGTCTACTGTAATGGACAATGCAGAAACATTGATTCAAAGATTAAGATGCCAGAGTGAAAATGTGAATGCCAAACAGATAATATTGCTATGATTCTTGTTTAATTATTTAGGTATGTGCCTAGTTAAATTAAAGACTGTTGTATTTCTTAAAGTTTTTTTTTTTCCCAATAATAATGTATTAAACAATATGCTTATTTTTTTTTACAAGAGGGAGAGAGAGAAGTGTTACAAAATGACCAAAAATGCGCATTGTAATAAAATATTTTTAATGAAATAAAAAAAGGCTTTTTAAACAGTTAAACTGCAGTTACATAGACTTTATGTTTAATTAGCATTACATTTTTGCCTCCCCCCCTCTTTTTTTTTAAATATGCTACTGTATCAAAATTCCAAAACAGAGATTTTTCACTTAAACAATATTCTTATATTATACTATCTCAAATGATGTAGGTAAGATTTTAATCATGTTTGGCACTAGACAGTGCTTAACTGAAATATTGACAACAATTTTTTTAGATCATTAAATATTCTTTTGGCTGTTCTCTTAATAATAATTTTAAGAAATATTTTATTTTGAGGGATATTCTAATTTTTTGTACAAACATTTACTTTTTTTCTGGGGGGGGGGGGGGTCATTAACTTTTTCCAAAGAAAATGACTGATTTCTAAAGTGAAAGCAGTTCCAAGTACAATTAAGCTACATAAACATAAGGGAAATAGAAATTAACTAATTTCAATCTGATAAAAGTCTTGTAAAATGGTAAAAAAAAATACAAAAATTTTAATCCCTTTATCAAGTAAACCTAAATATAATGGCAGATTTTGTACAAACACAAATATATCTATTTTGATGATTCTCTTTTTCCTGCATCAAAATAAACATTTAAAAAAAAAAGAGTGGTCAACAAATACTGATTCAGTAGAATCATTCATTTTAATTACTTTTTTTTAGAGATAGTTTTTCAATATACAAAATCTTTGAAAATTGTATAAAAAAAAGAAACCTTTAGTATTCAGAATAGAAGATTGCAAATGTGCAGTCTGTATTTCAATATTTCAAACTACACATAATAAAAACTAAAAGTAATATTGATGAATTATTCACATCAACTAAATTTATATACAGATGTTATGCAATTTAACCCTAGAATAATTTGAACTAAAGTATACCTAAGCAATTAAAAAACAGACATCACTGTTGGTTACATTTGGCAAACAAAACTGGTTTTGATTAAAATTGCTGTGTATTTGATATGATGTCAAAGTGTTTCAATCAAAATATCTTTAATTGAGCCTGTTCTGAATTCCAAGATCAATAATTTTAAACACAAACAGGCCATGGTTTTCATTTCTATATGCAGAAAATCTCAGATTTAATTACAAATTACCATACTTATTATATTATTATTAATTTTATTATTTCAGTGGTGAAATGATATCTTTTGATTTGTTTATTTTAATTGTAATTTTTAAACTTTTAAATATAAAAAAATATAGTTTTAATGTATTTAAAAAAGATTTAAGATTTTTTAAATTTTAAAATTTCAAATAATGAAGGATTGTAAATATCACAATATTTAAAAAAAATAATAATAATCCAGTAATTTTTAAAATAGCCAATTTACTGCTATAATAAATTAGTGTTTACACCAGGGTTCGCCCAAGTGGGCCCAGCCCAGGCGGGTTTTTTCGTGTGGGCCCACTTGAAAAAACCCATTGTGGGTTTTTTCAATTTTTTTCAAGATTTTACTTTTTACAATTGTATCATTATTTAATCTAAGGTATCTTAATGTAAAGATAAATGTCAATTTAAATATATTTCAAAAGAACCAGATTTAAAAAGAATTTCTAAGCATTGATATAATGACCAAAAAGTAAATTAGCTGTAAAGAAAAAAAAAAAAAGTTTTCAACCGATTTCTTTTTTTAAATTAATGAAAGAAACTGTATAAATTTAGCATATTTAACTTAAAACAGGGTTGTTATGATTTTGCCCAACTCAAAAAACCAACTGGGTTTTTTCGAAATTTCAACTTTAAATTACATAAGATTAATTTCATAATATCGTTATTAAGATCTTAATACTGATGGGTCATTCCATGCCAAATCAACCAGTGACACAACCTGACCCTTTCCAATTTCAATGAAACTGCTAGGGATCATTCTCTATGATAATATAAATTAGAGCATATTTTTATTTTTTGTTTATCGCTTTCAGTTTTTATACAATTAATTATTTAGATTTTGAAAAATCATCATTTTTTGACTTGCATAAATATTTTCAATTGTGAATTTCTCAAGTTCTATCAAACATAGAAAATTTTATGACCACTCATTTCAAAGAGGAGTTTATAAGGTTTAATTTGATATGCAAGTCGACTATGTATAGTTAAAATAAATAAAATTTTAATTTTTTTAAAATTTTAAAATTTTTTAGTTAGTTATTTTTTTAAATTTTGAAAAAATTGTATGTTTGTTGTAATATTATAAGCTTTAAATTCTGAAATTTTTAGAGTGGGATCTCAATGGGATCAGGAGTTATTAAATAAAAGCAAAAATTACTATAAAAATAGCAATTTAATTCTGTCTATTTTGTTATTTATTTATGATTTGTATGGTAATTTTCAGCTTTTATTTCATAACTCCTGATCCCATTGAAATCCCATTCTAAAAATTTCAGAATTTAAAGCTTATAATACTACAACAAACATACAATTTTTTCAAAATTTTTAAAAATGACTATCTAAAAAATTTTTAAATTTTAAATTTCAAAAAATTTTAAATTTTATTTATTGTAATTATACATAGTCGACTTGCATATCAAATTAAACCTTATAAACTCCTCTTTGAAATGAGTGGTCATAAAATTTTCTATGTTTGATAGAAGTTGAGAAATTCAAAATTGAAAATATTTATGCAAATCAAAAAATGATGATTTTTCAAAATTTAAATAATTAATTTTATAAAAATTTAAAGCGATAAACAAAAAATAAAAATATGCTCTACTTTATATCATCATAGAGAATGATCCCTAGCAGTTTCATTGAAATCGGAAATGGTCAGGTTGAATATTGAATTTTTTTGGTTGATTTGACATGGAATGACCCTGATATTAAGGTATATTTCTTAATAACAATACATCACTTATAAAGTTTCTCTCTCCACCACAAGGGGAAAAAATGTTAATTCTCATGAAATGAAAATTTTTAAAAGAAATAATTGTAACTTAATTTTTTATATATCACAAAAACAAACTTTTTTTCCATTTAAAAAAAAAAAAAAAAAAAAAAAAAAAAAAAAAAAAAAAAAAACTGATACATAATCTGTTTTATGTTATGTTATACCATTGAAACTCATAACAAAATACCACATATCCTGGGAATCCTAATTTATTGAAGTACCTTTGTAAAATTATTTGGTTTATTCTATTAATTGGTTATAATAAAAAGTACTTACTAATTCTGATTTAGCATTAGTATAGTATTTTAATCATAATTTCATTCGTAAAATTATTACTAGTAATCAATTTTTGTAAAAGCAAAGTGCAGTTTTGATTGTCATCGATTTAGTTGTAATTACTTCAAACTGTATTTAGTACTAAGTACATTTTTTTCAAACATTCTGAACCTTCTTTGTTAACTCAAAATAGCTGGCTTAAAATAACCTTAATGCAAAAAACTAGTCATATCAGACACAAATCTACCTTTTAAATTAACTTGATTTTTTAATATATACATTAAGTTACTCTTAATGCAAAATTATACCCAGGTTTCACTGATACATTCAGATTTTAACTATTATGTATATAAAAATTAGAAATTTAAAGTGTTTAAAAAAAAAAAAAAAAAAAAAAAACTTGATAAAACCCGAAAAAGCCCGGGTTTTTTTCAGAAAAACCTGGGTTTTAGACTGGTGGGCCCAGTGGGTTGGGCTTTTAAAAAAAAACCCGGGTTTTTTCAAACCCTCGTTTACACTAGAAAGAAAAAGGGGACTATCGCAAGAGAAAATATATTATTGACTTTAATGAAGAAAAAAATGTTGGAAAATATGCAATAAACATTAATTTTGAATGATTTTATGACATAAAAATATAAAAATACAAATAAATTACAAAGTTATTGAATAATTTCAATTTTTTTTCCTAAAGAAATAAGAAAATTCTATCTTTTTTGCAAGATTGTAAGAACACAGGTTTAGAAATACTATGGAATGGAGAAACTTTTATTAGAAATCTCTGGATACAACTAGTGATGCATTTTACTACTTTTAAAAAGGGCAGGGTGCAATTTGTAAATTTGATAAAGGATGGTTGGCTACTCCTTCAAAAATGAACACGAAATAAATATTTTCAAGCAAAAATAAAATTAAAAAGAAACATATTGCACTCAACTAGAAAAATGTCAAACAATATTCTAGAATTACTTTTTTTTTTTTTTTTTTTTTTAGACTAAGAACAAAATTGAAAATGAAAACAATTTGCTTTATAAATTTAAAACAAAAAATAGGATTCAGTATCAAACATTAAAAAATCAGAAATAAAAAAAATTTAAGATAAAAATTAGTTTATTATTTAAAGAAAAAGTTAACATAAATGTAATCTTGACATATTTTATTTTCTACAATGCTATATACAGTTTAAACTTAAATTCAACTAAATCAAAACCAAAAAAGATTATTTTCTAATAAAGCTGTATGTAACTAATTACCTAAATTAGACAGTAAAAAATTCACTGCCAGAAACAAAAATTCCCTATCTACATTATGACAGTCAACAACAATTCAAAAATTCATTAACACTTTTTTTAACTGAAAATATAAAAAATATCTTGCAGCATGATAGATTGAAAATAAATATAAAATATAGAAACTATGAAAAATCTTTTCGAAAGTAAACATCAGGTATATGAAATATAAAAAAATCTTGATATTTAAAAAATAAATGGACAGCAGACTTCCTCAAATCCACAGGCACCTAAAATCCATACATTCTCATTGATGTAAACAATGACACTTTAAGTTCAGATGTAGGGACAAGATTACAAAATTTTTTAGTTTTATAGCATTCTGTATGTACTTCAATATGTTATTCTTGATATTATGATGGAAATATTTCATGAAAGAAGTATAATTCTATTTTTGAAAGAAATCTGAGATATTTCTGATATTACTGCAACATTTTTGCCAAATATATTCATATATTATATACATTAGCATTGTATAAAGCTTTTTTTTCTTAATAATAAAGAATTTATACATTGCATTACTTATTTCTGTATTTTAATAAAGCGAGTACAGCTCTTTCAATCTGATACAATTCTTAATTTTCCTAAGATTTTTGGAAGTCGTTAAACTAATACTGAAAATTTCAAGCGTCTCTCCCCCCCCCCCCCTTCTTTCACACACAGAAAAAAATAATATCCATATAGGGTAGTTGTGCCGTAAATGAACACTTTTATGGAATTTCTTTAAAAGCTATGCTTTGACTATTTCATTTCAGTTTTTTCAATATTAAATTAATATAATCAACAACTTAATCATTCTCATAGTCTCACTTCCCTTAGTCTTACTAAGTACTATTGTAAATATCAGAAATATACTAAAACATCCAAAATTCTAGTAATGGATACCCCCCCCCCCAAAAAAAAAATAATATAATATATAGAATTGTTTTATTGCTTCATTTTGAACCAGAATTTAATGAAACAAAATAGTTATTTTCAAATAAATTTAACAATTAGGGTATAAATAATTAATAAAATACTTGTTTGTAAGAATTATTCACCCTTTAAATTTATTTGTGATTATCAGAAGATCGGTATTTTAATTATTTTAGATACATCGTTTAAAATATTAATATTAAAAAAGAAGTTTAGGGATACTAATATAAATTTATTTATTTTTTAGTATTTTTTGCTCATAAGACTCTTACTGATACTGTTTAAATTAAAATATGATTTTTTTTTTCAAATTTTTTCAAAAATTGTCTGTAATTATTTAATTTCAATTATTTTTAAGTATGTTTTACCTACTACTTATGTTTCCAACAATGTGTATTTTTATCAATAAACATGTATGTAAATAAAAAATAAAAAACCTTTTTTGGCTAAATCGAATAATTTGAGATACATGTTAAATTAATGAATATATCTTCCACATTGCATTCCTCCATAATAGAAATCTTATTTAAAATTCCTCTATAAATTTCAGTTTACCCTCTTCTTTGAAAATATCACATCTTCCTTTTCAATTCCAGCATATAGACTATAAAAATCTTTATTTTTTTTTTCAAAGTTTTATTACTTAATTCTGATTTTGTCGAAAATATACTTAAATCAATTGTTTAAATTTTCTAAAAAGCACACATTTTACCTTCCTTTGCCATCCTTTTCTCAAGCATACAAATTATTATTATTTTATGAAATAGATTTTTAAATAGTTTTTATTTTTGGTAATTTTTCAGCAACAGTAAGCAATAATCATAATATACTGCAAAAATAATGTATGAAGAAATAATAGGCATTGTTTAGTCCCATATTGTTTTTCTGTTGAAATTGCTGCTTCCATGCATTAATGTAATATTGTTAAAGAAATAATCATTGAAAATTTATTTTAACAGTAATCTGGAAATTTGAGACTAACCTGGAAATATCAGGGAATTTTAAAATGTTTAAAGGACCTTTCACAAAATAATTTATCTTAAAACAGGACCCTTCGCAAAACAGTTTATACCAATTCAGAATTATTCGTTTCTTAAATAGACCTTTCTCAGAAAATTTCCCCTTCGAATTGAACTTTTCAAAATTTAGTCATTTAAAATTAAAATCTGGACTGTAAATAAGCAGTTCAACTCCACAAAAAGCATATTACTTAGCTCACATGAAAAATCTGAACCTGAAGACTTGATAATTTTAAATTTACAAAATTTTGACTAGAATCTTCACAAATGTAAGAAAAATTTCTGAAATTCACAAAAATAGGACCCTGTGAGAAAAGTCAGGACATATCCGGGAATTTATAACATTTATAACATATTCATTTACTTCAAAATGTAAATAAATTGAATTGATGATTTTTTATTGCCATCTATGACTATCTTGATTTTTTTTTTTTTTTCAGGCAAGCAGGTTTTGTAAATTTTATATTCCACACATCATACATTATCAACCTACAATTCTTGTTTGATTGTAGTGACAACTTGTGCCTTATAAAGTTTTGATTAATTGCTATAGTGAGGGGGTTTGGGGCACATTTTGAAACTTACAATTTCTTTACTTATAATATTATATACCTAGTAATATAATAATATTACTTATAATATTATAATACCAATAATACTAGGTACAAATATATACCAGTGTTTACATTTAGATCCGCTAGATGGCTGTACTGAGCCAGCATTAGATATTCTGATATTCATGTCACTATGCACAAGCTTGTGTAGATAAGATATTATTATTTTTACATAGTCATAAAGATAAAAGAAGGAAATTCAATAATTATAAAATAGTTATTGCATATTATATTTCTAAATTGTTCAGAGCGATTAAAAAGTGAATCACCTTGCCCTCTATATATTGAAATTTTAGTTTGTGTCAAAGAAAATTGATTTTCTTACTTTTATAAAAAGTGTCCCACACCACCCCACTCGCCCTTTTTTTTTTAAATTTATAGTTATACTATTGCAGGGTTCATTGATATATATCATCATTTATGAAGTAGACAACCTCAAATTCTCACAACTTGGGACCAGTGGTTGTGTGAATTTTAGAATTTTTCAGATTTCTGGTCATTGCTTTGTTTACAATTTTAAACAGCAACTTGAATGCAATAACACAATGCAAATTATAAAAAATGCTTGCAATATAGTAAAACGTTAAAACTAACAAGTAATAAACTGAAAAGTAGGAAAATTTTCAAAATGATTAAATTATTAAAAGTTCAAATAAATATTAATGTGTGTGCCTAATAAACATGATGCATTTTCCTTGTCAATTCAATGAGTTTTTCTTCATGAAGACAATAAAAGCATAAAGTGAAGTAATGTTGCTTCAGGTTTAGCTATTACAAATTTTTATTAATTATGCAAGTGACTGTTTATTTAGTTTAAAAAATTATTTTCAACCACACATGGGCAAATTTCATTTTACTTAAAAAAAAAAAAAAAAAAAAAAAAAAAAAAAAAAAAAAAAAAAAAAAAACAACAATTTACCCTTTTTTTCACATATTTTTTCGTATTTTAGTGCAACATTACTCTGAAAATCTCATTGCGATTACATATGCTAAAATTTATAAATATTTAATTATTTATTTGGACTATTACGCTCAAAACAAACTGCTCTTCAACGTATTAAATCAGTGTAGTAAGTGTTAATAAAAAATAATTATTATTATTATTAAATAATAACGATCAAAAGCGATAAGAAAAAAAATTCACACAAATCTTTAAAAGATTCCTATCATATGATGAAATATCGTATTTATATAATATAAAAACAGGAGAAAGAAATTATCTAATTCTATTCTGAATCAACTTTGAATGGATCGCGACAACAGAATTTAAACGCATCTCGATGTTACATATTCGAATTCATTTTTTAAATTTCGCATTTTAATCCACCAACATGAAAGTAAACATGATAAGCCTTAAAATAATCAGCAAAATAACTTACTTGAATGATGAAATTTCTCATACTTCGTTTCCATCCGACAAGATTGACGATGAATTTCGCGCTCGCTCCGCCATCGTAAATAAACACAACCGCGCAAACAACTTTTCAGATGTTGCCAGATTCTTAAACTGAATGAGAAACGTTTTGATTGGTTAGAAGAGAAGTAACATTGCGTAAAATAGCATTCGTTTGAGCGTATTTAGGTATAACAGCTAAATGAGCATCTTTTTACAATTGGTCGAACGAAATCTTTGTAAATTAATCGTGTTTAACAAATTTTCTAGAAAAACGGTAAAGTGAATATCAAATATGCAGTCAACGCGTCATTATTTAACAAAAAATTTTAACAGTGTAACATTTCATTTTCTACAAGGAAACACTTAAATGAATATTTATAACATTAAATTTAACTGCAAAAATGTATCCACATTTTATGCTTCAGTACTTCTTTTGGTGCACCGAAAACATGCTTCGTTAATTCTTATTCAATTATCTCAAGTTAAAAAAAGGGAATAACAGAAATTCATTACTCTTTTTTTTTTCTTTACTGTTAAAGGAACATATTTATGATTTCTGGTGTATTAGGGAGTTAAATATGACTGGTTATTTTTTATATGATGTGAATAGAAATTATGGGTTTTTTTATATATATAATTACAAATTCCTCTATAGGGAGTTCAATAAATTTTTTAATAAACAAAATATTATTATTATGATTCTTATTATTGTTTTCATTATAAAAAAAATATTGATTGCTTTCAAAATTACATTTGCAGAGATTAGATTCTAATTTTCTGTAACGACACTATCCTTTGAGATAAAATATTTTGAAAAAATATCTGTAACATATGAAAAGTGATTATTTTAAAATTAAATTTATTGTTGGTACCATTTGTGAACGAATATACTATTATAAATTAACTATTTGAATTTATTAATTAAAGGATGTGTTGTTTTGAAAGAAATATTAAAGGAAACTCTCTTTGCGATAACACTTATCAAGTAGTTATGTATATGCCACAACTTGTTTAGAATGTTTTTTATGGTTCTAGTATCTATCGGCAATCTAGAACCGTGGGCAATATTATGGTAATATTTATCAATATATTATAAAAATTTTCCTTTAGGCGCATAATATACGTTATTTAAATGATTTTTCAATGCAAACTTTGTATCAATGAAAACATATTCATCCTTTGTTAAGTTAAAAATATTTTTTTTGGATAGGACTGTTCCGATACAAAAATTTACTTACAGATTTTTTAGCATAATAGGAGCAAGACGAACTTAAATATATATATACATACTTCCTGAATATTTTCCTATTTAAATATGTAAGAATTTTTTCAATAAAGATATTGAATACCATTTCAGTTATATATAAGTATACCTAAAATATATGAAGAAGCAGTACCTATTGTTATTGGAGAAAAGTATACAAGTAACACCTTCTACTATAAAGAAACATTTTTATTTAGTTGTCGATAAACTAACAAACAATATAGACAAATGCTATTTTATATAGCTTGAGACAATATAATATCATAGTGAAATTTATAATCGCTTTTGCAAGTAAAAGTTTTTAAAAATATGCCAAAATCTTCCTCACATTAATTAAGTGTATGATTAAGAACTTAATAAGTTTTAAGAACTTAATAAATAAAATGCAAAATGTTTAATTATGAAATATTGGAAGATTAAGTGTAAAAATGAAATTTCGGGTTAATTTGTAAATTTATTTTAATGCATTATACCTAATTTCCTGCGTATAATCCGCGGACTAAACAATTAATTTTAGATACAGAATTTTAAAAATAAGAAATGTAGCTTATAAGATCGTCATAAATAGTTGTGTTCAATCATTAAATAATATGGTCCAAAAAGAATTGTTTTATCTGCCGGTTATACGCCGGAAATTACGGTACAACATAAATTTATTACTGCGAGTATTTTATGTTTTTAAAGCGTCCACCCGAAAGGATTATTGTTTAATAAAAAAAATTTACTAAATGTATAATCGTTTTTACATGTAAAATGTTTGAAAAATATATAAAAAATCTTCCTCGCATCAATTAATGTGTTTATGATTAAGAACTTTAATAGAAATAAAAATGTTTAAATATTAAACATGAGAAGGTTAAGTGTAATAATTAAAATTTGAGTTTATTCGTAATCTTCAACTGAATGCAATACGCAACATAAATGTACTCCTGCGAATATTTTATGTATTTAAAACGTTAAAATCGGAGGAATTGTTGCTTAATAACATAAAAACATTAAGTTTTAAACCATTTATTATAACTGTTTAATTTTAATCAGTTTTTTCAGATTGTACTGATTTTACAAATTCTTTACATTCACATAAAAAGATTTACTTTTAATACATATGTTTTCATGAAAAAGAAATATTAGAATAATGGTATTGTATACTTTCAATCTATATTATAAAGGCCAAACCTATCTGTGCGTAACGCATACGTCATTTTGCGAATGGCAATACTTTCAAATTTTAAATGAAATTTTGGTATTGCAATTATGGTTACTCTAAATTTTTCAACTTCTAAACATAGCACACTTGCAATTTTTACGCCATCGAATAGGGAAAAAATGTACTTTTATATGCAATTTATTTGAAAATTGTATCTTAATTTATTTTTCAAATATTAATTTTTTTGTAGTTTTTAATACCGTTTTTCTAATTGTGGCAACAGGAGTACTCCATTTCTATTAAAAGCAAAGGCAAAAAGGGAAAAAATGATTACTGTATTTTTATGTTGCCATTTTATCATTAAAAGGGAAGAAAATTGAAATTTAAATATCTTCCGTTATAAAACCCGGTGAATTTTGATTTCATTTACAACATCTGTTTACACTTAAAAGAATATCAAAAGTTTAATATCTGCTTCAGCTAATAGTACTGAGACTTCATGTTTTGAATCAAAATGATCAAATTAAAATACAAATTTTTTTTTGAAAAGGGGAATACAGATACAAAATTTGTATTTGTAAATTTTGATACGATGAAAATGATGTCGATTTAGATTTCACGGGGAACAATTCTATAGTGGAATCAAAGTTAAATAAATTTTACGTTTTTTTCATTTTGGAATACTAATACAAAAACCTTAATTGATAACTTTATCATAATAATAGATCTTTATTACTTTTACTGCTTACACATACAATTAAAGTTTATTTTTAACAGTTTCTATAACTGGGTTTTATAGAAATAGTATTTTGTTAACATTACGTTAAATATGATTTGTTTAAAAATTAGACTTACCAATACAAGGTGCATTTTTTACTATAACTAATTTTGTAGGTTTATTATAAATTAATGAAATAGTTCCTTCTTAAACATTTTCTTTTGTCGAAACTCGACAGTTCTACCTTGTAATTATAAAAATGCAAATGTTAAACAGATGCAAAGTGCTATCAAGAAGTCTATTCACAAAATAATAAATGTCTAAAAATATTGCATCTTTAGGCAATAATAACCCTATAGGGATTACGATGACATTTTTAGTAGAAAACTTAATGTACATAGAGGGAATTATGTAAGAAAAATTTTATAACTTATTCGTGAGAGATTTACAAATGATATTTTTTAATAACGTAAACTAAATTAACATTCTGCGAGGCTTTTATGTTTTAATGATTTCGTACTCGAAATGAATGTTTTAAGAGAGCGTAAATGGAATATATCAATGAATATCTACCAGAAACAATTATATTACATACATTATTAACTAATTTATTATTTATTTTTCCTTTAAGCCAAAGTACTTGATCATAAGAAATGTATATCAAAATTAAATAAAATTATTGCTTGACTTAAAACTCGATGATCCACCCGGAGCTTCTCGGGCATATAATAATAATCTTAATTTACCAAAAATCTGTATTAAATGATTTTATATTTTTAATGGAATGTCTTTTCAAACAAACTTTACACTTATAAAATGCACTAGGGACAAAACAAAATAAACCATGATTCAAATATCATATAAGCAAATGGTTTGACATATTGCAAAAAGAAAATTACCCATGTCTTATTTTCCAATAAAAAACTAATCTAGTGTGTGAATTTCAAATCTTTTTTCTAATATATTATAATGCTTCAAAATTCGCTATCGCAGAGCTAAAGTTAAATGACAGTGTGTACCCATCACGAGAATTCTAAATGTATAACCTGAATAAAGAGTGTGAACTTATAAAACGATATATAGGCATAGCATTTTAACACTTCACTGCACGATTTTTTCTATTTTTATGAAAATAATTTTTTTTAAACTAGGGGAAACTGGGGTACATTGATACACCCTCTGTACAGCACACAGGGCCATTTTAGGAAGTTTCACAACAGCTCCAAAAGGTGACACTAGTGATATTAACTATATACAGAAAGTTTTGGAATGATTCAATAGTTTTATGAAATGGGGTGGGTGATTAATTGTTTTTGTAGGCCAAAAGTAAATTTGAGTTGTACAATTGAAATGGTATTATACAGCTGTTCCACTATTTTCAACCGAAAAGAATACCCTCCCTGGCAAGTAAAACTACTCTTTATCAGTTCCTCATTCTTTATTGTTAGATAAATTATAAAGTGTTGGATTTGCGACTAATTTTATTCAAAATGGCTATATGGGGCACATTGATACAGTCTTTTTCGGGGCACATTGATACAACCTAAATCCTTTTCTAGTTCATTTTATCATTACCTTTTATTATTATTTTTTTTTTAACATACACTCCTTAATTCAACCATTTTTCGTCAAAAATTTCTACTATTAGTTTTTATTGAAGTGAAATAGCTCTAATTTCTTTATATTAGAACATTTTATAGTATTTTTGTAAACAGAAGACGTACAAACTTACACAATATCTATTGCTAGTATAACTGGCAAAAGAAATGGACGCCAGCCTGGCAAATCTCAAATTTATATGGATTATCCAAAGAAAAAATTATTATCGACATGAGAAATGTTAAGTAAGCGAAACAAGCTGCCGTACAGTATAGGATAATTATATTATAAACATAATTTTTAATATAATTATCCTTTATTTTCTGTTTCTAAACCGATTTATAAACAGAAAACCTGGTAATTCTTTTACCTTTCCTAAGAAAGAAGATAATTCTGGGGTTAAAGTGCCAGATATGACAAAGTTACCACAGTCAACAAACAGACAAGGAACAGCCAGAACTCCAGGTCATTATACATTTCATTTTGATTGCTTTAATATCGCTTACAAATAAATTGTGTGCGATTTTACTGTCTATAAATATATATAAAATGGTTTGCTAACTATTTTTCTATGAAAAATATGCATTGGTGTTATTTTGTGTCATTTTTTTCCCAGGCGTGTCAAAGTGTATCAATCTGCCCCGGGGATGGGGCACATTGATAGAAATTACTTTTTTTGATTTTTTAAAAATTACATGCAAAAATAATGTATAAAACAATGATTGTACATTTTTATAACACACTACACAGGTTTTGCTGACATCACATAGAAAAATAACTTGAAATTTTTGCTTTCCAGACACCAAAATTTTTTTTTTGAAAAAGGCTGTATCAGTGTCCCCCAGTTCCCCCTACATATATACATCTAATAATAGGGAAAATAGTAAAATTAAAAATCAATTTCAAATTTTCATATAAAATTCGATTTTTTACGGAGTTTACCCTATCTATAAAATTAGGGTGTTTTAAATATTGTATTGCTATTAGACCGGTCGGCGGCGATACGAATGACTACGTCATCGAGTTACGGGATGAAACAAAGATGTAGAACATTATTATAAGGTATAGATTAAGAAATGACTGGTCTGCCTCGGCATTTCATAGTACGATAAGAGTAACAGAGGGCGCCAACTCGCCAATCTGGCGTCACTATTACGTCATAGAGTTACGAGATGAAATTGGTGCCAAATTAAAGGTAAAATAAAGTATTTTAAGAATATTTTGGTCTGCCTGCGCATATCCTGGTACAAACCCTCTGCAGACTGAAATTTATAACAAAAAAGGCGTCATAAAATACAATACAAACTAAGATATGCCGAATAGTTCGTTTTCTCGCTTACTATTAAGAATCTTTTCGTAAACTCTTGATTTTTAGCATGAAAGTCGATTGCGAAGAAATTTAATTTAAAATGCTATGTCTATAGGGCTTGTATTGTACATTATAACCTCATTTTTTTTATATAAATTTCAGTCTGCCGAGCGTTTGTACCAGGATATGTGCAGGCAGATCGAAATATTCTTAAAATACTTTATTTTACTTTTAATTTGGCACAGGATGACGTGATAGTGATGACAAAATGGCGAGTTGGCGCCCGTTGTTACTCATATCGTACCAAGAAATGCCAAGGCAGACCAGTCATTCTTTAACCTACACCTAATAATCGTTTCCTACATCATAATTTCATCCCGTAACTTGAAGACGTAGTCATTTGTGTCGCCGCCGCACTCTCTATATTTTTTATTATTAAACAGCCTTAAATTAAATAATGTTGTTTGCTTAACACCCTACCACTTACTTTATACTAATATTTTTAAGTGTTCAGCAAAATTCATAAAAGTAAATTTTACTTTAATAGCTTTATCGATTTTTTAGGTGCGTTCGTAATTATGTAAATACATAGCATGTATTGATGTCGATCAGTCCGTCCGTCCGTCCGTCCGCATACGACAACGCAAAAACTACCCAACCGAATCGTTTCAAAGTTAAAATATATAACTACTACATAATTTTGTCGAATCATTTTAAATTTTATGAAAATCGGATGCATAGATCTATTTCAAGGACAATCAAAAGAATTCCGTTACACTACGGTCAATGTGGAAAAAAGTTTCAAACGCATTTTAATCGTTTCAAATTCAAAGAAAAAATAATTGTTGCATAATTTTGTTGAGTCTTAAAAATTTATGAAAATATGATGAATAGATCTATTACAGGGACAATCCAAAGTATTTCGTTACATTGCGGTCAATAAGGAAAAATGCATTTTAATGGTGTTACACGCATTCGAACATAATAAAATTTATATGAATCTATAAAGTACATATTATAATATACATTTTGCATAATATGTGGTGCAAAAAACATTTGTTATTAATTTACAACGCCACACAAAATTATTTCATTACGTAATGGTATAGGGAGAACATTGTAAGTGCGCATTTTAATTGTAATTATCTATTTACAATTTTATGAGATTGATATATGATAGTGATATTTTTAAAACTTCGTTATCGTACGATTGCACTATATTTGCTACATTTCATGTGCAATTTCCAACTTCTTTATGTATTGTTCCTAATTATAATTCTACTTTTTTTTTTTTTTTTTTTTTTTTTTTTTTTTTTTTTTTTTTTTTGTAAAATGCAGTTGTTTTCCAAGGAAAAAAATGTGTTTCTAAACTATTTAGATTCTTTGTGATCCATCGCAGTGATCCTATTGACCAAATTCATGGCCGATAATGAGAATTATTGTGTTTTTATTTTTGTAACAGATATAGTATACAGTGCAGTGAAGGGTTAAATACAAATCATTGATTTTCGGGTTACAACATTTGGGAGGTCTGCAATCAAAAGAGAATGTTCAAGACAGCTGTTGAGCAGAAAGTATACCAAACTAAGACGAATCTATATTTTTGGAAGTGTAACATAATATTAAATTTAATTTTAACTCAATGCACTCAAACAGAATTTTCCCAAATTAAATTGTGAGTAATAAAATGAACGCTATTGGCATACAGCTATCACGAAAGTTATGAAAACTGTACAATAGCAGTGCCATTTTAATGATTTACAGGAAAACGTTATCAGTACAAACTTTAGACAAAGTCTGATAGAATATGAAGTTTGATGAAATTAAGTTCATTAGTTCTGGAGATACATGGGACTATTGTAGCATATGCAAAAAATGCAACCTACTAGCGCAAAATATTCGGTGATTTACACTAGAAACTTATCAGCAGCAATTTATACCACGCGCACCACATATAATTAATTCTAAAGCGTGATTAAATTCCGCGCAATAATCGCAATAGTTCTTGATACAGATCTATTGCAGGAATAGCGTAAATTCAGCATATCAGCACGAGCTAATAAGCAGTTTCAATAAAAACTAATCAAGGCAAAGTTGTGTCAAAGAATGGCTGTAGGTATTCATAAATTAAATATCATTAGGATTAGATCTTATTTTAGAATTAGATCTTATTTTAGGATTAAATTTTGTGTTACATGCAGACTGATACACTCACCGACAGACATTTTCTAAAAAGTTCGAGACAGACGTGTTCAGGACATTTAAAACGTATAAATCCGTCGAAAATGGCTAGTAATCCAATACTTACTTTTTGTAAAGTTAGAAGAAAGTAATAAATGAGACCCTTTAGCTTCACTAAATCCAGAAACACTTTCACATTTTTACTAAAATTCGTGTATTGATTTCTATAATAAACATTACATGATACGCATTAAAAGTATAAATTTTAATAATTAATCGAAATAAATAAAAGATAAATATACAAAATAACATAAAACATTTTAACTTTGTCAAGGAAAATTTTGAATTTTCTCCTATTTACGGCGATTTTTATTTATATTCGATAAAGAAAACTCGAGTTTGAATTAGAAAGTGATAACCATCATTAAAGGATATCTTTATACGATGATCATAAGGTAACTATCAAGAAAGCATTATGGGGAGAAACTAAACATGCAAAAGCAATTTCTCTGAAATGGGGTAGAAATACAATAACAATGATAATCTTATCTTCGTGGTGCAGAACTTTACATGAAAGAAAATATCTCCTTAATGGATAATACTTATTTAGTGTAAGAATTGTATTTATCCCTATGTAAAGATAAGAATTTTGTGTATTAGAATGTTACAAGATCTAAGCATTTATTCCACAGTTAAGTAAAAAATCTAATAAATTAAATACATTTAAGCTACATACTTTATATTCCGCAAAGAGTAGTTTTCTAATTAATCAAAAATTACAAATAATATAGAGAAAGTTAATTTAGAATGATCCCTTTAAAGGGAAAAATCTTGTAAAATAGCATGACGGTTTAAGCAAATCTTTAGCCTTATGCTAATATATTTTACACTATTTTAGGTAGATTTCGTAAGGAATATTACCTATTGCAGTTGTTACCATGCTACGATTTTTGTAAAATTTCTTCATAACTTTTCATTATATGACCAAGGAACTCTAAATCACCCCCACTTAAAAAGTTTATATATATATATACATAATATAATATACATATAATACCATTAATCGTATACAATATCAACCATTTGAATTTAATATATATATCTGTCACATTTATGAACGAATCATCTTCAAACTCGCCAAATACATTGAGATGGTTAAAACAACAGAGGGGATTGCAAATGAGCAAAATTGGCACAAGGGGGTGGAGTTGGATATTGTTAAAGAATTTTAATACGACCTTAACATGGCTTTGACAAAACCGGATCTTACAAAACAATGATAGGAAAAAAAATAAACATTTTTCTTTATAGCAGTTGCCAACAATTAAAAAATAATAATAAAATTCCTACTACAAAAATTTCTTTACTATTGCAAGATTTGCTTGTGAAAAATTGAAAAAAAAATATTTTGATGAATTTAATTAAAAAAAAAGTACAATACGTCATAACTTATCTTCAGCAACATTTCTGTATAAAAATGGAAAAGAAAATACATATTTTGACGGATATTTTTAAAGCAAATTTTACGTCATATTAGAAATATAATGGATGAAAAGCAAGCGATCATATAACGGCATGAGAATTTGTAAAAATGTATTGAAACATGAAAAAGCTGATTATATTAATTTTGGCGTATTCTACTTTTGAAGTTCTGTTTCTATTTTGATTTTTGTTTTCGCCATATTTAAATTTTTTCCATATATAAATGCACTTGTGTATGCGCGTATGTTGGAATTTTCAGAGAATATTTAGGTCACTTGAGCTCATTTTCAGTGAAGAAATTGGGTGTAACTCTAATCTTCATTTAGTTTTTCTTGGTGGAATTTGTCCGTAACTTCGAAATCTACCTAGGCCTGTAGGCCCAGCCGGCAGGAATTATTTTTGCGTTTTAAGCATACTTTTATTAATATTTTCACCCAAACTGAGTACAAAAAAAAAAAAAAATAGATTTTTGAAAATGTGTTCAAAGTACCATTTTAGCCTCACTAAAGGGCAAAATTACTCTTCAGATGAAACATCAGCAAAAACTGACGATGAATCACAATTAAAATTATAAGACTTTATATAAATCCCCATAAAATGAAAATAATCCTCATAACATGTTTTGAGAAATATAATAGGTTGATTTTAGCTACTGCGATCACGTGTTTATAAGGAGACAGGATCTAAAATGAACAGAAAGGGGAAAGAGGACAGCTTACAAAAGATGCGACAAGAGGTGCTACCTGTAAGGTAAACTCCAATCACAGAAGAGTACGAAGGCGTTTCAATAAGTACCCGTGTTTGAAGACAAAGGACGTTCCTCAGGAAAGTTGCTGTTATCATCGTATGCTGCCATCTATAAAACGACATCTATAAAAATTTCAGACTGATTGATAGGTTAGTTTGGATTTGGCAGCCATGAGGAGCGACCAGATGTGGTTACCGAGGAAATCATTGAAAAATTTCACGACATGATTCTCGCTGATCGACGAACGAAGCTGCGCGAAGTAGCAGAGGCCGTAGGCGTGTCGACCGGAACGGCAATTCATATTTTGCATGACAAGTTGGGTATGAAAAAATTGTCGGCCCGATGGGTGCCGCGATCACGATAACGCACCAGCACATTCATCTGGAGTTGTCGCCGCCAAACTGCATGAATTGCGTTATGAATTGCTACCGCACCCCCCCCCCCTATTCACCCGATATGGCTCCCTGCGACTTTTTCTTGTTCCCTAACATGAAGAAATGGCTCGTGGGAAAAAATTTAGCTCAAACGAGAAAGTCATCGCCGAGACAGAGGCGTATTTTGCAGAATTCGACAAATCCTATTTTTGGAGGGGTTAGAAAAAAGGCCGGAACGTTGGGAGAAGTGTATCTTTCTAAAAGGGGACTATGTTGAAAAATAAAAATAAAAAAAAAGGAAAAAAACGGTGTAACACATTTCTAACACGGGTACTTATTGAACCGCTCTCGTATACACAGAATTAGAAACTGTTGTCCCAATGACAGAAAAAACTTCAGCCGTTGCCCATTTTTGGTCATATTACTGGATGACACATAAAAATTAACAAACTTAAAAACTTCAATTCCCATCAAAAAACGTACTCCATTAATTAACCATATCATATTTCTCTGCATGAAAAACTCCATATCTAAATCAATATAAAATTCAGTGCTTATCTTATGACATTTGTTATAAAACCCAATTTTTCCAAGGAATCCATTCACACGCGTAATACAGTCATTGATCGAATAAGGCTATCCCTTCTTTTTCAGGTAGCACAACTAGTTACTTTTTAGTGTTAGATATCAAATGGTGTAACTGGATGTCAGAAAGTATGTATGAATCATTTTGTTTGCTAAGATCATTTTAGGCAACCTTCAACTTTAAGAGTTTAAAATCTCAAATGGGAAATTCATAATATACGTATATACTTTAATAAGTACATAAATTAAAATAGCGATACTACAAATGATCTACGCCACAATTCTCTTTACAGAATTCAATAAATATTTCTATATCTGTTTAAATCTGCGTAGAGGAAAGTAGAATAACGCTACACAATTTTATATTGTTTTTTAAAGCCGAAATTGCATAAGAACTGCATAATCTACACATACATTATAAAATAAATTCGTTAATTTTACGGCAAAAACTCTGGCAGCAATGTTACCAGCAGTTTTTGCCGTACAATTTTCAGTAAAAATAGATGTAATACTACTCCTAATTACTCCCAATTTTACAGCAATTTTTGCCGTACATGCAACCTTTTTTTTTACTGTGTACATTTATGCAACAATATCCTTTAAAAAATATGGCGAATTTGTCACAATATCTTATACTATAATGCGAGCAAAAATTGTGTGTGTGTGGGTAAATTTTATCTCAAAAACGGCTCTAACGATTTTCGCAAAAATTTGGATTTTACCAATTTCGGGCACGAGAAGACCATTGGGCTAGGTCACATGTTCGAGAAAATTCGATTATTGGGTCATTTTGGGTCATAATGGGTCAAGATCAAACTATATATATCTAGAGAACGGCTGGATTGATTTTAAGGAAATTTACTATCCAATCGTTTTTTTGGCACGAGAAAACTATTGGGCTGGGTCACATGTTCGAAAAATTTCGATTAGTGGGTCATTTTTGGGTCATTATGGGTCAAGCCATTTTTATCTAAAAAACGGCTCTAACGATTTTGACCAAATTTTATATTGTATCGTTTTAGATTACAAGAAGACAATTGGGTTAGGTAACATGTTCGAGAAAATTCGGTTAGTGGGTCATTTTTGGGGTCATTGTGGGTCATGCTGTTTTTATCTAGGGATTTTCTCACGCAATTTTGACTAAAAATTGCATTCTATGGTTTTCGGGCACGAGAAAAACATTGGGCTAGGTTACATGTTCGAGAAAAAATTTTAATGGGTCATATTGGGTCATTAAGGGTCTGGGTCAAGCTATTTATATTTAAAGAACGGCGTGATGGATTATAACGAAATTTTGTATGTAACAGTTTTTTGACATGAGAAAACTAATGGGCTAAATCACATGTTTGAAAGATTTCGACTATCAGGGTCATTTGTGGGTCATGATGGGTCATAATGGGTCATGGTCAAGCTATATCTAAATAACAGGTGGATCGATTTTAATGAAATTTTGTATGCAATATTTTTTGGCACGATAAAATCATTGGACTAGGTTACATATTCGAAAAATTTCGATTAAAGGGTCATTTTGGATAATAAAGGGTCTGGGTCAAGCTATATATAATTAAAGAACGGCAGGATTAATTTTAACGAAATTCTGTATGTAACAATTTTTAGAAACAGGAAAACTAATGGACTAAGTCACATATTCGAGAGCTTTCGATTATTAGGGTCATTTGTGGGTCATAATGGCTCAAGGTCAAGCTATATATAAAGAATTGGTGGGTCGATTTTAACGAAATTTTGTATACAACATATTTTTGGCATGAGAAAATCATTGGGATAGGTCACATGTTCGAGAAATTTCGATTAGTGGGCCAATTTTGGGTCATTCTAATTTTATCTAGACAACGTTTCGCGCAACTTTGACTAAATTTTGTATTTTATCGTTTTCGGGAACAAGAAAATCATTGGGTTATGACAGATTTTTGAGAAAATTCGATCAATGGGTCATTTTGGATCATAAGGGGTCAGGGTCAAACTAACTATATCTAAAAAACGGCTCAATCGATTTTATCTAAATTTTGTATCTAATGTTTTTCGGCATGCTAAAACTAATGAGCTAGGCCACACGTTCGAGAGATTTCGATTATAAGGGTCATTTGTTGGTCATGATGGGTCATCCTAATTTTTATATAGAAAATGGTACTCACCATTTTGACTATACTTTGTATTATATCGTTTTTGAACAAGAGAAAACCATTTGGATGGACACATGCTCGCGAAAATTCTATTAGTGGGTCATTTTGGGTCTTAATGAGCAAGGGTCATTCTAATTATATATAACAACGACTCAATCAATTTTACCTAAATTTTGAAACCAAACGTTTTTGTCACGAGAAGACTATCGGGCTGAGTCGAGTGTTAAACAAAATTATATTAGTGGGTCATTTTGCTTCATTGCTGAATGCTGCCAAGCTAATTTTACCTAAAAAATAGCTTAAAAGATTTTGATTCAATTTTATATTCTACTGTTTTTGATTACCTGAAGACGATTGAGCTATGCCACATGCTTGATCAAATTTGATTAGTGGCTCACTTTGGGTAATACGGGTCAGGGTCACGAGAATATGGCAAAAGCCAATAACTTGGTGATATTTGAAAAAATATCGGCGACATATGGCTAAAAAATCGACTATAAAAATTACGAAAACCAAAACACGTATTTGGAGCCAAATGAAAGAATGCCTCCAAATTTGGCTATATCTAGCAGAAAATATAGTCTTTCAGAATGTAAAGATTTTTTTTTATACATTCTTAAGAGGATTTTAGATGCATGGTTAAACCAATCAGAGTCGAGCTAAAAAAGTGATTTATATCGATGTCCTTTCGTTGTAAATTTTAAAATCAAGTAAAATTTATAAACATGCGTATAAAAACATAGTTTTCTCATTGATTGTTTTTCTAAATAAACAACATGTTTTACAGTAATAATACCGAGTGAATGACACAGTGAAAATACTATATCGAGTTGAACACAAAGTTAATTTTGACCGATCTAAGCTCGGTCTCCCCTGCTAGTTATTTATATTACGATATTTTTAAATAAAATTATCGTATGAACATCCCTGGTTGTAAACCCCGATGCATAAAACACATCATACATCTATTAATTTAACAGAATATCAAAATGTTTCGACGTTTTAAATAAAAATAGGAACTCTATAATTTATTGTTGAACTTTCAATAAAGAATAATAATTAAATTATACATTTTCGGGATTAATATTTAAAGACAAAAGAATAATTACATTTACATTTACACTGTAGAAAAAATTCTTTAAATGCACGTCAAAAACTGCCGGCAACAATCCCCACTAAAAATAATCTTAAGATTATATGAAGAAATCGCCTTTTTCTACAGAAATTCTACATAAATTTCAAGAAAATTTGCAGACTTAGCTTTATCTTTAAAATATCTGCAGAATTTTTTAAGATATTCTTAAAAATATCTGCATAATGGGCCAAATAGCTTCGGATTTCTCACAGATTTTGGGACATAAAGCTATAGATTTTCTACAGATTTTTTTTAGTGGGGATGTTGTCAACAGTTTTTACGTATTAGTTGCAACTTTTATCGGATATTTTCCGTTATTTCAACGATTATAATTATACTATATTTCACAGACATTTTTACGCACAAATTGCTGTAAAATGTGCTGTGATTTATAAGGCCGTATTCTGATACAAATTACCAAAAGTACCTCATCAGTCCTAATGTCGCCTGTAGGCCGGATTAATAATACGCTTTAATTTAATTTAAATGTTTTTATAATTGTTTTAGTTACTTCTAGACTTTTTTTTAAATGCGTATATATTATAATCATCAATATACAGAATGGTATATATTTGGAGATGTTGAATAGCTATTTTTAATTGCTTTTGGGGTTTCGTGAAGTGTTTTTCTCAGGAAGAAGGAGAATACATGCAGTAATTTTCACAGTAATATTTCCGTATAAATTTCCACAATTACTGCAATTTTAACCATAAACTCTGCGTAAAATAATTGTATAAGTTTATGTAATTATAGCAGCAAAAAAAAATTAAAAAAAACTGAAGAATTTTAAATTTTATCTGCAAATTTTCTGTAAAAAATATAAATTTACTGCAATAACTTTTGCGGTATATTCTAAGTTAAATTTACACTTCACAGAGAAATGTCTGTGAAATTTTGTTTAATTATAATCATTTAAATAACGGAAAATATGCAATAAAATTTATCACTAATTTTACTGCGATTTTTATGTAAATTCTTCTGGCAATATTGCGGGCAGCAGTTTTCGCCGTATTTTTTTTTTTTTTTTTTTTTCAGTATGTTTAAATTTTAGTAAAAAAAAATTTGATCTTTATAAAATGTATAATAACTGTTATCCATTTAATTTGAATCCCTTTTGATCAAAAAGTGACACAAAATGTTGAATCCCTTCCTTTGGGGTTGAAAAATCCCCATACAAAGGAATTCAATATCTATTTTTGGAAGGTTTGCAATCTCTTCTCATATATTTGGTGACAATGGAACCAATAGATTTGAGTCCCTCGAAGATCTCAAATAATGTATCACACTTTTGTCTCTAGATTTATTTTCTTCAAGGAATTGGCCTTTTTACTATTGCTTACTATTATTCCTTTTTATTGCACATGGATTATCAAGATAAATCCGCAAGAGAATGTGTGTTGTAAAATCTACGACTGCAAGCAGCTTTTACATTGTATGAATTAAATTTGTGTGAAAACCATAAATTATATAAGAAAAAGCAATGCCATATTTTTTTTTAAATTTTCAAAATAAACAAAACAAACTATATTTCTATAAACATATGTGCACTACAAAAAAAAATGGCAAAAACTGTTAATGTTTAAGTAAAATTAGATGTAATTTTTTTATTGCATCTATTTTTACTGCATTTTTTACGGCAAAAAACTGCTGGCAACATTGCTGGTTGCGGTTTTTGCCGTACATTTAACGGATTTTTTTTTTACAGTGTGCTATTTTTACAAAAATCATTGAACATGTTTTACAGCATACATATATTTGTATTCTGCTGCGATAATTTTTAGTGCATTTTAATGTGCAAGATGATTACACATATTACTATATTTCTTTATTCTTTTTTTGGCTTCCTAATTGTAATGCTTATTAAATCGAAATTCCTTAATCTTAAAGCAAGAATCATTATTAATTTTTATATAATGCGGCATCCGAGCTCTAGGCAAAAACTTTGGAGCATTTTTCTGATTTTAAAACATTTTCTCTTTGAAAATTTCTATTTAAAATAGACGTCGTTTATTATAAAGTTCTCCCATCGTCCCAAAAATCTAACTTAGAGTTTTTCTTTTTAACTTTGAAGATCAAATAATTCTATGGGCATCAGTACATTATAATATTCATTTATCAGAAGTATAAACCGAAAAAAATGCAACTAATTTTGATATTAAATATGCAAAACATTCTACGCATTTTGGTGATTTCGTTTTCTTCATATGCTTATCAATGAGAAATCGAAGACCCTACAGGAATTATTTTTACGGAATTAACGATTTAAATTCATTTGATAATATTCAAATACTTTCTTAATTTAACGTTTAAAGCAAAAATTGTATTTATCTTAGCTGTGTTGAAGTAGTAAATAATGAATTTCAGCATGATCCCACAACAGTGTTTTTCTTTAATCGGGTTCTTAAATATGAGTTTAAAAGGATCAAAACAGAATGGCTCTTGTCTTTCAAATTATTAATACTTAGAAATGGCATTATAGTTGAGTTGTATATTCGAGACAGAGAATATAGATTCATGATTACGAAAACCTTAACACTTTAATATGGCGGGAATCTAAAAAAATATTCTATGGAATGAAATACTATAGATTAGAAACATAAATTACATTATTACGATTAAGTAAGTTATTTTACAAACATTAAAATTTTGTATAACTTAAATCTTATCATATTGACTTTTAAAATCACTGCTTAAAGTAAACAATTTTGAAAAATTTTACGTACTTTTCATCAGAAATAATACGTCGAGACACCGAAAAAATAGTTCCGGAAAATAGAGGTTACTGACGTTCAATAGTATTTTATCTATTATTATAAACTAGAAGATAGCCCGTCAAAATGACGTGTTTCCATTTTTGAAAGGATGATAAAACATTACAAGAACTTTGGTCAATCATAGTTACTTTAGGCTTAAACAATTTAAAAAAATACCGATTGAACATAAGGAAAAATCTAAAAAAAAAAAAAATCAATAGAAATCTGCATTTAAAACTATAACGAAACTATCTGGTGGATGGGGAGAGATTGTAATGAACAAATGGTAAATGCATACATTTTAAAAGGATAAAGTAAGGTAAAATATCAATTATAAAAGAATACATTGTGAAGCTACAGCCAAAAATATTTTAAAATACTGAGAGAAAATAATAAAAATATCCAAAATGCATAAAAAAATTTCCCATATTGGCCATTTCCAAACGAATATGAGAGGTTAGCCAAATTATTAATTGAATGGGTAAAATAATGGCATAGAATATGCCGCTAATGAATTTCACTCACAAAATTACAGTAATTATTTCACAAAAACATACAAATTAACATGCATTAATAATGCAAAACATGTACAAATAATGCTATTTTAAAACATTTGTGAATTATCTATTTTATGCCATTAGCTAAAACTTAAAAGAATATACTTTATAAGATCGAAAACAAATGTCAACAATAAAGAGTAAACAATCGTGATTCGTTATGTGACAATAAAGTCATTTACCGCTGTAAAAAATAAATAGATAAATAAATAAATAAATAAATAAAGCAACACGAATATAAAAATTCTAACAATATTGTATTTAAAACGCACCTTCGTTTTTCCTAAATAAAAAGTTTTAACTAAATACTGTTAAAAATTTGACTGCTTTGCTGCATCGTCATCACACAGCTTTTATAGAAAATGATTACTTTACCGTATTACCAGGGCTACACTAGATACCGGGCTTGCTCATTCCTTATCACGACGTCACAAAAGGTGTCTGGCCGCTATCTGCGACTGGTACAAACAGGGCTCAAAGTGACACACCCATCGTTTTGTACCACTTGCTGGATGTCATTCAACCACCTTTTGTGACATCATGAAAGGAATGAGCAAGCCCGGTATCTAGTGTTGCCTTGGTATTACACTGTTAAAAATTTGACCCATTTGTTGCAGCGTCACTCCACAGCTTTTATAGAATATCTCTTTTATGACCAATGAAAATGCTCCATATCACAGTAAAAGTAACTGCTTTATATAAAAGCAGTGGAGTGATGCTGCAGCAAATGGGTCAAATTTTTAACAGTTGCTTCAGCATCACTCCAACGCTTTTCTAGGAAACGGTTACTTTGTGTGTGTTACTTACAGTGTTTTCTATAAAAGCTGGGG
The DNA here is from genome assembly GCA_964019185.1 of Maratus speculifer. Lineage (NCBI taxonomy): Eukaryota > Metazoa > Arthropoda > Arachnida > Araneae > Salticidae > Maratus > Maratus speculifer. The sequence goes on from OZ025292.1 coordinate 168,127,335, forward strand.
AGTAATGATGCAGCAAAAGGGTGAAATTTTTCACAGTATACTGCTAAAAATTTGGCCCATTTACTGCAGCGTCACTCCGCAGCTTTTATAGAATGTCTCTTTTTTGACCGATGAGAAGGCTCCATAATACAGCAAACTAATCGTTTTCTATAAAAGCGGTGGAGTGATGCTGCAGCAAATGAGTCAAATTTTTAACAGTGTGAATATTGTGTTTGAAATAGGGAAAAGATTTCAAAGCACAGTAAAATGTAGTGACGTCATTTACAGCTCAAACTGTGATGACAAATGTCAAAACTGACAAATGAGAACAATCCATTACGACTCTGGAACGTTTGCATTGGACAAAAAATTGATAGCCTTTAAAATCGGAGGTAACTTTTCACAATGGAATTTGTCATTGGTTGTTTTTTCTCGTGGATGGGTTGACCCCGGAATCGTTATACATGGAGAGATTTTAAATATTTAAAAGCCACCAAATTTTAATGTCTGTCTTAATTTGTTCGGGAGACAAAGCGTTTGCATTCAGACAGACAGAGGACAATTTTTTTAAAATATGCTTTTCGGAATCTCCAGTGTATAAAACGTATAAATGTGTCTTAGAAAAAAAAAATTGCCAAAAAGTTATCCTATACTACGTATGATGGGTAAGTAACATATTTTCATTTAAGAATATACCAAATATATCCTAAATCCTAAAAATCTATGAAAAATCGCCTCCCATTAGGCACAATGTTCTTATTGTAAGTGGTTTACGGCTATTTGCAAAACCCTCTGAATTGAAAAACAGCTTAGACAAAAATAATGAAAGCTGTTCCTGGATACTTTTTTGATACTATGAGTTTGTCTGTATGTAATTTATTATCTTAATTTTTATTTCTGATTTAAACTCTTAAATTATTTATCAAAAAAGTAAAATTTAAAGGCGAAATTAGATTCATTCCTTACAATGAAAACATGCAAATACTTTTAATGTGTTTATTCTTGATAGTTAATCATATGACAAAAGCTAATGCCATTTTCATACATTTTGCTATCAAATTTATACAAGCACAATATTTAAAACAAAAGAATTATTATCTACTTCTGATGTACATATTAAAGTTCAAAGAAAAAATGTATTACTTTTTTTCTAATAAAGCTATAAAATTATGAATATGCATGTGCTGAGATATAAAAGTTCATTCAAATATTCCACAAGAAGCTAGAGAGAAAAAGTCAGCACGTATTTTAATTGGAAAAGTCTTAAACGTTAATTTCCTTAGCTGCTGCAAATTGCAATAACTTCAAACACAATTATTCCTTTCATTAGCAATTTTAAGAAGTAATTAACGCCCGAAAGTAGAATCGTTAATGATGAAAGAGGAAATAGAATTTAAAATATGAATTTAAAAGTTAATGAAAGATCTCATTTAATATCTCTCGAGGAGATTTGGGGATTTTTTAATTGTTTCAGACTCATTAAGAATCATTGGAAGAATTAACTAAAGCGAACATTCATTTTTTTATGATTCCGTGTAGAAAATACAAAAAATATTTTTTTTTATTCAAATAAAATCTTTTTCTAATAACTTGTATTTAAGTTGTTATTTTTTGCGGCAAAACTGTGTTTTTCTAGGTTTTAGAGTCGACTTAGTTAAATCAATTATAAACCGTGAATTCTATAAAAAGCTAAACTTATACATTGCAAGAAAAATGTTTTGTCTAGAAACTTTACTCAATCAGGAAAAAATATTTTCTTTGAATTGATTGCAAAATAGATTAGACATAAATACATGAAAGCAATTTTTGAATGTTTTTTTATGCTTTGGGTTTCTCTGTATGTACATTATTACCTTAAATTTTATTTTTCAAATGAACTTTTGAACTATTTACAAAAAACGTGTTAAACTTAAGGCGAAATTTAATTTATTCTTTCCAATGAAAACATACTAAAGCTTTGACTTCATTTATTCTTAATAGTTAATTATATGAAAACACTAAAATTATTTCACAAACATATAAATATACATTTTATTATTAAATTTATACAATAATTATATTTTTAAAATCTGAATTAACTTTTACTTCTGTATACGTATTAAAGTTCAAAGAAACCTTTCTTTTTATATTACTTTTTTTTTCCTTTTTTTGGAATTTAAGCTATAATATGATGAATATGCATGTGCTGAGATATGAAACTTCATTCAAATATTCCACAAGAAACTAGAAAGAAAAAGTCAGCATGTATTTTAATTGGAAAACTCTTAAACGTTAATTTCCTTAGCTGCTGCAAATTCCAATAACTTCAAACACAATTATTCCTTTCATTAGCAAATTTAACAAGTAATTAACGCCCTAAAGTAGAACCGTTAATGATGAAAGAAGAAATAGAATTTAAAATATGAATTCAAAAGTTAATGTAGGATCTCATTTAATATCTCTCGAGGGGATTTGGGAAAATTTTAATTGTTTCAGTTTCATTAAGAATCATTGGAAGAAATAACTAAAGCGAACATTGATTTTTTTTTATTGTATGCCGTATATAGTATGCATTTTTTAAAATCAAATAAAATCTTATTCTAATAAATTGTTTTTTGGATGTTATTTTTTGTGGCAAAGCGGTTTTTTTTTTGCTACTTTTTATAGTCTATTTCATTAAATATTATCTAAACTCAAGATATGTAGTTAAAGCTCGACTTAGACATGACAAGAAATACTTACTTTCTATAACCTTTACTCGTACAATAAAAATATATTTTTTATCGAACTGAATCTCCAAACAAATGCTAACCTAAGAGACTATAAATGGACACTTTTCGCAATTACAAAAATCTCTTTACATGATATTTCTAATTCCATTTTTTTTAAACATAACACATGTATCTGAACTTTCTATATTCTTATTGAAAAATTTCCATTTGTTATCCTTTTCATAGTGGAGTGCTGTTTAAGGGAATGAATGTTTTTACACGATGGATGTGTCTGATATGCATCAGATCTAAGTATTAGTAGCAGACAGATGATGAACTACTTAATCGGCGTTTAGATTTATCTACCACACGTGTGCAGCATATTTGACATTTTAACATTGTATGTTAAATTTCTATTTTTTAAAATCAATGATGAAGCTCCATGTCCACTACAGTTAATGTAGTCGAATCCTAAGGTATGCTTACCTGGTGTCTTCAAAATGCTTTCCAATTCTTGTAGTTTGTTCCAATGCAAGAGCAGGAGACGTAATGTAAACAAAACTCAGCTGGCGGGCATCTTTGTCTCTATTTGTTATAAATATTGGAGATATCAGATACTTCAAATTATTCTCTTTTTTCCTTGGTGAAGACAAACGTTGTTGCAATTACTTTAGAATATCCAGTTTTTTTATTTACTTTGCATATTCCCTATATAAATTACGAAAGTTTTTTTGTGCTAGTTATGAGAACTCAGCTAAGATTGCAATGACTAAAAGAAAGAAATTTCTTACCGAAAAATAGTACACTTGAATTATAAATAAGCCTATTAATGATTACCCTGATAGCGAAGGCTTTTTGAATTTCGATAAGAGTAGAAAATAGGATTCAATGTATAATAAGTGTGGTGCAAACAATTATTTTTCATTTAAACTATATCGCTTTGGTGAATACAATGATTCTCAATTATAAAATATATGGAACTAAAACCGCTTTTGAAGCTGAATGCTGTTGAAGAAATATCTGAAAATTTTAAATTTTCTGGAAAGGAAAGCAGTTTACAAGTAATGTAACATCCACAACTTAAAAACTTCCCGGAAATATTTTATTTCATTAAATGTCAACGAACGATAAGGAAAAAGCAGAAAAATATGTCTAGTTTTCTTACAGATTGTAAGAACTCAACAAAAAATAAGAGAGATTTTATATTCTGGTGAGCCATGCAAAATATGATTTGTCCTTTTTTTCATCCTTTTTTTATTTTAAAGATTATCCCACACTGCCTTCTTACAGCAAATGTTTTATCCTTATTTTGGATTTCTTTAAATGTAGATTTATTCAAAGTTTTGATTGTATGTAAATATTTTGTATAATATTTAATTGAGATAAGTTAGCTCTTTTATATTTCTCATGTAGATTTTAAGGAAAATATTTTTAGAATATTTCGATACTTTTCATCATGATTATGTTATTGTTCGTTAAAGTTTCATAATTAATAAAATCAATCGGCATTTTTTAACTATTTGGGAAAATTGTTGGTCTCGGTAGTGAATTGGGAAATCTGAATCTTTTTATTGATTGAATTTCGAAACTTATTTTATTTTATTCGTTTTCTGATTGATCCTCGTTTAACGTCCAAAAATAGAATACTACTATTGCCACAATGATAAAAAAAGTATTAAAAACGACAAAATAATTAATAACTCAAAAACAAATTTAGATGCAGGTTTCAAAGAAGTTACATTTAAAAGTAATTTTTTTTCTTTATACGTCGATGTAAAAATTGAAAATGTGCGATGTTTAAAAGTTTTCAGATTTTCAGTTCCGTAAATTGTTAAAGTGAAGTTTCATTTAATATCATCATTTAATCTCTAAAAGTCCAAGCATAATAATATGACACTGTTGTTATGTAAGCTACGTTTGATCATCATAAAAATGATGTTATTATTGTATTTTTTCAAATATAGAAATCATTTATAAGTCTAAAATTATTATCTTTTAAAATATAATTCTCTAAAAAGATGTTGTAATTTGTTAAATTACATTTTTTTTTTAGTTTTTTTTCTTTTTTTTTAAGTTAGTTTTATTAACACAAAAATATGAATGCACTGTAACAGTGCACCATGCTAGTAGAGATATGTCTTGATTTAGGTACCGTCGGGAACAGCTAGGTTGGGATTGGTTCATACATGACATATTTACAATGGCTCTAACGAGTCAGGTACCTTTGAAAATGGTCTTTTTTTTCCTTTATCTTGTAGTAGAATTTTATTATTAATTTATATTTTGAAAGAAACCTCGTGAAAAAATTCGCTTTAGGAGGAAAGTGCTGGCGAAAACAGTTTGAACTCTCTCTGTATTAACGAGGACCCCATAACTGACTAATTTTTTGAAAAAAAAATTTACAATAATCTTTTTTTTTTTGTGTCTTAATAAAAAATTTTAATCTTTCATCATTGGTTTTCAATGCAGAAATTTTAACTTTATTGAATGAAAAAAATGTTTGGATTAAATAATACAGAATTTACAAGAAAAATTTACTGGTGAGAATAACAAATCATGACTGGCAAATTTATAGCAATAAAACACGCTGCCGTATGACGTAAGGGCAAATCCAGGATACGGTTAAAATAAATTTTCACAAAATGTTGATCTTAGTCATTGCAGGCATGATTTCTAAGAAAAGGCTTTGTAGAATTTCTTCAAAGTTTAAAAGAAGGCATAAAACTTATAGGTGCATAAAATGATCTACTTTTATATTCATCAAGTAAAACATTCAAAATTTCAAATAATATTTATATAAAAATATTTTCAAAATTTTCATATTTTTCATTTTACATTTCTTTTCACAAAAAATTATCACAATATGTCCTCCAGTGTTTCTAATTTTAAACACATATTATATCTCTACTCATTAAAAAAAATTGTGTTAATTGTGACAAATCACTTGTGAAAAATTTTGCACGTAATATATATAACGTGAATTCGTTTAGTAAAAACATTAAATTTCAAATGAAATTAAAAAATATATATATATATGCATTTAGACTGCTTTTCAGAACATTAAATATAATCGTATAATTATTTTAATGGGTGTTTAAAATTTTATATTCAAATATTAAACATAAGCAAAGTTATAGCAATCCACACTAGTTTCTTATTTTCATGCAATGTCTCACATTCAAAATACTTTAAAATACTTATATCCTTCAAAATACTTAATGCGTAAAAAAGAGCAACTGTTGTGAAAAATGACCCATCCTGATTCTGATAGCATAATGATTGAATGTAACAGGATTACAAGCACAGGACTCCAATCTATATCCATATTAAGTTTTATTCTGACAAATAAGAAACTCTCAGCCGTAGTGGAGCGATTACTTTTTGAAAATAAAATATATAGTCGATTTACAGGGTGTCCAGCAAATAAGATCCCGATTTCAAAAATAAATTTCTCAAAAACAAAGATCGGTAGAATTATGTGGTAAAGGATGTGTTCATAAGGTAAGCTGTAACAATCTTAAAGGGAAGTTTTGAACGATGAATATTTTGAAAAGATTATGTTCTGATTACAAATATTGCTTGACTTGACTTTTTACTTGTTTAGATTGCATGCAGAGAATGTGTTTTTCGGTTTATAATGAATTATTTTAATGATTTTTGGAATTTCGAAATTTAAAAATTTAGTTAAAAAATCGTTAAAACTGGCACTGTACGCCGAAAAACCCTTTCTCTGCAAGCAATCTAAAAGAAGAAAAACGTCAAATCAAGAATTCTTTGCTAACAGAGCGCATATTTCCTCCACCATTCGAAACTTCTGCATAAGATTTTTACAGCTTACCTAGTAAACAAACCGTTTACCACATAATTCTATCTACTTTTTTCAGAAATTTAATTTTGAAATCGGGGTTTTATTTGCTGGGCACCTTGTAGAAGGTGTTTAAAATCTGTTTTATTCACTATTACAGTGAACTAATTCCCTACACAGATGCTTTGTATGAGAAGTATGAAAATATGAAAAAACAGACGTGATTCACTGGAGGAGTAGATAAAATAATTTTTCGCACCTGCTAAATGGGTTACGTCACTTTTTCGAAACGGAACTTTGTCTGATATATTTGTGAACCTCTCAATGACACACGCCGAGAAAGGCACTTTGCCGTGTCCCTAAACAAAATATGCACGATATAACAACTATTTTAAATGTGAAAAATACTAAGTATTGTGTTTCATATTCATGTTCTAATGTTATTTTTTTTTCTTTGGGATAACTCTTTTTATTTACTTTTTATTACACTAAATTACCAGCATGGTCACTAATTTTCTATTATTTAATAATGTATGTCATTAATTCTATTAAATTCTTCTTAAATTAACTATTATATTAGTTAATTTACCTAAATATAAAAGTTTTAGTTTATTCCTAAATTGTGTCATACTTTTTGATCGATTTCTATTATTTTGTGTGATTTCGAATGTTAAAACATGTTATTGCTTTTTTCTCTTTTACATATTTTTATTCCAAGATTTTTTGTGCGCTGAGATATTTGTTTACTGTTTATATTTTTAGCTCATTACATGCTTCAGCAGAACTCTTTGCAGAATTATTCTCATTGGTCATTTTCACGTGACATTGTTCTTTACCAATCAGAAGCGCGTGACATCATGATTTGTATCCTTACGAGTTTGATAAAAAACCATGAGCATTAGGTAAAAACTCAGAATTTCTGCAATTTTCAATTTGGTAAGGTCTGACACAGCCTGGAAGTTTCCGTATGAAGTCAGCTTTCTTTATTTTGAATATATTATAATAATATCCAGTAAAATTTGACGCAGCAAGTCCTGAGCTTTAGCATTAAAATGGGAACTGTTTTTAAGCTGATGTGCTGTTGATAACGATTAAAAGCTAAGCAGAGTCTTGGTTACTTCATGGAGAAACTTCGTGTCGAAATTCTTCTGTTGCCTATTTATCAACTTCACGACCTGAATTAATGACCGGCAAGGATGCCGGTGTTCATCATATGTGTTCATGGAATTATCAAGCATTCGATTGAATGTTTACCACAAGATTTTCTACAATGCTACAGCAATATATGGCAATTACTATTCAGAGATTTTGTTCCACATAAAATAACAAGTAATAAAATGGCACACCTTATTTTACGCTAATGTTTGTTTATGTTTGTTTAAAACTTTTGCTATGTGAATTTGCTTCTCAAATAACCCATATTTCCCCCTACTTTTTTGACGGTCTGTGGAAGCTGTTTGAGAATGGTAATGTTGTGAAATGATAGATACAGTCGTCGGGGATAAAAGTACACACACTATACTAACACTACATGTAAATGAAGAAATGAGTGAATAAACATGTTAAGTGATGAGGCTACAATGTTTTACCACATACATTGCTTTATCCATTAACCTCTTCAGACCTGAGCATAAAACAACTCTGCATATATATATATATATATTGCTTTTTCATAATCGAAATGACTTCACTGATGACATTAAGAGCATTAAATCAGTACCTTAGGGGACTGGTAATTTAGGTTTACAAATATGGATATAAAAGTAATAATCTCCTTAAAGCATCAGTTTAACTATGAGTGAGATAAATTTACACAATAACAAAATTAAGATCTTTAAACAAGTAAATGATCAGCAAATCCTCAAAAATTTTTAATGTAAAGCATTTAAGTTAGATAATCATGAATATTTCTTACTTTCTTGGTCGCAATGACTTGAAGATATTTTCGAAACTCGGGTAAAAATAATATTTATTTTGTGAGGTAATATTCATCAGTGCTGACATTTATTGGTTTTGTTTTAAAGCAAAAAACATTCAGCTGTATAGAAGTAAAGTACAAATGCAAAAAATTCGAACAGTTTAGTGTTTGTGAGGAAAAGAATGGAGTACACCTTTGTGTACCTTAGATCTGAAGAGGTTAAGAAAAAAAGAAAAACTAGCTTTTGAAATATTTCTGCCTATGGTAACTTAGCTATTAGACTTGAATTAAATTGGTTTTATTTAAATTTGTTTTTTCCACCTCATTTTCGTGATTCTCGAAAGATGTTACACAAAATTATTGTAAATGCATTTTTAATGTCATTGATAATGAAATACCGAAAATTCTGGAATTTCAAAGCTTATCTCGTAGTAAGCTAAATTCAAAGTGTCACTTGATCTTATACACTGTTATGAATCTTCAGCCTTTACTACAGAATTAGCCAGCTCTTTTAGAGAAAATGATTACATGATTATATTATGGGCATTCTAATTGATCAGAGTAGAGAAATTCCATAAAAGCATACTAAGCAGCAAAAACTGCAGATTTTTAACATTATAAAGTACTTATCTATAGGGAAGATAGATTTTAGTTTTTAAAACTCCCCGTAAAAACCCTTTACGTCTTATATTTATTACAAAATGCGAATCGACGAAACACATCAATCATTTTTGTTTGAAATTATTTTCATTGAAGGATTTTTAATCATGTATTTTACAAATATTGTTTCATTAAATAAATAGTAACATACATGTATCAGATATTTGCGCGATAGGGCTAAACGTATCTATATAGTTCTCGCGGTTTTCTTCAAATAAACATTTAGTGATTCAAATTATGATTTGTTGATATGATTTGTTGATTTTCAGATGACGTAATGAAGTTGTTGCAAGTCACTTCATACATAAATGAAATGCTTTTTCCTTGTTTAAAAAAGTGTGTATAGTTATATTATGCTCTATAAATATTACAATAAAGGAAATTAAACCATTTCTATAAAGTATTACTGACATTTATCAACTATTTCTATTTCTAAAAATAAAAATTGTGTTTATATCCATAATATAACCATTTTCAAATCTGAAAATTGACATTAAATATAAACTAGCTTGAAAATATTATGAACAATGTGGATTTAAAAAATCCCTATTGTCATCATGCAAGTCTATGGAAGGACACCAATCGAAGCTGCAACAGGTGAAAACAACATATTCTGAGCCAATTTAAAATTTATTGCCTAATATGTCATTTCTCTTACAAAGGTTATAAATTCTAAAGTGATAACATCAGAGTCATTTTGCCCCTATTGTTAAAATGTCAGTAAATCAAATTTGCATTATGCAAACAAGAAGTCGAAGAAAAGTAACAAGGTCTTCTACGAATTGTCTGGAATAGAAGGATGAACGGTGAGCAATTAATCAATACTTTGTTTATTACATATTATGGTTATTCATACTTCTAAAAATTTATTTTATTACAAACCACTTAAACACTGGATTTCGTCAAAGAATATTGCATAAACTTATGCATGCATTTTAGGGATTGTTACATACTATACGCTTTCATTCAAAACATCTCTAATTTTAATGTTAGATTTCAGGATATTGAAAAGAAAATTAAAAGAAAAAAAAGCTTCGATTTATAAGAAAACTGAAATACTTGAATGACGGGGAGTGAAAATTCTAAGACGACCTAGCAATAAGAGAATCATGTAAACAAAGTTATAGAATTGCATCCCCAAAATCTCAGTTTAATAAACTGATTTTTGTGCTTTGATACCTTGAGTCAACATGGCGCAAAATGCGCTCTTTAACCGAATCATTGATATGTATTTATGTTCATCACACACTTATATCGTAATATTTTCTAGCTGCAAGAAAAGCGACATGTATGTAACTGTAGTTAACACTGCAAATGTAGATTCGATAGAAGAGGCAAAAGAAACTGGGCATGATTTTACTACAGCTTGAAATTATAACAGTCAGATCAGTATGCAAGAGTAAAAAGGTGCATAAAAGTATGAACTCTTAAAAATGAAGATGTAGAAAATGTTTTGATGTTTGTGTAATTTTACCATTCCACAAAATACACTCCACTTCCGTGGTCAAAACTGCACATGTAGTGCAATAACTCAATTTTCCATATAACAACATTTATTAAATTTCTGCAGCAATCGTACCTGTGACAAACCTATTAGTGGAATCTTAATGTTTCTTATATAATTGCAGCAACATTATTAAAATACTAATAAAAACAACTTCATAGACATTTCATAGACATTTATGTAAAATATATTACATAAAACACATATATTTTCTAAATTATTTCTGTAAGTTATTAGAATTTAACAGTTTAACTCGTGCTATAAGTGTGCCCTCTGTTATGAGCTTATGCAACTTTACATGATTATCACAAATTTAAATCAAAAGGGTTTAATTCAGGCTATGACAGTATGTAAACAGAAACTATCTACATTTATTATCTTCTGAAATATGCGTTGTTGAATTCATACACGATGATTTTAACAATGTTTTAGTATAACTTGTTCTACAATCCAATCTCAAAATATTTCAAATAGTGTTATCAATAAAGCTTCGAATACTTCATTTTTATTTTTATTTAGTACATCAATAGTTTGATATTTGACAAATCTATAATTTAAAGTTAAATACTTCTACGTAAGCACTGGTAGAAAATATATAAGGTACCCTGGGGTAATAACGCCAAGTGCCAATATTTTGCATAATTATGAAATAATCTGGTAAATGACACCCATGTGCTCTGCGCAGAAGAGTTTTGAGTCATATAAATCGTAAAAAACAGCTTCAAGTTAATTTATTTCATTTTTAGGTCTTATTGTTTTTACTAAAATTAACGCTTGATCTAAAATTTGCGAGATGTTTTGTGATGTGAAGACTATTTTTTTTTATCCGGAAATACTTTGTTAATTACATAAATTTGTAGTACATTTCATGGTCTTTCAAAATGTTGTTGAAGATTTTGGATATTTTCTCGAGATAATTTGTAATTTAAAATGAACAGCGAATAACTATAACGGGGTAGTAACGCCAATCCTTGGCATTAATATCCCGGTTGATTCCCTACAGTGGCCGAGCTACATCCTAAATACTGATTCAAATAAACACAGTTAAAACTGTGCAATGTTTCTAATAATTTTATTTAAGCGTTCCTTTTTAAGCAAAAAGAAGCTCACAGTCTGATATTGTTTTGCTTCATCCTCCAACCCTCCCCCCCCCCCAGACCACACCTTTATTTTTCTTACGCTTTCACAAAAAATTGAACATTTTCAATAGCTTAGAATGCAATTTGTCAATTTCTAAGTTTGTAGAGTTTGTTTTTTTAGAATTGGGCAACCTACATGCAATCATTCCATCTTATTTCATAGTTTTGTTTGTATGGCGTTATTACCCAAATAGGTGGGTAATAACGCCAAATAGCATTGGTCGAGAAATCACGCCATTACATTTTATGAATACATATATGTTAAATTACTTTTTTATATAGATAGTCAATGAGTTGCTGTATCAAATCACATATTTGTTTGAAAAATACAAACTAAAACTGAGCCGTGAAAATTGGTAGAACCTTAACGTGGCGTTATTACCCCAGGGTACTTTATTTATTTCAAAAAATTTCAAGTTAATCTATATTAATAAAAGAACAAAACGCTCTGTGTGTGTGTGTGTGTGTGTGTCTGCGATGACTAGCAAAATCTATGGGACGTACGAAGCTCAAAATTTTTATGAGAGTAGCCCAATATCTCTCCTGATGCACCTGAGGCTCAGAATTTCAAAATTCTATTTATTAACTGAGTAATTAATTAAATTCCAAAGATCACTCTCATAAAAAATCTCCTTTTTTCTTCTTTTTTTCCCTTCATTTAGTTATGGTTGGTTGGTTGCATAAAATTTTCGCATAAATAATTTAAAAAGCTGGAACAGACCTTTAAAATTCATAGACTGGCAAACTGTCAGTTTAAATGATGATTTTTTATCACAGCGGTTTTAAACCATGGAGAAAAAAGATAGGTGGTGGTGAAGTAAACCGAAAAAAGGGTTGCAATATTAAACCATTTATCGCTCAAATTTTAATGTCCAAAACAAAAGTATGTGGAAGGGATTTTGTATTAATAAGACGAATTGAAAGAAATGAATTACAGCTGAAGCATATTCTACGAAGAAATAGTAATTTTTTAAAATGGTCTTTTTTCTATTATATTATTTATTTTAAAAAAAATGTTTGCTTTTAAAATAATTGAAATTGATAAATTCGAAATAATTAAATGTCAAAATAAAATTAAATAAAATATTGAAAACATTTGATTTGAACTAAAAATTGTATTACTAAAAGTTTTCTTTTTTTTTCAGATCTTTTTAATACTTTATAATGTAGATGAAAAAAAGGTTTATGATTTAAAAACATATTAATAACTCTATGTCAATATATAAAATATATTTATGAAAACATTCTTTTAAAATCATGCGCGAAAACTTAAATAACAAATATTAGTCTAAAATCTAGATTTCAGAGTGCAGACGATTTTAAGACATTAACGAAAGAATGTTAACTTTTCAAGCAAAATCTTAAATGATGCTTCTGTATTGATATTTCAAAGTGACGACTAGGTTACATTTGTGTTATATTTAAGTTACGGTAGGGTACTGTTAAGTCGCATTTAGGTTACAGACATATTATGGTTACGGTACAAAAGTTTACGGTTAGGAATTTGTCCACAGAGTCAACATTACACATGCTTTGATTAAAAATATACACTTTTGTTAAATGGCACTGAAATTATAATACTACATACCAATCTTTTATCATCGCGTATCGATTTCATTCACGGTATAGTCGGATTTAAGAGTGATATAATTAGTTTGAAATTCAAAATATTTCACTTGGGATTTCTATGCGAAAAAAAATAGTTACGTGATTTAACAGTGATTTTTACAAGTAAATATCAGCACTTTAACACGAAACTAACGCAATCGTTGGATACATGTTCCCTCCCGTGTTTCTCATTGCTCATTTTAAATATTTTTAGAGCTTAATATTAGTTGTTGTTTTTAATACCGATTTTTCACAAAGTCAGCTGTGACGGATTTCAGACAATGCATTTCTGCATGCTTCCAGTTACTGACAAAATCATACAAATTTCAAGTTTGTTTAATATTGTTAATACGGACCCGGGCAACGCCGGGCGGGTCAGCTAGAATTTGAATAAATTTCTCGCCCTATTATTATATTTATTTAATTTTTATTACGTCTGAACATTTTATGACATTTTACATTATAAAATGTGTTTTAGTAACACGCACATAAACATTCATTTGTTTTAAATAAACCTTCACTAAATATATGGATGTGATGTATATCCTACACATAGCTTTCCCGTAAAAATATAAACGCAACACCTTGCGAAGTGAAAATATTTTATGTTTAGATAAAGTAGATGCATAATACATTCGATATTAACTTAGAGAAGCAAAGTTGTATAAAACGAATATGAAATATGTGCTATGTTCTCATTTTTAATTATAGGTGTTGTGTGCATCTGTTATTTGTATATGAATTATTAATAAGGAAAGTGGAAAGAAATTCGAAAAATATGCAAATATAGAATGTGTTAGGACTAATTCCTCCATTTTTAAAATAAGTTCTAAGCTTATGAATAAATGAAACAAAATGTTAAAAAATATGTTCGAATAATTAGGATATCAACTATAGTTTTATAAGAATAACAAACTAATAGTTTAAATTGACATGGAATGTTTATATAATAAAATTTTTCTTGAAAATAAAGACAAAGAAATTATATACATATATTTTTCTCCAATTTTGACTTTAATTAAAATCTGCTAAAAACAATGCAATAGAAACATATTTGATGTTTTTTTTTTATAGAACATATTTTCAAAACAAAGCTTAATAATAGTGCATTCCTTTATAAAAATTTTCTTACCTTTAAAAAATGAAAAGTATGTCATACTCAGATTCTGCTCGAAATATGCTCCTTCTCATATTACAAAACCACTCATACAAATGCAAAAGAGGCATTTCGGAAGTGTTTAAATTATCAGCCATCAATGTACAACATCCTGAACTTCAAGGCCACGAACTCTCAATCTGTATGACTTCTGGCTGTGGGGTTATCTTTAAAATGTTGTGTACACATCGATTGCAAATTTTACTGAATTCAAGGCACGAATCACGCAACACATTCACAATATCACCCCTGAGACATTCTTTTCTGTTGTGGAACATGTTGGCTATGGGTTATAATTTGTGGCAGACAATGGTGGACAGCATTTGGTATCTGCTTGCCGCATGTCTAGCAATAAATAAAAACTAATCATTATGGGTTTTTTATGCGTTTTTTGGAAGAAGACAATCAAAATTTGATTTTTCCCACCCAATCAGGTATAACCTCGCCGTGGTGGATAAGCTTTGAACTAAGAGTACACAAATCTTGACTGATCCTGAAGTCATTATTTTCTGTGAAACAAATGAAACCCTCGGCCACATTAAACAGTATGGTTAGTTTTACAGTGCAACTGTTGTCAAAGACCTCGTATTCCATGTAAAAATGTCAGTTGTAGCCGAATACCCTTTCTTTATACCGTTTACAGCGCCACATATTGCCACGCGTACGAACTTTCCCAAAATACTCACCATACTGTTTCCCCATTCTTTTAATATATTCAATTCAAATTTGAAGTCATTCCAAGTAATGGTTCCGTTTTATTGCAACATTTAGAAAGTGGGATTTGAATTACAATCATTCTTACATTTGCTTCTAATTTAAAGAATTCTAAAATTTTAAACAGTTTTTTTATACAAACTTATACATACAGGAGCTTCTACTTAGAAATTCTGAAAACCCGGTAAACAATTTTTGTCCAAATAACGATAAGATAAACTTGAAATTATGGAAATATTTTCCAAACAAAAAAAAAGAATATTTTGATAGATGACTGTATTAAAGGAAATCTTTCAGTTGTTTCTTTCTCCTGTGTTTACCACAATACGCTACGAATCCCTACTACACGTGTACATTTAAAAAATGTGCCAAAATATGCGCGGAACTCATTGTCATATTAAATTTTTGTTGAAACTAAATTCAAGAATTTCATCGTACTTGTGTAGAAAATTTCGGTTTGAAGAACGAAATAAGTTAGTAAGCATTAATCCGGCGATAATAACAGACTTGTCAAATATTTTGCCATAAACCGTTTTGAACAACAAATTTTTTATCTTCGCATCGTGATTCTCTTAAAGATGTAATTTTCTCATTTTGTAAGGTTGTAATCTTCAACTGGCGTCGCAAAAATTGTATTTAATAATGTGATATTTTACACAATAATTATGATAAAAAATTGCAAAAGTTTAATTTTTATTTTTTATGACAATAGTAATTTTTTATTGTAAATTTTCCCTTATTTAATCCGAACTTTTTCCTGATTCATTGGAGTAAAAAATTCTGTTTTGAAAAACCGATGGTAAGATATTAAAAATTCTGTAAAAGACATTCGTCCCTAAAGGTTTAAATGGCCAGACAGACGTCTTCGGCTTTTCTAAAAAGATGACTTTTCCAAACATATCATGTTACGCTGAAAAAAACATTCGGTTCCAGTTGATAACCATGTGGGGTAGTATGAATGGATTATCAACAGGATAAGGCTTCAATCCACATATCATATCCTACACAACTGCGGATTTCACAGAAAAATATCTAAATTCTTGAATAGTCAGCATTACGTCTAGACATAAACTCAACTGAGCATGACTGGGGGCATTTAACCAGTCAGGTTTACAGCAATAAAGCAGTGTAACTAACTTAATGACCACCTGGAGTCTATTAAGAAAGCATGATACTCTTGGACACCAGAAATAATACAAAAACTAATAAATTGTATGGACGAGCATTTATTTAAATAACCTGAAATCACTGAAAAACTATTTGTATTTAACAATTTTATTACAAAATGATAAACGTAGTTGATTTTCATATCATGAATAAACTTTTAAGACATTTTTTCTTTGAACATATTTAAAATTACATTTTTCAAAAGTATGTAATTTTTTTCCTACTTTAATACCATTTGTCTTAATGAAGTTGCGTAATCTCCAACATTACAATTTTTGTATTTATTCTGGTTAATTTAACATTTTACACTTGTAATTAAAATCCATGCATGCAATTCTTATTGGGAACACATTCGTGCCACATTTTTCTATCAAATCTGTATTATACGATATATTAAATATTTTAAATGCAATCTTTTGTAATGGAAAAATGCAAATGAACAAAAATTATTATATATTTCGCATTCAATAATGTATTTTCAGTATTTTTAGTTTAAAAAATGTATGTATACATGGTGCAGATAGTGAAATTGTATTCATATTTTTTATTCCTTTATTATTTTTTTATTTTAATATATTTGTAAGAAATCTCTACTTCGAATATTTTTCTTTGGTGTTTCAGAAAGCATGTAATTTATAGTACTATTAAAAAATTTTATTAAATATTTTAAATAAAAATAACGAAAATAATATATATATATATATATATACTTATACATATGTATATCATTAATTCGGAATTATTTTATTTTGAAACATAATAATTTTCTTCATAATACTTATTTTACATTGCATTATAATACATAAAATACAATTACTATGTAATCATTCAAATGGAAAAATGATTCAATTTAATATTATAAATCACTAAATTAATGTAATAATCTTAATACTAAAACTTCAAAGTAAAAAGATATATCCCCGTTTTCAGTTCAATGCTTCGCTTAGCTGTCCACGAATATGCTTCGTTAATTTCAATTCAATTATCTCGAGGTTTAAAAAGAAGAGTTTTTTTCTTTCTTTTTTAATGAACGCTTTTATGATGTAGATTAATTTTGATATATTAATCAGCTAGTTTTGACAGGGAATTTAATACTTGTAAATAAAAAAATTTCTGAGATATTTTTGGATTATCCATACTGAAACAATTTAATGCTTAAAATGTTTTTGTATAATTGTGTTTAAATAAAATTCATATTGAGGAAAAGAAATGTCTATTATTACGAAAAAAAATCACAAAGAAAACTTAATTTGGAAAAGCAGTTTTAGTACGTATTGTTTTATAATTATATAAACTAAATTTTAAAATTAAGGAAAAATTATTTAAATACTAATTATACGTTTGAAAGAATCCAATATATACTTCATTTTATTGTAATAAGGACATTAGATGAATCTGAACAATACACTGTAAAAAAAGTAACTTTAAAAGTCTTTTATAGGAAAATGGGATTTCAGATTTTTTTAATTTAACAGCATAAATTCACGTAATTGATTCTATTATATGGATTTTTCTGTTATCCCTGCATAAAAAGTTCTGGGAATCCCAGATCCTAAGAAAATCTTCAGTAAGTTTAGAGATTTTTTTTACACATACAAAATAATGACATTTAACTAAGACTTTAGAGAATAAATACATACTAATGCCATTGTATTAGTGTAAGAGTGATAGATCAAGGAAAGCTTTTTTAAAACGGAATTTAAGCACAGTTGTTCAAAATAACAACATAAGGCCATTATGAGAATAAAAACAATACCAACAACTATACGGAACCGGCATAACCATCTGAACATTTTCCACATACACATGTTAGGAAAATTACAAATAAAATTTTCTTCTAAAGTGTTAAAAATATTGTCTTAGTTTTGAACCAAATTTTGGTGTTCTATAGCTGCCATTGAAGATGGTAAAATCTTGAACCATTATTTGGAGTTGAAGCATAGTTCTAATAGTTGGAAAGAGGTATAAATAGGAAGCTCCAAACTTTGGTGCGAATTTTGCCATCTTAGGTGGCAGCTACCGAGCACCAAAATTTGGTTCAAACTGGAGCAGAATTTTTAACAGTGTAATGTAAAAATTTATAATTCATTTTAAAACACAAAAAAAAACTTCTAAAATGGTTTACCAAAACAAGTAAAAATACTGCCTACGTGGAGGGATGATGGCAATGTCAAGTCAAAAGTGTTCAATTACTAGAAAAGCTAAATCATTTGAATTTGATATAGACTAGAAGAATTTTCGCAACATTTTTTATGAGCATAAGGCTTTTTTTTTTAATTGTATATGGTTTAAGAAGTCGTTTGTCTGTTGTCCGATTCCTATATTATGAAACATTATTTGTTGATGGTATTCCATCGTGTTAAATGGAGCGGAGATTACCAAATTCTTAGGATACTTTCAGATGAACCCAAACATGGATTTCAAATATATAACAGAAGCTGCATTATTTTAAATTAAAATAAAACCATTAACATACATTAAAAAAATGTAAAACATATTATCTCATAATAAATCTATGAAAATGAATGGCTCATATTAAATAATATAAAAAGATGAAAAGTGTTAATGTTTTTTTTAAATGTGATAATAAATACTTAACATCATAAAGGCCATAAATTGTCATTTAAACAGTTACCATATGCGTATATGATGGTTTACACAAGAAATTTTATTATAAAATTAGTTTAAAGGCCAGAAAAAGAAAACTCTTGAGTGAAAAAGTTAATCAAAATTCCAGTATTAAATATTTTTTACAACTTGAGTAAAATTTGCTTGCGTAACGAAGTACCGCGACAACATATCCGGTGATTTGTTTTATGAAAGTTTAATAACATAACACAATATAGGCTTATATGAAACATGAAACATTTTACTCGGATAGAGATTTTGAACTGTATGTGGAAAGCAAATGAAAAAAACAATAACTTTCTGCAACTTGGCGATGTTGTAACTTGGTTACAGTAGAGTTTTAAAATTAACTTTCATTGATTTAAACAATATCATTGATTATGAAAGCAATCACATTTTTAAGAGTCTCTTGTTCATTTTTAGTGCCTAAATATATTAACTTTCCTAAAATTCATAGTATTATAACTTGGGGAAATTTAGTCGTAGAAAAATGAGCTTTTACTATTTTACTCTTCAGAACATGTAAAAACTGTTTCTAAATATAGTTTATGGCTACTCGGTTGATGTATAGCAGAATTGAAGCTTTTTTAGAATGCTTGACAGAAATTTTTTTATCAACATAATATTTAATACACTGTGCGAAATCTGTGAATTTACGAAACTTTTTCTAGGAAACAAGGATTTCTAGAGCTTTTTATATTAAAATAACAACAAATATATGTAAGAGAATGACAGAGATTTTGACATGAGACAGAAATTTTTGCTGTTACCGTTACATAAAAACTTTAATCCTTGTTTCCCAGAAAAATTTAGTAACTTTACAGATTATTTTTACACTACATTACTTTATTTTGAACAATTAAGATTTTTTAATTACATGCATCTGGAACAGGTCAAAATTTAATGCATTTAAGTGCTGTTGGCATTATGAGGTAATTATCAAATTTTTGGACCTACATTTTTTAAAAGTAGATAATGTCGACTTGGGTTCTTAAATATTTCGGGCTACAAATAAAGAATCCTTGATGCTTAGGTTCAATTTTAAACGGGAAATATAGATAACTAGGTCATGATAAATGTACATTCAATGATACTAAATAAATAGCACATAAATGTATATTCTCAGCATGAAACCAGTCATTACACACACAACAATTTAACATTGGGAATATTTCCAAGATGCTTTTACTAACGCATTGTATAAAAGAGATATGAAGGGAAGGTTCGGATTCTTTAACCCTATTCCTGACAACCTGCGTTTGGTCAATACTCTTTCCTTGTATGCAGTAGTGTGAGATGAGTGTGTCATAATAAAATGCAAGAAAAATAGCAGTGTATACAGGGCAGCGTGCATCAAAATATGCGTCAGAAATGTTAAGGCTGATAGAAGGGACATTTATAAGCAGATTTCATATAGGAAGTGTGTGCAAAAATGCAACGTTGTAGCTATAGAAAACGCTTTTCAGCCTGACGAATGAAAGAGCTTTGCTGAATTGAATTTCCCGCTCGGATTTTGTGAAACGCGCTTCATTACACCAATGAGGATCTTGTCAACTTAGCTTTCATGTATGTGACTTTGCAAGAAATATTCTGCCACCAACACACGTCCAACAGTTCTCAAGCTTTTCAGAGGATATTTCTCTACTGCGCATAATATTATTTTTTCCACTACAGTAATTCGTTGATATTTTCCAGTTTCCATACCACGCCTCTAGGCATAAAATGATCAAATCACACACATCTCCCAGTAAAGACACCCAGATGTTTGACAATCTCTCAGATTACTTGTTGAAAATCGTTCCATGTACATCCTTCGAACGGCAGCTCCAGTTCCTTGAGCAGCCTCATATTATGAAATGTATTTCTTCAATCTCCAAATTATTGCAACTAAGCGTTTTGCTCAGAATCAATGCTGTTAATGACGATTCATGCAAGCGATATGCTTTATCCACTGAACTTAACAGCGTTCTCTACCACTATAATGCTGCAATTCTGGATCCCTAGTCCTAAGGAAATCAGCTTACTAAGGTCTTCTCATTTTACCCTTAAATGTCTAACTTATAATTTTGTAACACCCTATTTTTGCTAATAGTTTTACATCCAAATATTACCAATTAATGTAATGCAATATAGACTACATCTACACACTCATGCGTAATGAAAAAAAAAAAGTTACCGATCCAAAACAAACAATTGAGTCAATTATCCCTAGTTTTCCTTATTGCCAAAAAATTAGTATTGAATCTTTTACAATCTGCTTCCGCTAATTTAAACTTCGTATTTTTGAATAATATAAGCTAGCTCTTTAAATATGAGAAATATGAAAGCTACCTCTCCATTCTGGTACTGTCCAGAAGGACTTTTTGTGATATGTTTTCATTTGACTTTAAAAAAAAAAATATTTGAAATACTCTGTAAAAATGAATTGGTCTAAAATAAAAATTTTAAAAATAAACTGTCTTCAAATACAAAGTGGATCTATTTCATTACTAATTTAATCAATCATATTATTTATGCAGGCATTATTTATGCATTTTTTACAGTTCTTTTATAATTTCAGTGGCGCATAAAATATTTTTATCATGAATTTTTGACTAAAAATTAACGTAATTTAAGATAGTGTGTGATTTATCGGTCTCTATTAAAAAGAAAAAAAACATCAGAATTTTTGACGGGAGATTAAGTTTTTAACTAAGAAATATATATATAATTTATAAGTTACTTCTTAATTTTTTATTTGTTTCTGCTACATTTTTTTTTCATTTTTTATGCCTCCTAATATATTATAATATTTTTTTGATGTTCTCCCGTAATTAAAACATCAGCACAATCAAGGCCAATGTCCAACAAATTAAAATGAAAGTCATATAAAAGGCATGTAAACATTTTGAAATTTTAACGTTGATATTTATTTCTATCTTATACACATCTAACCGTGTATCATATCTGTATTTTGTAAAAAAAAATTTCTTTTTAGAAAAATCTTATTTTTATTTTTATAAAAAGATATAAAACCATGAAAGTTTAGCCACATGAAAGAAACTTTCAAGAATTTCTTCCATATAATAATAAATGTCAAAATATATTGCATCTTTAGGCAATAATCACCCTTCTGGGATTATGATTGCATTTTCTCAAGAAAACTTTGTAAACATTCCGGCAACTACGCAAGAATATTTTTATAACATGATCGTGAGAGATTTACAAAGTAATACTTATTACAAAGTAATAATTTTATCCAAAAAGAAAAACTAAATTAAGATTTAAAAGCAGTTTATTTATTTAGGAATTTTCATGATCAATATAAATTTATTAATTTATTTCAAATTGAAAATGCATTTAAGGTATTCATACCCGAAGTATAGAAATTAGTATATGAACCTCTATTTTTTGCTTTTTTATATGTGTCAATGATACTCTTTGATGTCTGAAATTCGAAATAATTCAATTGTAGTAAAACTATTACTCTAAAGGTCTAAAGTATAATTGGAGAAAAAAATAATAACAAAAACTGACATGTTTAGATTGTATAATGTTTTACAGCTTTTAAACATTGATTCTTATGCATTTTGTAACGCTGAATCCAAAAATACCCAGCTAGAAAAGGTTTGTAAAAAAAGTGGAAAAAAGTGAACAAAAAGTGAGCGTATTTGGCACCTCTGCTTATACACAAAAAGTACAAACCGAATTGAGGACAAAAAAGTTCATACCTAAATTGTTCATTTTTTATGCACAATCAGAGCTGCCAAATACGCTCACTTTTTGTGCACTTACTTTTTTTTTACTTTTTTTGCATACCTAAATTGTTCACTTTTTATGCACAATCATAGGTGACAAATACGCTCACTTTTTATGCACTTATTTTTTTATACTTCTTTATACTTAAATTGTATACTTTTTATGTACAATCAGAGCTGCCAAATACGCTCAGATTTTGTGCACATTTTTTTGTATACTTCTTTGCATACAGAATATCCCTAAATTGTATACTTTATATGAATAATCAGAGATGCCAAATACGCTGATTTTAAGTGCTTTTCTTTTTATATACCAAATAGTCTTACACTGTACACTTTTTATTAATAGCCAGAGGTGCAATGAAAAAATATACGCTGGTTTTTTTCTGTTGAATAATTAAAATCTGCAGAAATTAAACGTATATCGATAAAAATGCATATAAATTTTAGATTGTGAATAAAAGCATACATTAAGTAAATAAACCTACAATAACAATTGAAATATCATAAAAAATGCTTAGTTAAATAATTATTTCAAAAAAAATTTGTAAAGAATGCTTCTATTTGTTTAACATTAGATTTTAAGGGTTGTCACATAAATAGTTGTAGGCTCATCAGGATAATTCCAAAAAATTATCGCCAGATCATCCTACAGCCACAGGTAGATCTAGATTTCGAAGGTAACTACTAATTTTATCAACAAAGACTAAATCAAGTTTAGGCATAATCCTAGATTAACAATTTTATCTGGTCATTTTCTATGAGTTTTTATTTTTCAATAAAAGTTGGTTTTATTGGAATCATGTTAATTTTTTCCAACTTCATTAACAGTAAAATCCTGATTGTAAGCATACCTTCAAATTTTCAAGCAATACTTTTTTTCCACACTCGGACATAAGTCCTTTTTTGTGGTAAAAAAAATTATTTAAAAATCTAAGAGGATTTTCGAATAGTGAAAAAAATTATTTAATAATGGTGAAAATGTCACAATTATACATATAAAAGTGAATTTGGAACAAAAAATTTAAAAATGCAAAATAAAGTGCAAGAATGTTTTAACAATTGAGAACCCATTAAAGGAAATGCCCGTGCTGTGGTGTTTTTTCTTATTTTAAAGTAGGCAGTGGTAAAAGCCTGGCGTTTCTTTTTAATTACTTGCCAGGTGGCTTTTTTCCATGGCATTTTTACAATTTTTTTTCTTCGAAATTTTTACAAAATCAGATCTTTTGCATTTGGCAAAATTCGCATTTTTTTGTGGTACTTCGATAAAATTTGCATTTTATCATGACTTTCTGCAAAATTTAGGACATTTTAAGCGGTCTGGATAAAATTCGCATATTGTCCACAGTAGTTTGAAGAAATTTATATTTTTTCTGTGATTTTTTTGACAAACTTTAGGTTTATTTACACTAACTACCCTTCGAATTTTGTGTTTATTTTTTCGACTCCCGAATAAATTTGCGCCTTTTTATTTTTCATCAAAGGAAAAAATGTAAGATCGCGGAAGGTAAACTTTCTATCATAAGATTTCGGAAAAAGCGCGATTTCAGTCAAGGGATTACGGAAAAAGACATGGCTTTTGCTAAACAATTACGAAAAATACTGTACTTTTTGTCCAAAAAGTTGAAAAAACTCGAATTTTCTCGTAATATCGAAAAGATGTTCTAATTTTGTCGAAAAATCGAGGAACATACGCAGATTTTGTCAAATGGTCAGGGGAATTATGCGAATTTTGGACAAAGATTGCGGAAAATATGCGAATTTTTCCAAAAGATCCTAGAATATGCCCTTTTTCTCCAGACCACGAAAAATATCTGAATTTTTCCGAAAGATTGCAGAAAATATGCAAATTTTGCCGAAAGATCATGAAAAATATGAGAATTTTGTCATAAGATGAAGGAAAATAGAAGTATTTTGCAGAAACGTAGCAGAAAATCGCGAATTTTGTCGAAAGATTGGAGGAAAGTACAAGAATTTTGTCGAAAGATCTTGGAAAGTATACAGATTTTGTCGAAAGATCAGAAGAAAATAGGAGAATTTTGTCGAAAGATCGAAGAAAAATCGTGAATTTTGTAGAAAGATCTCGGAAAGTATACAGATTTTGTCGAAAGATCGTGGGAACTACGAGAATTGTGTCGAAAGATCGCAAGAAATCGTCAATTTTTTTGAAAGATCGAAGAACAATCGTAAATTTTGTCGAAGGATCACAAAGGATAAGAGAATTTTGTCGAAAGATCACGGAAAATCGTGAATTTTGTTGAAAGATAGAAGAAAAATCGCGAATTTTGTCGAAGAATCACAGATGATAAGAGAATTTTGTTGAAAGATCTCGGAAAAGTATACAGATTTTGTCGAAAGATCGTGGAAAATACGAAAATTTTGTCGAAAGATCACGGGAAATCGTGAGTTTTGTCGAAAGATCGAAGAAAAATCGTGAATTTTGTCGAAGGATCACGGAAGATAAGAGAATTTTGTCGAAAGATCTCAGAAAGTAGACAGATTTTGTCGAAAGATGTTAGAAAGTACACAGATTTTGTCGAAAGACCAGAGGAAAATACAAAAATTTTTCGAAAGATCTCTGAAAGTACACAGACTTTGTCGAAAGACCAGAGGAAAATACGATAATTTTGTCGAAAGATTGAAGAAAAATCGTAAATTTTCCCAAAAGATTACAGAGAATAAGAAGATTTTGTCGAAAAATCTCGGAAAGTACACAGATTTTGTCGAAAGATCGTAGAAAATACGAAAATTTTGTCGAAAGATTGTGGTAAATCAGGAATTTTTTCAAAAGATTACAGAGAATAAGAAGATTTTGTCGAAAGATCTCGGAAAGTATAAAGATTTTGTCGAAATATTGTGGGAAATACGAGAATTGTGTCGAAAGATCGTGAGAAATCGCAACTTTTATCGAAAGATCGAAGAAAAATCACGAATTTTGTCGAAAGATCGGAGGAAAATACAAGGATTTTGTCAAAAGATTGCGGAAAATTTTTAATATTGTCGAAAGATCAAAGAAAATTCATGCCGGGGTTCCATAGTTTTTTGGAATAACAGGAATTCCATAGGATTTTTTGAATAATTGGGAAGTCTATGGTGAAAAGCTATGATAATTAGTACAGCACTGTAATAAGAATGTTGTGATAACATAGTACAGATTATGTGGTAGATGTGGAACAGGCTTACACACAGTGAAGCTACTATGATCTTAAATGTGTCACTTTCATATATTGAAGTACAAAAATATGCAACAACAACAAATGTGTTGTTATTTAAAAGGTGGCGTGATGAAGTAGCATTGAAATGCTGCAATGTTGAAAATCAAAAGAAAATCGCAACATATTATGTAAAATAATGAAGCATTATATGAGTATATATAATAAAAAGATCAAAATTATATAATGAACCGAATAAGTAAGTTAACTCTGTTAGTTAATTCTGTTAAGTTAACACTTTTTCTACTAGCGTCCAAAAGCACCTTTCAAAGTTCTGATTTTTGTTTCTAATTTTTAAAGCTAATTAAAACAAATTTCAATGTATTAAAAATGATTCAGATTTGTTTTGACGTAAAACTTACAAATAAAACAGTAATCATAAATCAAAATATGTTGAAAGGTGTCTTTTGACATCGGTAAAAATAGTGTTGACAGTAAAATTTTTTACATTTAAAAAGGACTTCGAATTTTAAGGTCTTTTGGCTAAGCCAATTTTCCGATAACCCGAGTTCATCTACATCCGTCCGTAAATATCATTAGGTGGAAATCGCATTTTTTTCAAGATCCTTTAGCAATATTCGCATCTTTTTGTGATCCTTTGGCAATATTAGCCTTTCCTCTGCAATCATTTGACGTAAATTGCATGATTTTTGAGACCCTTGTACAGAGACCTCATCTATTTTGCATTCTTGGACGAGAGATTGCATTTTTTTCACAAAGTTAACGTGTTTTTTGCAATCCTTCGACAAAAATATAAATCGCAAATCTTATTGATAGGTGCAGAAAAACTGTGAATTTTCTCGATCGGCTGCATAGAAATCGATAATTTTGTCGATCAGACTCGGAAAATTGTAAATTTCAATGATTAGCTTCATAAAAATCATGCATTTTGTCGATCCATTTTTTTTAAATCTTATTTTAAACGTCAGGCAAGAAAAAATCGATAATTTTGTCGATTGGCTTTAAGAAAGTCATGCATTTTGTCGATTGTTCTGTAAAAATTGCGATTTTCGTCAATCAGTTTCATAAAAACCATAAATTTTATTGATGAGACGCAGAAAAATTGCGAATTCTTTCGATCGGTTACGTAAAAATCGATAATTTTATCAATCAGACTTGAAAAATCATAAATGTCATCGATCCGTTTTGTAAAAATCGAGCACTTTCTCAATCCGTTTTGTAAAAATCTTATTTTTGTTGTTAGGCAAGACAAAATCGATAATTTTGTCGTTCAGCTGTGGAAAAATTGGGAATTTCTTTGAACAGGTAAGGAAAAATCTTGTTGATTGGCTTCTTGTTTCTCGCTTGTTTGAATTGAGTTCACATTTTTTCCCGACATATCCACTTGTGTTTGTTTTTTAGAACTTTTAGTAAAACAAGATTTACTCTCCTGAATAAAGTTAAGGAATAATACAAGGACATCTTGACAAACGTAAAAACTGCTAATATGTCCTTACCAACTGAATTGAATATTTTTAATGTCTAAGCAAACTTAAAAGGGTAGTTACTATCACTCCTAGTTTAAAGTATAAAAATTCAAAATAATAAAACAAACTTACTTCATTTTGAGTTCCTTGTAAATCCATCACTTTACTCGCCAATGGCAAGTAAATTTTCCGACAATGCAACTGAATTCTCCAAATTCCCTCCTCCCCCTAGAGATATCTTACGATAGCCCCCCCTCCCCCAAGCCTAAAATGATAAAGCTACATTTGCAGGGTCCCTTTCCAACTTTTAAAGTTCACAGAAGTAGAGATGCAATGATTATTTGGCTGAAGCCAAATATCAAATTTTTCATTTCGGCCCGGGCCAAATAATATTGAAAAGAATACATTTTTACAATAGTAAAACTTACTTTTTAATTTGTGTTCTTCATGTATAATAAAAAGTTTATTTGAAACTGACATTTCTCCCCCCCCCCCCTCTTATAACTTTCATACCCTAATCGGTTTTTATCTGCTTTTTTTTGAGCAAATTCAGAAAATCATGATTAAAAATTTTTATGCTGTATCATTAAGCACAAAAATTGTATGTGTAATAAGCTAATGTAATCAGATAAATTTAAAACTAATCTATTTAAAACTGTCCTAATAGAGCCAGCCATACAAGTAAATTCTTATCTATTAAAAGTATTATGGGAAGTTTAATATTTATTCCTTGTTACATAAAAAAATAATTTATTTCAGTATTTTTAATTATACCTATAAAGACCAAATACATAAGATAAATTATAGATTAGATTTAGATATACTGTATCTATAACATTGTTATTTATGTCGTATATTGAGGAAATTTTTAGAGAGCGTTATATTTCTCATTAAATAGCGAAAGAAATGTAAATACTAAATTATTTTAATGAATATGTTTGCAGTCTTACTAAAGCAATTAATTTAAATTTTACTACAATTTAAAGCTACAAACGACCGGACACGCGATATTCGTTTCGCCGCTAAAACCTCGCGGCCGCCGGTTCCCGCATGTAAACATTAGTTTATCCTAGTCTGTGAGTTGCGAAGTATCACTGCTTCTGGTTCATGGAGTGGAAAAGGTACCTGCAGATGCGAAAATAATACATAAATTAAGAATTAAACAGATTTTATCTGATTTTTGAAAGCACAAGTTATACCTGATAGGGGAGGAGGATATATTGTACACTTAATAACAGCTCCACCCCCCCCCCTCTCAACTGGAAATAGCCCTGTGTGTTTTTTACCTATTCCCATCAATTAAAAAACATTAACAAGGATACATTTTAATCATCAGATGAGGTAAAAATAACATCCAGGACGCCTTATGAGCAGTTCCGAAAAATGGTTTTAATCAGTCCTTTTAAATGTTACACAAACTCGGGCAGAAATGTATGGTCACCCAAAGAGACTACATTGAAAGTAGATATGCTTCAGTATTGTGGACTAACTATTCAGGGTAATGTTTTTTACAACTTGTCCCCGAATTTTTGGATTAAACTTCGTAGTTTACAACACAATCCGTTACAACTCAATCCATTTTGAACTATAGAGTTAGGATTTTTCCCATATTGGAAATTTTCAAATTAAAATCTTAAATGTCAGATATGAACTTACTTCTTTCTCAACCTCTCACAGCATGGGACTGCTGAGAGCTAGAAGAATCCACTGTATAAGCCAATAAATTTATTAAAAATATTTTCAATAAAATGAAACAAAATCTTAAAAACTTGTTTTACATGTGTTCCATAGTACGACATATTCGCTATTTCAATCAATGATTCCATGCTTTGAAATTTATTCTTCACAGAAATGTTTCATGTTGAAAATAAACATCAGTTTCACATAAAATCCCCAAAAATACATTAAAAAATAATTAACAAAAGTTAAAAAACAGAAACATCTCCTCTAATATTTATTAACAGATTTTTGCCCTTTTTTTATCTTTAAGTTTAAAATTTCCGATTTCTGAAAATTTTTGTCGCAACTGTTAATTACAAAGATCTTTTTCGGAATCACAAAAATACTAGTCCACCACATTGTAATGAATGCAAACAAATGCTATCTCATAAATATGCTGCTACTACCGACATTATCACGTGATATCCGGTATAATATGAAAGTTTTATAGTTAATTACCAAGATTATTCATAAAATTTTCTTTATTATATTAATTTCAATTGCTAAAATGTGTAAAATACTTTTTAAAAATAAGTGAAAGTACGTTTATTTTAACTGTTTTCATGTTTTAACTGTCCTATTAATTTTTAAATAGATTTTTAATTAAAATAAATTATAGAAATTTTCAAATAAAATAAAAAATATTCTAAAAAGATGCACAGTCTATAAAAAGTTATCCTTCAATATTTCACGTATTTTTTCATATTATGCACGTTATCTCTATTTTACTTGGACAAATATTTTATTTTCGTAACCATTGATTTTTGAGCCATAACTTTGGTATCTTGAATGATTCTGCATCGTTACATATTGAATTTTTTGTATGTCACAACTATTATTGTTTCCATGATGACAAGTAGTTGTATTTCGACATTTTGTGTTTTGAAATTTTCTTCCATTTTGTAACAACCGGAAAGAAAAATATTAAATACTTTATAATCCTTTAACATCTTCAGACCTGAACATAAAATAACTCTCCAAGTATATATTTATTGCTTTTACATAATCGAAACGACAACATAGATGACAGACAGTCATTTTTATGAAATCAGTACTTTAGGGGATTTGTCATTTAAGTTTACACATATCGATATAAAAGTACTAATCCTTTTAAAACATCAGTTTAACTATCAGTAATATTAATTCACGCATTAACAAAATTAAGGTCTTCAATCGAGTAAATGATCAGCAAATCCTCAACATTTTTTATTGTAAAGGATTTCAGTTAAATAATCATGAATATGTCTTATTTTCTTGGCCATAATGTCTTGAAAGTATTTTTGAAACCCGTATGAAAATAATATTTATTTCATGAGATAATATTCATCAGTGCTGACATTTATTGATTTTGTTTTAAAGCAAAAAACATTCAGCCGTATAGAAGTAAACTAAAAATGTAAAAAAAAAATCGAACAGTTTAGTTTTTATGAGAAAAAGAATGGAGACACACATTTATGTACCTCAAGTCTGAAGAGGTTAATATTTTCACTGATATTTGCGTACTTTTTATTGTTATTCTGCTAATGAAAATGCACGTATGTTTGTTGAATGAAACTCCTGTTACGAAGTGATACTCATAAACTTTGTGTTATCTTTGTCAAAGGATCTTCAAATTAGTTTTCGGAAAACAATAGAAAGAAAAGCTAGACATGCAAAAGTAATTCCTTCTAAATGGACCGGAATCATAGTGAAAGCGAGAGTCTTCAGTATAATCTGTTAATCGTGAATCAAAACATTACACGTAAAAAGAAGTGCAATTAATGGATTGCATCGCTTAGTTATGACAGCTGTGTTTATTCCTGTGTAAAGAAAGTGATTTCTAAACTAGGCTGTTAGGAAAGCCATCTTTCTATAGTTGACTAGAAAGTTTAATGATGTTTAGCAGAAATAATGCATAATTAACAATAATTCTAGGTATTAAGCACTGTGTATACAGGATGAGTCATAAGTATGGAAACATTCGGGTACTCCTTAAATATTGCTCCTAGACCCAATACTTCCAGCTGCAAAAATGCACGAAAAAAGGTGCCACATTTGATGGCATAAGTTGCAACTCCATGGGGGGGGGGTCTATTTTAAAAAATACGAAAATTAAATTTATACAGCCCCCAGCCCCATTAGGATAAAAATTCCAGTTAGAAAAAGCTTTCCTCATTTATTCCTGTACTAAACACAAAAAATTGCATCTCCATATCTCCAAAACTCGCAGAGTTATGGTCGTTTTAATAATTCGGCAGCTTTTTAGGGAACAGATAGAAATTGAAATTCGTAAACTCAAGAAAACATTGACTTTAAAAGTTCGAGGAAAAATGGAAAAAATATTTTTATTGAATAAGAATTTTGAATTTTTTTCTTTTTTGTGATGGTTAGCCATATAATTAGCAAACAAAATCCCATCCTAAAACTTCCCATAAAGTTTTTAAAAAAAAGTCTTTAGGTTTTTTTTTTTTTTTTTTTTTTTTAAGTAGAGTAACATCCCCAGTAATTGGCACTTTAAGAATTTGTCTTTAAACTTACTTCAATTTTCATTACAAAGAAATAAGATATTTACTTGGAAATATTTTTAAATCAAAGAATGCATATCTGTGCATCTATTTTGCAAAATAGCAAAAGCAAAAAATTTTGAAAAAGTATTTTTATAAAAATATATTTATAAAAAGTTACTGAAATCACCAGTAATTCGCACCTAGAGCACCAATGTATGACGCTTTGTGATCCAGTAATTGGCACAAGTTTATATTAAAGAAAAACTTTACATTTTCCATTGGGTTTAATTGCTTTAAATGAATTTACTGTAGATGAAGATGCCATATTTCAGGTTTTTGAGAGTAAGAAATCAGCATATTAGTCTGAAATGTGAACACTTTAAAACAATACAATATACTTATATTACTACCCAGTAATTGTCATGCTGTCTCCAGTAATTGTCATATGAAGCTTTAATGGATTCCAATTACTGATAATATTTCATATTTTCAAATAAAAACAAATGATAAACAAAATTAGTCTATAACTTTAAAAGTACTTCCAAAATAAGTGGTTTAATCTCAAATACCTTGCGAATTCCTTGTAATTTGAATAGGTGCCAATTACTTGGAACTAGCAAAATTGAAGTACCATTAATTGGTATCTATCATTAATTCAGAAATCCAAATATTTGTGTCGAAAATACTTTTACACAATTAAAGTAACAATTTTTAACTAAACAAAACCGTTGTCAATTAAAATTTAAACTACATTATAAATCATATAATAAGGAATTGAAAAGCATGCCTTCCTTAAACGAAAGTAGAAGCATTTGCAACAAAAATGGCTAATTTCATACAAGCCATAATTGTTTCTCTTTCCTAGGCACTATTGTCATCTAGTAGCAAAAATCAAAGTTATAATCTTTAACGTAAATGAGCATATAACTGGTATATGGTCTTGCATTTTTAAAAGACTGGATATAAATCTTATTTTAGGTCATGTTTGTAGGATGTGCCAATCACTGGTGCATACCAATTACTGGGGGTGTTACCCTATAGTGATTTAAAATCGTTATGACTCGAAGCATTATCCATCGGATTTCAATTTTTTTTCATTTAATTAACCCTCCATCACTCGCGTCTGTTTTTGTCACACGATCACTCGCGGGGGTGTTGTAAACACCCCAAACATTTTATTGCAATTTTCAAGTTATAATGAATTATAATAAATTTTTCATCTGCACATAATTAAAATAACTTACTTTGACTTATAAATAAAAATAATTTGGAAATACAAGAAAAATATGATTTTATAAAAAATAGATAAAAAAACTTTACATATACTACTACATTACAGTCAAATTTATATAAAAAATATTTACATTTACTACTTATATTACTTATATTCAAAAAATATTGGATAATGACGTTTATTTGCATTTATTTGCTAAGTTTTACCTTTTTTCTTGTACCATTTCGTGATTTTATCCTTTCCTAAGTAATACGAAGAGTCAGACTGTAGTTCGATATTTGAATCGTGTTCCGATATTTCACCAGGTTCTTGTTCTGATTCCGAGTTGTGATCAGAACATTCTTCAAAGTATCCATCATC
This sequence comes from Maratus speculifer, assembly GCA_964019185.1. NCBI lineage: Eukaryota > Metazoa > Arthropoda > Arachnida > Araneae > Salticidae > Maratus > Maratus speculifer. Next base: position 168,160,478 of record OZ025292.1, read on the forward strand.
ATCCGAAAAAGTATTATCTGTACCTGCTACCTCATCATCGTCAGAATCTGATGAAACAGAAGCCAAAAGATGCCGCAAACGCTGTTGCTCCATTTCCCACGGAGATTTCGACATTTTCTAGAAAAAATGGCAAAATATCGATGTAAAAGACTCAAAATAAATTAAAATAAAACAAAAATTATTCATAAATTTAATTATTATTATAATAAAAATAAATCTGCAATATAGCTTACCTTAATTGTGTTTTCAGTCAAAAAATATTCCCTGATTACTCGCGGGGTGTTCTCAGCACCCGGTTGGAAAATTTTAACGTCCTCACTGCTTCGGAAAAAATGGTAGAATGAACATCTGTCGTCAGTAGGCGTGGCCTCTAGGAATGGGCAGCTACTGAAAATATTTGACCTTGAGCTTGAAAAACTCTGTACTTGTGCGCATGTTTTTACTCGCGGGGTGATCAGAACACCCCACGCGAGTAATGGAGTGTTAAAGAGGAAAATAAAATTTCAGTTTCCTTTCAGCATTTTTTAAATATTAATTTTAAAAATATCAACAATATTTATTTTAAAAAATGATGTAATTTATTTTTTTTAAATCATTTGTTCAAAAATTAATATTGTTATGAAATTTGCCGAAAATGAATTAATGTAATAAATAAATAAATATATAAATAGAAATAAAAGACAACTTCCAAGTTTTCACATTATTTCTTGAACAATTCTTGGATTAATAATTAAAAGCCGAAAAATGGTGAAAAAATATCATGCACTAGAGCTCATTTAAAGTTTTAAGTAAAGATTATCTTCTAAAAAATGTTTTAGTTTTCTAAAAAAAATTGTATGTGAAAACATAACTTCTTTCTCTAGTTTAAACTCATGAATCAGTGTAACTTTTGCCCTTTTCACTTCTTTTCTGAAGGGGCGAGTGGAGCAGAATGGGACAGTCGGTTTTTAGCTCAAAGGCTATCAAAGCCTGAGAGCTTATGTGCCCGTCCGTTCTGTATGTACGTACGTGCGTAACGCGATAACTCATGATAAAAATATCCGATTTACATGAAATTTTGGATTTAGGCATATTATGATAAGACGCAACCCTGATTAGTCTTGAGAGTTCATTTGATAAGTATAAGAAGGGGAACGGGGGCAATTGCCCCTCCCCTTAATTGATATAAATGGGTTTTTACTGCAGAATTAGTAGATTTCCTTCAAATCTTAGATGTAGGATCATTCTAATGAGGTGCCTTCATGATAAGTATTGGGTGTTCATTGGATAAGCTTAAAGAGGGGGAATGGGGAGTAAACCCCCCGCCTTAATTTAGGTTTTTCACACAAAATTTATCTATTTGCTTCAAATTTTGTATAAAGATTTATTCTGAAATGACGCTTCCCTTTGTTTTTGGAATTCACTGGATAAGTGTAAAGGGGGGAAAGGGGTAAACTATCCCTCACAATTTATGTAAATGGTTTTTCATACAGAATTAACCGATTTGTTTCAATTTTTGTGTTTAGGTTCATAGTAGTAAGAAGCTTCGCTCATTTGTTGTGGTATTCTTTTGCTAATTATAAAGGAGGGTACGGGCGATTACCTTCCCCTTAAGTTAGCTAAATAGAGTTTTATGCAGAGTTATCCTATTTGCTTTAAATTTTGGATGTAGTTTTTTTCTGATAAGTTGAATATCTGAACAGTTTGGAGGTTTAATGATTTATTATAAAGGAGGGAACGGGGGAAAACGTTTCTTAAATTACATAAATGGGTTTTATGCAGAAATATTCGACTTGCTTCGAATTTTGGATACAGGTTTATTATATGATAAGGCGTATCTCTGATTAGTTCTGGGGCCTCAATAATAAGTATAAAGAAAGAAAATTGGGGGGGGGTACTTCCTTCCTAATTTTTTTCGAAGGGCATTAATATATAACGCTGTAATATACAATTAGACTGCATAGCCTGTGAGCTCTATGCCATCAGTTTAACTGGGCATCATTCTTTTTATTCTGTTTATGTATCATTCTAAACATTTCGTCAATCACACACAAGATGAAGCAAAGATAGTGCAACTTCATTTGAAAAAAAATGTTGCTCTGTATAAGCTTACACTTGTAAAAAGAAAAATATTATTTCAAAAATCAAAAGTAAATTTGTATCATATATGATCTTTAGTCAATAGTACATTAATGAATGCTTTACGTATATATTTAATAGTTTCCTTATTTATGGAACATAATACTGTATACAACCCATTATTTAAACTAAGAATAAAAATAGTATTTTTGTTTATACAAGAAGTTTAACTCAAAACAAGGAAGTGAGAACGAATGGAACATGCCAGTAAAGGGAGAAATGAGACATGTCCATATTTCCCTTTTTTAATAAAATGATTGTAAATTGCTAACTTGCAAAAATTTCTACATTATAGTATATTAACTATAACATTGATAATATATTCGTTTACTTCAAAATGCAAATTAATTGAATCGGTGATTCTTTAATGTCAAATATGTCTAACAATACTGAATTTTCATTCAAATCATAAACACTGGAATTTAATATTGTGGGACATATATACGTTATCTACCTATAATCTTTATTTTATTATAGGTTGATAATGTATATATGTCCCACAATATCTAGCCGACAATAGACTATTTGTGTGTTATAGCTTGGTTTCAGTTTTATTTTGTACCTCCCTGTTAATAAGGAGGTATACGAAACATTTTCAGATTTACATTTTCTTTAATTACAAAATAGCTTTTGCGTGTTACATTTCTACATTGTTCAAGGAGATTAAAAATGTTTCAACTTACAGTCTATATATTAAAATTTTTGTTTTTGTGTCAAACAAAGTTGATTTTCTAACTTTTGTAAAAAGCGTCCCACACCACCACACTACTACTTAAATGTTCGCCAATTATTTAAAACAATACTTTTTCTGACATACTGATTAAGAGTTTTTTCATAACTTTAACTCTCATAACTTCAGGCTTTTTATCGTCCCGGCGAGGCTTTAAAAAAGTTTGACTGGGTGAAAGTATGACTGGGTTAGATCAGGACTGGGAACTTACTTTTTTCTAAAAAACTCGGCCAGTCCTTACATGTTTTTTCCTTTTGATCCTGGATTGTCTTCCTTCTTCTTAATTTTGCACGGACCTAAATTTTCAGTTCCGCTCTCGACAGAACCCATATTAAAATTATCATATCTGATTAATCTAATCCGCGCAAAAATAAGTAAAATTGGTTCAGCCTAAAATATTTTACAAAAAGTGCATATATTTTTAAATCGTCATTGTTTTACAATAACAAGTTTAAAGTTCATTTTTTATAAATGATAGTATGTTTAAAGGAAAGAAAAAGAACATACGGTAAATTCAGTGAAAACGAATCTGTGTGTGATGTGATCCTCACTTACACGGAAAAAATCCATGTAAAGTGATTTGATAATACCTGAGAAAAAAATAGATTGCATTTATACCTCCTAAGAAAGGAAATTGTATATAGCGCATTTTTATCTGTCTGATGAGATTCCATCTTAAATGATTTTACCGTATAGCAAACGATATTAAAGGAAAAATGAAACATTTACATATAAATAGAGATTCATTAATAAAACAAATATATATGGAAGCTTTTTGCGTTCCTTTAAAAGTAAAAATTACAAACATGAAAATAGAAAAGCTAAAATAAGTATTTTTAATCAGAACTCACCTACACAAAGCAATTTTTATTTATATTGATGTAAAAAATAAGTAGAAATTCAGTGAGGATGGGCAGGGCCTTGCTATGACTGTAATCTTTTTCAGGATAGGCCGAACTTTTTCTTATGTGTGAGTTTGGGACCAGAGCATATTTCGACCTCTCAAGGTTTCTAGTGCACACTAAAAAGAAATTTTGAAAGTAGGTTTAGCTTTATACCTCTAAACTACTTTTTTTGTATCCAAAGGAGAGTCATTGTCTAAATTCTGCGTTTAGAGCCATGGTTAAGTGGTGTAAGTCACAAATTTTGGAGAATTTTGGATTTAAATATCTCTCTGAGATTTATAGCTATGGAGAAGAATTTTTTTTAAATTCAGTTCAAGTGTGGATTAGGAATAATTTCCTAATAGAGAATTTAGCCCTACGGGGACTGTATAAAAATCTAATTTTCATATTTTTTCAAATACCTTTTTAAATGAATTTTTGCAAGTAAAATTATGGGTCTTGGGGCAATATTTAAGGAGTTAGCCTATTGTTTGATATTTATAACTCCCCTTTTATATTTAATTAAAATAAATAAATAAAATATCATTCTGTTAAACTCCACAGTCCTAAGACAAACATTACGTGGGACTGCGAAATTCAATTTAAAATTATTATAAAACATGCCCAAAGATGCATTATTTTATATACCTATGTGTCTAATATGCCCATATTTATAATAAAGGTCTAGATGAAATTTTAACAATTCTAGAAACAGTTAAATTAATTTAAATGGTGTTTATTAGTGTCGACACCAGGAGATATCAGAACAGAGGAGGCTAAACATTTATGCATAAAAATCACTCCAAAACATCAAAGTAGTATAATATTTGCAATAAGTGCTAAAATTTAATTTCAAAGGGCAAAAAAAAAAAAAAAAAAAAAAAAAAAAAAATGTTTATTTATTCACATTGGACGTGTTTTATTGCAAGCGATGGCAACAATATCAATAACTAAAATGATAAAAATATTTTCGCGAAAGTCTTTAGTTGAAAGCTTAAAATTGCTATCAAAAAATATATAGCAGATATCAAATGCATCTAGAAAACTATAGCCATAGTACATAACAAAAAAAATCAAAATAGTAGAGCAATTTATCTGCCAAGATTTTATTTTCCATCCATTATCATAAGTCAAAGGAGATCTAATTACGCAGTGAAAATGCATGGAATGATTCAGCTTCCATGAAGCTTCCAAAAATTTGGAAAGAGATGCTATACAGAATAATGAAAAAATGATATAAAAACTTCATTTCTTGATTCGGGGAATATCAATTAAATTGAATTTCAATGATTAACAAAATAAAAGAAAAATAGCAAACATTTTATTTTCCTTTAAAATTTGCTATGATAATTGTTTACTTTTGATTGCTGTACTACAAATGCAAATGCACACCTCTTTTGTGAAATGAAACTCCATTTACGAAGTAATCGTAATTAATTTCGGGATATCTTTGTCTAAGGATCTTCATATAAATCCTCAGAAAATAGGACACAAAAAAGGCTAGACATGGAAAAGTAATTCCTTATAAATGGAGCGGAAATATAGTGACAGTTTGAGTCTCCGGTATAATCCGTTCCTAGTGAATCACAACTTTACATATAAGAGGCGGAATATCGAAGAATCGAATCTCTTAGATATGGAAGATGTGTTTATTCCTGTGTAAGCAAAAGGATTTTCTGAACTAGGCTGTTGTGAAAACACTTTCTCCATTGTTGACTAGAAAGTACAATGGATTAACTATGTTTAACAGTAATCTTATACTATAATGCGAGCAAAAATTGTGTGTGTGTGTGTGTGGGGGTAAATTTTATCTCAAAAACGGCTCTAACGATTTTCACAAAAATTTGGATTTTACCATTTTCGGGCACGAGAAGACCATTGGGCTAGGTCACATGTTCGAGAAAATTCGATTATTGGGTCATTTCGGGTCATAATGGGTCAGGATCAAGCTATTTATATCTAGAGAACGGCTGGATCGATTTTAAGGAAATTTTGTACCCAATCGTTTTTTTGCACGAGAAAACAATTGAGCTGGGTCACATGTTCGAAAAATTTTGATTAGTGGGTCATTTTTGGGTCATTGTGGGTCAAGCCATTTTTATTTAAAAAACGGCTCTAACGATTTCGATTAAATTTTATATTTTATCGTTTTGGATTACAAGAAGACCATTGGGTTATGTAACATGTTCGAGAAAATTCGGTTAGTGGGTCATTTTTGGGGTCATTGTGGGTCATGCTATTTTTATCTAGAGATTTTCTCACGCAATTTTGACTAAAAATTGCATTCTATGGTTTTCGAGCACGAGAAAAACATTGGGCTAGGTTACATGTTCGAAAAAAAATTTTAATGGGTCATATTGGGTCATTAAGGATCTGGGTCAAGCTATTTATATTTAAAGAACGGCGTGATGGATTATAACGAAATTTTGTATGTAGCAGTTTTTTGACATGAGAAAACTAATGGGCTAAATCACATGTTTGAGAGATTTCGACTATGAGGGTCATTTGTGAGTCATGATGAGTCATAATGGGTCATGGTCAAGCTATATCTAAATAACAGGTGGAACGATTTTAACGAAATTTTGTATGCAACATTTTTTTGGCACGATAAAATCATTGGACTAGGTTACATGTTCGGAAAATTTCGATTAATGGGTCATTTTGGGTCATTAAGAGTCTGGGTCAAGCTATTTATATTTAAAGAAAGGCGTGATGGATTATAACGAAATTTTGTATGTAACAGTTTTTTGACATGAGAAAACTAAGAGTCATTTGTGGGTCATGATGAGTCATAATGGGTCATGGTCAAGCTATATCTAAAGAACAGGTGGATCGATTTTAATGAAATTTTGTGTGCAACATTTTTTTGGCACGATAAAATCATTGGACTAGGTTACATGTTCGAAAAATTTCGATTAATGGGTCATTTTGGATCATAAAGGGTCTGGGTCAAGCTATATATAATTAAAGAACGGCAGGATCAATTTTAACGAAATTCTGTATATAACAATTTTTAGAAACGAGAAAACTAATGGACTAAGTCACATATTCGATTATAAGGGTCATTTGTGGGTCTTAATGGGTCAAGGTTAAGCTATATCTAAAGAGCAGGTGGATCGATTTTAATGAAATTTTGTGTGCAACATTTTTTTGGCACGATAAAATCATTGGACTAGGTTACATGTTCAAAAATTTTCGATTAATGGGTCATTTTGGATTATAAAGGCTCTAGGTCAAGCTATATATAATTAAAGAACGTCAGAATCAATTTTAACGAAATTCTGTATATAACAATTTTTAGAAACGAGAAAACTAATGGACTAAGTCACATATTCGAGAGCTTTCGATTATAAGGGTCATTTGTGGGTCTTAATGATTCAAGGTCAAGCTATATCTAAAGAATGGTTGGGTCGATTTTAACGAAATTTTGTATACAACATATGTTTGGCATGAGAAAATCATTGGGGTAGGTCACATGTTCGAGAAATTTCGATTAGTGGGCCACTTTTGGATCATTCTAATTTTATCTAGACAACGTTTCGCGCAATTTTGACTAAATTTTGTATTTTATCGTTTTCGGGCACAAGAAAATCATTGGGTTATGACAGATTTTTGAGAAAATTCGATCAATGGGTCATTTTGGATCATAAGGAGTCAGGGTCAAACTAACTATATCTAAAAAGCGGCTCAATCAATTTTATCTAAATTTTGTATCTAATGTTTTTCGGCATGCTAAAACTAATGAACTAGGCCACACGTTCGAGAGATTTCGATTATAAGGGTCATTTGTTGGTCATGATGGGTCATGCTAATTTTATATAGAAAATAGTACTCACCATTTTGACTATACTTTGTATTATATCGTTTTTGAGCAAGAGAAAACCATTTGGCTTGGACACATGCTCGCGAAAATTCGATTTGTCGGTCATTTTGGGTCTTAATGAGCTAGGGTCATTCTAATTATATATAACAACGACTCAATCAATTTTACCTAAATTTTGAAACAAAACGTTTTTTGTCACGAGAAGACTATTGAGCTGAGTCGCATGTTAAACAAAATTATATTAGCGGGTCATTTCGCTTTATTGCTGAATGCTGCCAAGATAATTTTACCTAAAAAATGGCTTAAACGATTTTCATTTAATTTTATATTCTACTGTTTTTGATTACCTGAAGACGATTGAGCTATGTCACATGCTTGATCAAATTTGATTAGTGGCTCATTTTGGGTAATACTGGTCAGGGTCACGAGAATATAGCAAAAGCCAATAACTTGGTGATATTTGAGAAAATATTGGCGACATATGGCCAAAAAATCGACTATAAAAATTATGAAAACCAAAACACGTATTTGGAGCCAAATGAAAGAATGCCTCCAAATTTTATCTAGCAAAAAATATTGTCTTTCAGAATGTAAAGAATTTTTTTATACATTTTCAGAGCTGCCAAGTCTGCGGCTTTTTGGATACCAGTATTATTATACAGAAAATGATGTTTTAAGTAATTGGAACATTGAGACGATTTAAAAACAGATGATTTTCTCTAAAATAATACTGGTGTGCAAAAAGCCGGAGACTTGACAGCTCTGCATTCTTAAGAGGATTCGAGATGGATGGTTAAACCAATCAGAGTCGAGCTAAAAAAGTGATTTAGATCGATGTCCTTTCGTTGTAAATTCTAAAATAAAGTAAAATTTATAAACTTGCGCATAAAAACATAGTTTTCTTATTGATTGTTTTTCTAAATAATACTATTATAAACATGTTTTACAGTAATAATACAGAGTTAATGATACAGTGAAAATACTACATCGAGTTGAACACAAAGTTAATTTTGACCGAGCTAAGCTCGGTCTCCCCTGCTAGTAATTCATAATTCATAATAATCCTCGATATCACGCACTGTGTATATATTTAAATGAAAAAAAAATGAAATAGCATTCTTTTATAAACTACGCATAAAAATTACTTCAAAACGTTAAAATAACATATTTGCAATAAGGGATAAAGTTAATGTTCAAAATGCAAGAAATAATGACTTTTACTTACAATAGACGTGTTTCATTGCAACCGACGACGGCTCAATAATTAAAATGATACAAATATTCTAGCGAAATTATTTTTAATTCAAAGCTCAAACTTGTCATCTCAGAATATTGAGAAGATATCAAATACATCAAGAAAACTACAGCTTTAACCGAAATATATATATATATATATATAAAAAAAAAATAATTAACATTTAAAAAATATAAGAAATAAGGAAAAGACCGTAGAACAATTTATCTGTCAAGATTTTATTTCCCGTCCATTATCCGAAAATCAATAGAGATTGTCTTACCCAGTCAAAATATATGCAATATTTTAGCCTCCATGAATCTTTCTAAAATTACGAAAGAGATGCTGTACAGAGTAATAAAAAAAGATATAAAAATTTCCTTTCATGATTTATTTAATATCAATGAAATAGAACTTCAATGCTTTATAAAACTATATTAAATACTTTATAATCCTCTGAAATCTGCACTGATATTCGGGTACTTTTAATAGTTATTCTACTAATAGAAATGCATATCTCTTTTTTAAATGAAAATCCAGTTACGAAGTGATAGTAATTAATTTTGTGATAGCATTTTCAAATGGTTCTCAAAGAAATCTTCAGAAAACAATACAAGAAAATTCTGGACATACAAAAGTAATTCCATTAAATGCACTGGGAATATAGTGACAGTGAGAGTGTTCTGTATGATCAGTTTTTCATGAATCTGAAATTTACATGTATAAAGAGGGCTATTATTTAAAGGGATTAATTTAGTGGACCCCTTTTCTTAGTAATGAGAGCTTTGTTTATTATGTATAAAGAAAATGATTTCCTGAATTAGGCTTTTAGGAAAACCATCTTTACATGTTTGACTAGATAGTTAATAATTAAGTTTAATAGTCAAGTATGTTTAACAGTAATAATGCATGATACACAATAATCCTAGATGTTACGCAGTATGTATATCTCTAAGTGAAAAAATAAATAAGATATCATTCTTTTATAAAGTATGGAAAACAACAAAGTAGCTTATTTTAGCATATTTGCTGTAAGTGATAAAATTAAATTTCTTTAATTTAAATTGTTAATAATTATAATTTTACTTTTAAATTAAAATACCTTTATTTATACATATTCGAATTATTTCATTGGAACCGATAGCAACAATATTAAGAATTAAAATTTTAAAAATATTTTCGCAAATATCTGTTTAAATGAAAGCTTTAAACTGCAATAAAAGAACATATAGCAGACATCAAGAAAACTACATCTTCAGCCAGAGTATAAAACATACTTCAATGCTTAACAAAATGAAGAAAAAACATATTAATTAATTTAAAACTCTTTAAAATTTGCACTGATATTTTCGAAGATTTCATTATTGTTCTGCTAATGGAAATGTACATGTCTTTGTTTGATAAAACTCCAGTTAGGTAATAGTCGTTAATTTTGTACTATCTTTGTATAAAGATGTTCATATAAATCTTCAGAAAACAATACAAGAAAAGGCTAGACAAGCAAAAGTAATTCTTTCTAAATGGACCGGAATTATAGTGATAGTGAGAGTCTTCGTTATAATCTGTTTCTCATGAATCAGCACATTGCATATCACAAGAGATACACTTAATGGATCGCATTTCTTAGTTATGAGAGCTGGTTTATTCACGTCTAAAGAAAAGAGTTTTCTTAACTAAGCTCTTAGGAAAACCCTCTTTCCATTGTTGACTAGAAAGTTTAATGGATTAACTATGTTTAACAGTAATAATGCATAACTCAGAATAATCCTACGTATTTAGCACTCTGTACAAAACTAAATGAATCATTCTTTTATAAACTATGCATAAAGTTCAATTTAAAACATCAAAATGACATAATGTGTGATAAAGCTGCTGAAAACAATTTCAAATGGCAAAAAGTATTTTTTTTTTCAATTGGCAGCAACAATGTCAAGAATTAAAATAATGCGAGTATTTTTTTTTAATATTTTTAATTGAAGTTTTAAACTGCAATCAAAGAACATATAGAACGCATCAAATACATCAAGAAAATTATATAGCCAAAGTATATAACATAGAAACTTTAGAAATTAATTTTAAAAATAGTAGAATAATTCATTCGTTAAAACTGTATGTCTCATCAATTATCGAAGAATCAATAATATTTTTACGCAGTGAGAATATACACAATGGTTGTCTCCATGAACTTTCCAAAAATTTGAAAATATATGCTATATATATATATATATGAAAAAATAATATAAAATAATTCACCTTAATAAAGATCTGTTTTTAAAATTACAGTTAATTTTATTATGCTTGTGCACGCGTGATGTTTATTTACCAGTTTTTTTTTTCAAAAATTGATGCATAATTTTTATTTATAAAAATTTTACAATCGCGTTGGAGGCAATTCAAAATGTCGAAGGTGAATAAATAATGACATTGTTTTCCCTTTTAAATGTATGTTTTATCACTTATAGAAAATATTAAATTAATTTTCTCATTCTTTTAGATTAAAAAATTAAATTTTGAATTTATGGCATTGTGTTTTTAAATAAATTTAAAAAACAAAAAATAAATATCCTCGAAAAAATGATTTTTATATTTAATATTTATGATTATACATTTTTGTTAAATGTGAAGGAGTTCTGATATCTGAAAATATAATATTACATTGTAAAGGAAAAAAAACAATCATAGGCATTCTTGTACATTCTTAAGTTACTAAAATTTTTCTAGGATACTGTGTGTGATCATATTTTTTCATTTAATTTTTTAATTTATCAAAAAGTGTTTACGTTCTCATTAAATTAACGTGAAAAATAGTTTTTTGGGATTCATTTGTGTCCTATTTGATTTGGTACAAAGTAGCCCGAATAAGTTAGATATACATTTTATACAACCAAATCTATTAAAAAAATAATTTTAAAACATGTTTTTCAAATGTTACTTTATCAAAATGTTACATTGATTGTTTCTGTTCCAGCTGGTGAGGAATTATATATAACGTATACTTATTATTAGTTTATAATTTCGTACTAGAAAGTTTCGCTGCACTTATGTTTTTGAGTCCAAATTTGAAGTGCGGCAGAAATTCGTTTGTTATCTGCAAAATTTCGACGGACTACTTAAATTGCATGATGCAAAATGCTCTGAAACTCTTGACAATAAATTTATATCTGTTTTACAGAATTTGAAACGAAAGCTACTAAGTCTATGAAGTTAATCAAGTTTTAAATACATTACATATTTTTGAAATCAGGTAATTTTAAGGATGATACTATAGGGTGTTTTTCAGTTTGATTGAATAATCTCACAAAAGTTTGTGCATCTTTCTAACAATCAACGCTTCATTTAACTCCGTTCGTTCAACTTCATTCAAAAATTCCAGTTCATATACATGGAAAGCTTCTTATTTAAACATAATATACCTGCTCACAAAAAAAAGAGCAGGCAAAAAATTGAAGAAAACAGTGCAGGTCAGCCATGCATGAGCGTAAATGCGGCAGTAATTTATGTATCAATATGCATTACAAATAAATAAATAAATAACAAAATAAGTAAAAAAAAAAATGCAGGAGTGCTTTATTTCTTTGAAACGATGGATATAATGTTAAAAGATAGTTTAGGGCAACAATTGGGTACATGTAAATGAGGAGAAAGTGTACTGTTTAGTAATGATGCAAGGCATTTATTATGGCATCTAGTCCCTTCGAATAAATAATACTGTCTCATACCTGATTCCATGGATTCAATGGCAGTACAGATAAGTTTCAAAGGAATACGGTTCTTCTCCTCAATACCTGCCATCTTCAATTCCCAGATAAAAAAAGGAGGCTTCAATCTTGCAGTAATGCATTATCTAAATGTATCCCAAACATGCTTGATCAGATTCACGTCATGAGAGCAGATTGGCTGGTCCGTATTGTTTTAACTTTATAGTTTTAACTTTAAGAATGGTCTCCACAAGACCAGCTGTATGTGGTCTGGAATTATCGTGCATGGAAATAAAGGAATCTCCAATTGCTGCAACGTAAATTACGATAGGAAGTCTCAGTATTACGTCTGCAGAAGTTCAAATTGTCCATTCCCAATAATATGCACGACCTTACATCCACCTATCGTGGTTCAAGCCAATAGCATCAGCACACTTCGTATCTAATATAATATTTCACGGACGAAAGTGGAGATGAAATTTTGAGTACTCCTTCTTCCTCTCCAAGCCAAAACACACTGGATGTTACATCCAGACTGAATTGGGACCCGACTGTAAATAGAAATTTCCCCCAACAACGTTTCTTCCAAACACAATATAGATAACTTACGTGCATAGAAACCATCCTGATACAGCCTATTTTTGGCTGTTTGGGTGAACATTAGGGTGGAACGAAATTTTTTTTCCACAGTGTCAAAACCTACCTATGCGGAAAAGATGTTCTCGTGGATGGAGATTCAAGGAAAAATAATTTAAAAAATTTATTTTAAATTTTACTACTGCCACAATGAGGTTGAATTTCGAAAAAAAGTGAAAAAAAACCTAATTTTGGCTAGATGATTTTTGATTCAAAATAATAATTTAAAAAATTATCCCAAACCTACCTATGCGTAAAAGATGTTATATTAAATGCTGATTATGAGAAATATAATTTAAAAAAATAATTCCAAAATTTAAATCTGACGCAATGTGACTCAGATTTATGTATTTGAACGTTTTTATGGCAAAAAAACAATGTTTTTTTGTAAAATAAAATATGAATTTTAGAATTTTTAACGTTTATTGCAATGAGGGGATATTTATTTGATTACAAGATTAAAACTTTAGTTTCTTATTTAACAGCTTATTTATTATTAAATCAAGAAAAATCGACATTAAAATTGGCGATAATGTTGTTAAAATCAGCATGAGATTTTGTAATTCAATTATATTTTTATTTTTGATTTTTATAAAACTGCCTCTTATATATTGTCCATACACAACAGAAAATGCTTCCGTGACTATTTTTATTATTAGTTTTGTAAAATGAGCGTTGCGTGAATAGATATTATTGATAGTAGATGTTATTGCAACTTGCATGATTGCTGAATTTACCTATTGCTTCTGAAATCATGTCGTTACTAAATCCCTCAGTTAGTGGAGGTTCGATTTTCCTATATAATTAAATATATACAATCCGTCGCAAAACGTCAAAAGCTGGTAAATGGAAAATATAGATATTATTTGATGTAATGATTAGGTGCGCGTCATGATCACTCGTGCGCTTTTAAAATTCAACTACTGACATAAATGAAAATACAAAAAACTTCTCACATGCAGCGACTGTTTTTTTTTTTTTTTCACCAGTGAAACATTTGTGCCCAGCCGCAGTTCTATCCACGGTGCCAAAAGATGACGTTGTGTAACTTCATTGATGTATAACTGGCACAAAAACCGTTGTAGTGGGCGCTTTAAGACCAGTTCCATATTTCGAATAACACATTCTTTAACATCTATATTAACAGATATTCTATCACAACCGATCGCAACCAACTTTGTTACATGTATATTAATGTTAATACGTGTCAAAAAAAATGTGCGTCGTGTTTTCAAATTCTTCGACACTCTCCCAGAATTTTCACAGATGTGGCCTATATATTCGGAACCAAGTTCTTTTTTCAAGCTCAAGTCTGCTTCCGTTATGATTTTTCTTCTGTCGTCTTCTAGTGATGTATTCTTGTCTTTACTCCCCTCAAAGTTTAAAGAAAACGGCCACGATCATAATCTTTTACAAATGAATAAAACGAATGACTAAAACGATAGAATGGTCTTTGGTTTGTTTTGTCATGCTGAATTTTTTTCTGTCAATAGCATTCGATTGATAGTTTTGTGAGATAATGACCACATATTGAAGTGCACCTGACACGATGGCAGCATCTGCTCGGTCGGAAATGCCCAAACTGTTCAATATTCTGGCTGATGCCAATTTTCGTCACTACAAGTGGTGTGACACCTAGCTCGTCAGCATTTTGGCTTTTCAATGATAGCCGATGACGCAGAAAATTGAGTTTGCTCACACTACGTCGTTTTAGTTTACACGCAATATTCATATTCATATTCAAATCTATGAACTGAATAAAATAGGCAGTGTTTTCGAAAATGGTCCACAAGACTGTAATAGCTTTCAACATCTTATTTTGTTTTATAAGAATTAAGAAGAGGGCAATATTTGTCGTGAGACAATTTAATTTTTCTTAAAATACTGCACTGGTAAATTATTGAGATTGAATCTCATTTACAGATCACTTCTAACTTATTAGCAATTCCTTCTCACTGGCAGGAAATAAATAGATGTAGACCGATTCCTTGCTTCGGTTGTTTTTTAAATACCAATATATAAATTTTATAATGTTTTTGTAATAGGAAGCATATTTACTGACATATCAAAGCCAGACCCAAATATAGGGGGTAATTCATATGTATATATATATATATATATATATATATATGTATATTAACCTTGGTAAACTAATATTTACAGTACACTAAGCTACACATTACTCATGCAGACAAATCTTTCACTGAAAAAACTGGAACTGCCAGCTTTTTAAACTTTAAACCACTTGCAGCAGTATTAAATTTCGAAATTAGTTTTTTTACTTAATTTCCATGAAATATAATATGTCTTACGCAAAGGTAGGTTTAGATTGATAATAAAACGATTATTTTGCGTGTAAAAAAATCTAACCAAAATTAGATCTTTTTCCATTTTTTCCAAATTTCATCGAATTTTCATTTTTTTTGTGGCAGTATTAAATTTCGAATTTATTGTTTATTATTATTTTGTACTTAACCTCCATACGATATAACATCTTTTCTGCATTGTTGGATTTTAAAAATTATTAAAATAATTACTTTTTGACAAAAATCATCTAACCAAAATTCAGTATATTTTCAATTTTTTTCGAAAATTCAACCCTTTTGTGGCAGTATTAAATTTTAAAATTAATTTTTTTATTATTTTTCCCTTAATCTCCATACATTAGAACATCTTTTCCGCATAGGTAGGTTTTGATGAATGGTAATTTTTTTTTCGCCATAGACAATCGATCCACCCTAGTGAACATCCTTCGTCCCGTGTTCAAGAACAGCTATGTTTTAGTTGAATAGCATTGTCTGTTTCGTCTCGACGAGCAATTAATAGGATAAATCAGTCTTACGTCTCTGTGTTAGCACAACTCAAATCTTGCCCTTGTCAATGTCTCCCATTTCATACGTCTCTGAATGGACAGCCATGCTCTGAGACTTCTTGCGACTCCAACAGCATCCGCTACACTTCGCCATGTTTTCTCAGATTTAACTATGTCGATAATACTCCAAGACATATATTTCGGTAAATCACATTGTTGTGATATTTTGATGTCCCTTTTTCTAAAATTACAAGCGGAACAATTGAATTTTACAAGTGAGCGAAAAAGACGTTTCTGAAAAATCCGGATCTCTTCACATTTCAATTTTTTCTAGTTTTTGACGTTATAAATTTTGATTTCGTGGTAAAGTTTTCTTCATCTATGTTCTACTACACTTTAAATTAAGAATGTTTTAGTTTACTTTCTTAACGGTGTAAATATTTGCGTATTTTTGTTAAAGGCATGTATTCCCCAATTGTTTTGAGCAATCTACCTCCACCCAGTATAGATTTGATAGATATCCAATTTCTTTTATAAACTGCAGAATACAGCTTGATTAAACTTTAAATGCATTTTGGTAACAATTCAGCATTAAAAGCTATCTTACGTTTAGTTTTATTCATTTTTAAGGTATTGTCGTAATTGCCATTACATATTAATTGTTATTTTTTAATAGTATGTAATTTCATAAATTTTGGCGGAATAGAAATAGTGCGAAATTGTACAACTGCATGGCATTTATACATAGCTTTATACGCACACATATTTTCATATCCCGTGAAATTTATATCGTTGAGCTTTTTTATCGTTATAAATAAAGTATAAAATAAATATATTTATAATAGAAATGCTGTAAATAACAAATCTATAAAAAAAATATTAATTTATAAATGACCATTTTACAGAAATGAAAAAAATTTAATAGCTTATATATAATGCAAATTTCAGAATTTTTAGATACATTCTTGCAAAAAATTAGTAAAAGTGCATAACAAGTATATAATTTGATTTCAGAAAGAAAAAAAATGGAAAAAAAAATAATAATAAAAACAGAAAAAAATATCTTGAAAAAATATATTTATTTTACAAGGGTTTTGAAAGTGCATTTTAAAAGTTAATCTTTGAAAAGAAAAATAATCAAGTAAAAGACAGATAAAGAATATACGAGTACATATCGAAAACGTTAATCCCCAGAATGGAATGTATATTCTAAATTAAAGGATTTCCGTAAAGCCTGCTAAGTTAGATAAAAGTTACTGTTATTAAATTTCTTGACACTTATTAAGCAACGCATTTATAACTAGATAGCAATAATATTTTTCGTTAATCACCTGTAATACACATTCGATAGCTTAAAATTATTTCTCCCTATTAAATATTTCTAAAATATATAAGCAGAATTATTGTTGCATAAATAAAACTAAAATTAAATAATGTAATTCAATTTTATATTACTAATAAATTAACACTGCACGCTTTTTCGAGTTTTTGCTGAAATTAACGTTTTGAATAAAAGTATATATTAAAAATTTTATATGCATGACTCAAAACTTATAGGAATAAAACGCTCTCTAATTCGTTTAACTAAAGAATGAATATTCTTCTTAAGAAGAATAGTGAATAATAGTTCTTTAGAAGAATGAATATTCTTCTAAATTTGCATAATTTTTATTTGTGAGTAACATAATATGCATTATAATCTGATACGTTATAAAACGCATAAAATAAATTTCTGCCAAATAGTTACGGAATAGAAAATAACATCTTTATTTGTTTTCATTCATTATATTATTAAAAATTTCAGAGAAACCTAAAATAGAAAAATATAAGTAATTTAACATTTCGTTAGTTTAATTTTTAACAGTTCTGTTTTCTTTTTAGTTTATGTTTTGAATGTAAAATGCAAATGTTCTATAAATGATTTATTTTTCTTTTAATATGTATGGAAATATTGATTTACACAAAATAACGAGATTGCATTTAGGGTAACACCCCCAGTAATTGGCATGCACCAGTGATTGGCACATTTTACAAACATGTCCTAAAAAGATTTATAGCTAGTCTTTTAAAAATTCAAGACCATATATCAGTTATATGCTCATTTACGTTAAAAATTATAACTTTGATTTATTTTACAAGATGACAATAGAGCCTAGGAAAGA
Source organism: Maratus speculifer (assembly GCA_964019185.1). Classification (NCBI taxonomy): domain Eukaryota; kingdom Metazoa; phylum Arthropoda; class Arachnida; order Araneae; family Salticidae; genus Maratus; species Maratus speculifer. The sequence goes on from OZ025292.1 coordinate 168,178,575, forward strand.
GAAACAAGTATGACTTGTATCAAATTAGCCATTTTGTTGCAAATTCTTCTTTTTTGGCTTAAGGAACGCATGCTTTTCAATTCATTATTATCTGATTTATAATATATTTTAAATTTTAATTGACAACAGTTTTGTTTAGTTAAAAAGGGTTACTTTAATTGTGTAAAAGTATTTTCGACACAAATATTTGTATTTCTGAATTAATGGTAGTTGCCAATTAATGGTGCTTCAATTTTGCTAGTTCCAAGTAATTGGCACCTATTCCAATTACAAGGAATTCGCAAGGAATTTAAGATTAAACCATTTATTTTGGAAGTACTTTTAAAATTATAGACTAATTTTGTTTATCATTTGTTTTTATTTGAAAATATAAATTTTATCAGTAATTGGAATCCATTAAAGCTTCATATGACAATTACTGGGGACAGCGTGACAATTACTGGGTATTAATGTAAGTATATTGTATTGTTTTAAAGTGTTCACATTTCAGACTAATATCCTGATTTCTTACTCTCAAAAACCTGAAATATGGCATCTTCATCTACAGTAAATTAATTTAAAGTGATTAAACCCAATGTAAAATGTAAAGTTTTATTTAAATATAAACATATGCCAATTACTGGATCACAAGGTGTCATACATTGGTGCTCTAGGTGCCAATTACTGGTGATTTCAGCAACTTTTTATAAATATATTTTTATAAAAATACTTTTTCATTTTTTTTTTTTTTTTTTTTTTTTTTTTTGCTTTTAGTGGGCAAAATAGATGCAAAGATATGCATTCTTTGATTTAAAAATATTTCCAAGTAAAGAGCTTATTTCTTTGTAATGAAAATTCAAGTAAGTTTAACGACAAATTCTTAATGTGCCAATTACTGGGGATGTTACCCTATATAATAATTTTTTTAATTAAATTAAAAATCTGAATTTGTTGTTAGTTTTGCTTTTAAAATGAATTCGGATTTTTGTTTTAAAAGAACCAATGCGCATGAGTGGTATGAATAATGAAATTTCTTTCCAATCAAAGATTTTTATGATGAATTCACGAATAAATATATAGACGCGTTTTTCTGATAGTATAGCATTCTATTTTAGAATTCCATACTGAACCAGCAAATACGGCTGGTTGGTTGGTTGGTTGATTTTTGTCGTCCGATTATCTACGCTAATGGGATATAGGACCACAGCAAAATACGGAACTATAAAATGTCATTCATGTTAGAGTCATTCCATGTCGAATGAGCGAATCAGGTGTAGCTAACATGTAACAGGTATTATTGAAAATACTCATATAAATAGATCATAATCATGCAAATATATCATGAATTATCAATAAATATATATTCATGTGTAAATGCAAAGTAACAGATTTCGGGCTTGTTTATTTCACGATAAAAAAAAAAAATGCATATAAAGTTGATACAAGAGCGAAGTTTTGTGTACATGCTTGAAATTTCAAGTTTTATTAATAGCTATTGGAACGGAAAGACTATATTAACCAGTCAGATTTCGAAATCCCAAAATTTCTCCAATCATGTGCACGTGAATACTTCCAGAAAAATGCAGCATAGCAGCGCCGCCGGTTAGGTGATTTAAAGAAAATTCCAGCCAGCAATCATTTATGTCAGCTTATAACTAAGTCTAAAATTTGATAAAAATCCGTGCATTAGTTATTGAGATAGAGCTATTGCAAAAACTTTAAAAAAATCTCAATAACAACGCCACATATTGAGTGATGTACACCAAAAATCAATCAGGATCAATTACTTATCAGGTACTAACTTAATCTAAAGTTTGATGGAAATCCATGAATTAGTTCTTGAAATACAGCATTGCAAATTCGCGAAAAATACAGCTTAGCAGCACCAACTGTCAGACAATTTACACCAAAAAATAAACAAAATAAATAAGTACTAAAAAATGCTTACTCCAAAAAATACTAACACCTACTAACTAAATATAAAGTATTATGAAAATCCATGGACTTGTTCTTGAGATATGGTTTTTGTGGAAATTGTAAGTAATGCAGCATAGCAGAGGCACCTGTCGAGCGGTATGCACTAAAAATTAATCAAATATAGTGTATGTTAAGGTCTCGCAGAATCTGAAGTTTTGTGAAATTCCGTTCTTGAAATCTATTGCCATACTCACAAATATTGCACTATGGCAGTGCCATTGTTGAGCGATTTATATAAAAATGTAATCTTCACCATATTATATTATGTACTAAAAAAATGTAAAGATTTAAGAAAATCATTTATGCATTTGTTTTTTGAACTATGGCTATCGTGGTAATTGTTAATAATGCAGAATAGCAACACCACCTGTTAAGCTGTATACACCAAAAACAAATCAGATCAAGTTTATGTGAAGGTCTAATAGAATATAAAGTTTTGTGAATTTCCGTGAATTAGTTTTTGAGATAGATCGCCAATATATTTTTTTTAGATACAAACAGACATAGAGACTCACCGACTGATATTTTGTAAAAACATGTTTTGGGGTTTTCTGATCACTAAAACGTGTAAATTCGTCAAAAACTTGGTTTTCAAACTCTTCTTTTTCATACTTTCTTCTTCTAAAAATAAAAAAAGTAAAAATTATTTACATTTCAGTTTGAAAATTAAGTAACAGATTAGCGTAATTTAGTAACTTTGTTTTTATTCTGTAATTTAAATATAAATACATGATAACAGATTTGTCGGGAAAATAAAATATTTCTTTTTTATAAATAAAAACCTTGTGTGGAAAATTGCAATCATTAAGATCAACGTTTGAACACACAATAATTAAAAGCACTTAACAGAAGTATACGTTTCGCGAGTGCTGGGACTTGCTTCCTCAGTGATCAAGCAATAAAATGTAAAAAAAAAAAAAAAAAAAAAAAAAAAAAAAAAAATACCAATTTTCAGAAATCTAAATGATTGCAAATACAGAACCAAAATACCATGAAGCCTCAATAACCAATCAAACCGGAAATGAAGTTTCGTGACATAACAAATCTAACTAAAAGTTGAGACGTACGGTACGCTAGATAAATAATTAACCAAGGATTATTTTACTTTATTGCTATGGAGTGCTTCAAAAAAGTCTAAATCAAGTGGAGTAGTGCATTTTTGGTTAATAGCGGCTGATGTAAAATCGAAATTATATCCATCCTCTCATCAATGAGAAGCAATAGAGGAATTTTTTAACTCTTTTCTCTTTACATAATGAATGTGTTCTGCGACTCTTTTTCGGAGTTTTCGTTTGGTTTGTACAATGTAGGACAAACCACACTGACATTGTATATTGTAAATACCCCAATAATTGAGAGGAGAATTTTGATCTTTTAATTGATAGAATTTTAATTTATTGACTGGTTTGAATACCACTTTGAAATCATAATGTTTTAAAATGTTTGCAACCTTAAAGATAATGCTATGATGAAACGGTAAAATAATTAGATTAGACTAAGAAACTGTTGTAGCAGAAGAATCTAGATTATTGTCATATTTTTTAAAACTATGAGAAATTAATCTATTAATGAGAGATAAACTGAAACCACGATCTATAGCAAATGATCAATGTAATTTAACTCTTCACTGAAAGAATTATTATCTGAACAAATTAAGTGAGCTCTATTAATCAAATAAAGAAAAGCAGAAGGTTTTTGAGAAGAAGAGTGACATGAATTAAAATGAGGGGGGAGTGTGACAGCAAAGAGTTTGCGGTAAAGAGTCGCAGAACACATAGGTTATGTAAAAAGAAAAGAGTTTAAAAATTCCTATATTACTTCTCATCGTTGAGACGAGGAACATAATTTCGATTTTATCTCAGCCGCGATTGCCCAAAAATGCACTACTCCACTTGATTTACACTTTTTTGAAGCACTCCATATCAGTAACGTTAAAAAACTCCTTGGTTAATGATTTATCTAGCATACCGTACATCTCAGTATTCTAGATAAATTTGTCATGTCACGAAACTTCATTTCCGGTTTGATACAATTGGTTACTGAGACTTGATGGTATCTTGGTTCTGTGTTTGCAATCATATGCGTTTGTGACAGTTGGGTTGTTTCTTTATTTTTATTTTAAACATTTTATTCCTTGAACACTGGGAAAGCGAGTCCCAACACTCGCGAAACGTATACGTCTATTATGTGTTTTTAATTATTGCGTGTTCAAATGTTGATTTTAATGATTGTAATTTTCCACACAAGGATATTATTGATTATCTTTGGTTTCTACGGACCTATTTGCTTGTTTTATAATGTCGCATTTTAATCGCTTTCACAAACTTAGATTAAAGCGTGCGAAATTTTTGAATCTTTTACATTTTGTATGTATTTGTAAACAGCGTGGAGTCATTCCTAATTTCATTCGCTTGGGTTTTAATCTTAATCTGTCAAAACGTCTTTCAAAGTGTATACACAACTGCAAATTAATGTTGCTCCGCGCTATCATTCAGGTCACTCGAAGTCAACTCGCTTACATTGAGAGGAAGTTGTTCCAGTTACATATCTCTGTTGCAAACATTTTGTCAGACTTCGATACATTTGATTGTACATTATGGTACAGGACCGTCAATTTCTGAGCATTTCATAAACTTTCGTTAGTAAAGAAAATTTCAAATTTAATCCCACCTACTCCTACGCTTCTCCACATCTTACAGAAGCGAATAGTAATGCTATTTTAAATCTTTATAATGTACAGCTGTCTCCTACACAGGGGAATATACTTAAGTTTAATCGTAACTTTTCTTTCAGTAAACGACCGAACTTATCTAATTTAATTGCTCCTGTCGAAAGATGTTTTAAATTTAGTAAACGTTGAAGCTCTCAAAAGGATTTTATCAAAGTTCTCTTTAAATAAAGAATACTACCCAGTTAAACTGATGGCATTGAGCTCACAGGCTACAAATACTAATTGTACATTAAAACCTTATATTTTTAAGGGTTAATTCCGTTCGAAAAAAAATTAAGAAGGGGAAACAGCTCTCCCCTTTCCTCTTTTTTTATACTTAATCATTGAACCTCCTATACTATCAAAGACATGCTTTATCATATAAAAAATCTGTATCCAAAATTCAGAGCAAATCGGATAATTCTTAATAAAAACCCATTTAGCATTTATATAATTTAAAAGGAGTTATCCCCCTCTTATATACTTAACCATTAAACTTCCAAAACTATTCAGAGATTTGAACGAATTCTGAAAATTCTGCTTGAAAAACCCATTTATATAAATTAAGGGGGGGGCATTAGAACCTCCGTTCCCCCTGTTTATACTTATTCAATGAACAACTAATAATCTCTAATTTCTTTTCTCTCAGTATTTAAACTCTACACTGTTAAGAATTCAAACACGTTTGTAAATCTCATTAAGAAATACACCCCCTCCCTCTCTTTAAGAATGGTTTCATTTGACGTTATGTCTCTGTTTATGTATGTTCCTGTTCTTGAAGCACTTCAATGTCTTACTCTCAGATTAAAAGAAATTCATTATATAGATTATGAAAATAATCATATTACTGATTTATTTAGCTTTTGTTTAAAACAAAACACTTTTAAATTTTCTAATCAATTCTATTCTATGTCTGATGGTTTAGCAATGGGTAATCCCATTAGTCCTTTCTTAGCTGATTTATGCATGCACTATTTTGAGATTAAAATGTTTAGCGTCATTAGTTTTCCATTTTATTGCAGATACGTCCATGATTCCTTTGCACTCATTGACCTATCTGTTTCTTCTGTAGATAATATTTTGACTATTTTAAACCAAATGGATTCTGTCATTCAATTCACTTGTAAAGTCGAAAACGATAAGAAATTAACATTTCTAGATGTTTTAGTTACTTGTCAGTTAACCTCATTTGACACTCGCGTCTACCGCAAACTCTTTGCTAGACTCCCCCCTCATTTTAATTCATGTCACCCCCCCCCCTTCTGAAAAAGCTTTTGCTTTTCTTTATTTGAATATTAGAGCTCACTTAATTTATTCAGATAATAATTCTCTCAGTGAAGGGCTATATTACATTAGATCAGTTGCTATAGATCGCGGTTTAAATTTATCTCACATTAACAGATTAATTTCTCATAGTTTTAAAAAATATGACAATAATCTAGATTCTTCTTTCATAATGAATCCTTCTTATTTCATAATGGTTATCAAAATAATCAATAATTTGACATTTTTTCAATTAAAAGATCAAAATTCTCTCTTAGATTATTGCGATATTTACGATATACAATGCCAGTGTGGTTTGTCCAAAAAAGAGGCGGAGAACACATTGGTTATGTAAAGAGAAAAGAGTTATAAAATTCCTGTTTTGCTTCTCATTGATGGGAAGTGGGACATAATTTCGATTTTACCTCAGCCGCAATTATCCAAAAATGCACTTTTCCACTTGATTTAGACTTTTTTGAAGCACTCCATATCAATAAAGCAAAAAACTGCTTGGTCAATGATTTATCTAGCGTACCGTACATCTCAGCTTTCTGGTTAGATTTTTTATGTCACGAAACTTCTTTTCCGATTTAATTCTATTGGTTACTGATGCTTGATGGTATTTTGGTTCTGTTTTTGCAATCATTTGGGTTTGTGACAGTTAGGTTATATTTAGTGTAAACATTTTATCGCTTAAACATCGCTTAAACATATGTGTATCAAATTTTATTAAAATCAGGAGCTATGCGACCACGACTTTTTTAACATTTTTCACATTTTAAACGGAATGACTCATTTCTGTCTATTCTTCTGTCAGAATCGTTTTTCTTCACAGCCGCTATGGAACATGGAAAATTCGATCCTGACAGAGATATTACGATTACCGTAAATTTATAGAGAACTATCTTTTTACAATTATATTTATGAAAATTTCAGACGGCTAATTCAGTCATTTCATTTATATAAAAAATATGTGGGGTATCGTTTGAAAGTCTTCGTAGCAATTAACTCAAAAATATATTTGTTTTACTTATAAATATTAAATTTCGAGAGATATATTGTTATAAATACACTGAAAAATACTTATTTACTCCCTTATATCTGAATCTAATGAAGCTAAAATGAAAAAAAAATAAAGACAACATAAATTTATTAAAACTTTACAGGTAAACAATAACGATTTTCCGTATCTTTTTGTTTCACACTCAGTGAGAGAGTGGAGATGAATACTAATAACCTATTGATGTAGCATTATGTGACGCATATTTACAATGATTTTAAAAATAAATGTTGAAAATTATCCGAGATATTAATTAAAACTTATGTAGAAAAAAAGCTGAACTTATAAAGGTGTTACTTTGTAACCTTCTTTCAAAAAAACTCTTGGCACAGTGTACAAAGTCTTGGTATGAGGTGAGGTGAACTATAGTAATAAATATTCAAAGAATAGCTTTCCAATTGAATTCAAATACAGGAAAGTAGTAAAAATTTTCAAGTTTTGTGCAGCTTATTTTGGCAAAATATTTTTTATGATATTCCTCTTAGCAATAAATAAATTCCTTGTACGGAATTCAGAATCCATTTGAGTGCACGTAAAACTCTCCTTTTAACGATCATTGAAAAGAAATATAAACTCTGATTGTTCAAGAATTTGTTTAATTGTATGTTTATATCGCTTAATAGTTTGTCAATTAAAATCTGCATGAAAAAAGATATTCGGACAATTTCGTTACAGTTGTTCTTGTAATTTATTTTTAAATATTGCAGGTACTTACTTTATAAGCAACATTCAAAGTGCGCATTCACAAGTGGTGCTCAAATTTCTTTTCTGTTATGTATACTTCAGTTGAAATGTTAATCATTAAAACATTTAAATTAAAATACTTATGTAGCAGTCATATCACCATATATGTATGTGCTAAACATATAAACATAAACATTGTTTAAACAAATAAATTTAAACATATTATATTTGTAGAATATTATCCTTCGAATGCTCCATTTTTGTATTTTCTTTAAGTATGCATGGAAACAACAAGCAAAGTATTTATGTAACTTAAAATTTGTATACATAATATAAAATAATACATAATACATAATAATACGTAGAAATAGATAAATCTGAGCTTTTTAAATTAAACTGATTAAAACTGTAACCTGTCTGTTACTAAGTATGAATGGAGTGTCTTTTATTATTACTCAATTATTTTTTATCCGCTTTCACTTTAATGCTGAAGATATTTAATATTAAAATTTGATTTTATGAAAAACAGATAAAAGCTTTAATTATAAATATTATTAATAAATTCAGACACAGATTATGTTATAAAAATCCATTTTTACAAAAAAATATTCTTGTATGCTTCGGAATTCAAATCATCAGATATATATATGAATATTGCTGGAGAGAAACAGCATTCAAAACTGGTATATGCATCTTATTAAAATAGAAAAAAAAAATTCTTGATTAAGAAACCTTTAATTTACATTAAGAAACGAAAAAGGACAAGAAAAACTCAAACCTTAAAAGTCAATTTTCTAAGCTGCAGTAAATTACAAGAAATTTAAACAGAATTTTACTATTCATTAGCAATTTTATCAAGTAATTAACACACAGAGAGGGAATCGTTAATGATGGAGAGGAACATTTTGAAAATGAATTCAAACCTTAGTAAGAATTCTCATTTAATATCTTCCAAGGGAATTTCAATAATGTTAAATCTATTACATTCTGTATGACTTATATAAAGAATTATCAGAAAAAGAATTAATTTTTTTCGCAGTTCTTGAATTAAATTTTGGAACTCGAGCGTCCGAACCTGGAGAAGGAAAATAAATTTTAATTAACTAAATGTCTTACATTATATCCTATATGTAGAAAATTTATTAAAGAATATATACAACTACTTAATAAAAATAGACCCGTATTTAACAATTCACTAAACACTGCGATTTTACGGTATAGTTCAATTCTAAATGCAGATTTCTAAAATAGTCTACTTTACTATTCTGTAAAATAATTTGTTTTTTAAATTACATATATTTTAAAGTAAATAAAAACTGATAAATCTAATTCATGCGTCATTTCGTGCCGTTTCCCTTTAAAATGTGCTGTTTTGATGCGTCTTTTAATGCGTTTTTAATTAATATTTGACAAATTACGGGAGTACGAAATAAATAATATTGAAGAAAAGTGTAGAAAATTTAATATAATGGATTTAAAAACTGAAACTGGGTTGTTTTTACAAATATAAAGAAACCTTAAAATGTGAAAAATACTTAAAAATCGAACACAAAAGTTTAATGCATAGGTTCTCAACCTTTTCTGGACCACTGCCCCCTTTATCAAGAAAAAATATTCCAACGCCCCCCTCTTCTTCTTCCGCAATAGTTAACTATAAAAATATGAAATATTATTGTAAATATCTATACTGAATTTTATTTTTTTATATTAACCACTTCACCCCTGGCAAGTACGGAAAACAGTGCTTTTACCCCCGACTTAAACGGGGAAATGTTGAAGTAATTATGAATCACAACGTAGAAATTAATTAAAAAAATAATCAAATGTTGTATTTTTTTTAAAATATTTTTCAAATAAACGCAATATCAGTAAAAAAAATGAAATGAGATGGATGAGGCTAGTAAACTTTAAAAAATGTTTTAATACTGGGTTCCGATTTTGTTAAAATCAGTCGCAAATTACCATGCTCAGTTATGTGCAGTCTGTTCCTTTTCTTAGACAGTAAATTAGCTACCTCCCTGAAACTATGCTCAGCCAAATATGATGAAGGAAAACTTTCTGGAAATTAAAAATATCTGTACTCTTTCTCACAATTGAGAGTAGAGATCTTGTAAGTACTGATATTTGTAAACAGAACTCTTGATAACCATTTCGTTAGTTGTGATTTCTACGAATTCCACTACTAAATTTAATGATTTTGCTATATCTACATTTGCAAAATAAAAACCAGTTTGGAATATTCATGCTTGAAATACATTAGAATCGCTCCGGTAATTCAGCATGAAGATGTCCAAATGTTAGCAGAATGAAAATAAATATTCTTGTTTTGCAGAGACTGCTAAAAATGTAGGAAGGTGCTTGTATTTACCTCTACTTACATTTCGTTTGAACAAAAGTTTTCCAGAAAAGCAGCTATGACCTTTTTTGTTTTAATTAAATTGATTTCATTAAGTATTCTTAATAGGGAAGAGTGGGGATGAAAAGGACAATTTGACTTTACCTAAAAATATAAAATTAGAGATGTCTACCTGCCTGACCGCGCTTAACGCCGAAATTTAAACACTTAGGTCTCTATAATTTGTATCATATGTGGATGCTAACACCGGAAAGCGCCCTTCGCAGCCGGATATTTAAATTTAAATTAATTTTTTTAAACATAAAAACTTACTGGGTAAGAGGATATTTGCAGTTTTCCATCAATCCAAGGCAACGAAGCAGCCAGGTTAAAGGTTATTCGCAGCTCGCCACCAATCCGCGGCAACGAAGTAACCTGACAGTGAGAGCAGGCAATAAATATGGGATTTAACGACTGCATTTCACGGCTGAATGCTAGTATTATATTGCACAAGCATCTGTGATTTTTTTTATTGTTGTTGCTTTGTTTTCTTGATTTTCCTTGATTGATTTAAATTGGATCTTCAAAATCCATCCATGGCACCATCCCGAAAGAGTTGTAAATTAGGTAATTACTCCTTTTATGTTTTCTTAGGGTTTGTTCAGAAGTGCAGCGCACGTCACGCGCGTGCTCAGAAGATGTTTGCATAGAGTAGGTCTCAATGAAGAAAGAAATTTTAAAATAATTCAATTATAGCTTTATTTTTGTGGTTCAAAACAGCTAAAATTAACGACTATATTTATTTATCCTTCCGAAACATGGTTTTCCTAACAGAAATACATGTCTATGTTCACTAAGATAAAATTTAAAATATTCTTCAGATATTTTTTTTTCTATTTTAGTAAGATTGGAGATTTTAAATAGTCGCAATTTGTTTGAAAACATCTATGGTCCTATGCAACGCCGGGTGAATCAGGTAGTAAGCTTATAAAATAATGAATTTAAAAAGCATCATTCTCATATTTATGCCAAATTCTCGTCTAAAAGCTTGGCTTTGATACAAGTAAACATCTTATCCCCAAGTGCATCAATTAAAAAATCTGTACGCATTTATAAAAATTGAGAGAAATGTCCCTTTAAAGCCCACTGTAGGGAAAGGGACACCTTGCGGAGTTGAAAAGGGCGCACATAAATAAAACGCTTTTATGAAATTTTATCTTTCTATTTGCGATTATATTATTCCAAAATAAAAGATAATAATACACAATTAAAAAGGAAATATACTGCAACATAAGATAAAAGAAAAACAAGTATTTCACCACCAGTTATGGATTTAGGTAATTTTTTAAAAATATATTAATAGTGTGGGAAATGGTCAAGGAAAATCACTGTCAAAAAAAAAAGAAAGAAACGGAGTTACCAGTATTTTCCTATAGAAAGTACTTCCAATAGTGTAAAAGAATTAAAGAATGCGACTTTCTCTTTAACAAATTATTAGTATTTTATAAAATTTTTTGGCTGCTTTTCCCTATCCCTTTTAACTCCCTTAATTATTATTCCTTTCAGCCCCATACCCACTTGTCGAAATTAAAAATGTATTCAGACATGACAGTAGCTAACAAAATATACTGGTATTCACATAAACTGCATATTTTATGCTGCTAAATGACATATATATTATAATATTAAACTCAATATTAATTTTTTAGAAAAAACACAAAAGCAAGATCAAAATTTACTTTTTTATATCAAAAATAGCTTTTACTTTCAGCACTTACAATGCTACAATTCCGGACGTTAAGTTGTAAGGATTACTAAGACAAAGTGTCGGCATCAATTGAGCCAATGTTGAAGCTTTGTACATTTTATTTTCTTCCTGAAATTTTAAGAATCGCTTTCATCCCCAGTTTCCCTTAAGTCTGTTAAATAAAGCTATGTCATTTTTAAATGTAATCAGGTTTTTGCTCTATTTTTCGTCTACGTTTTCAAAGAAGTCAAGTGTTGAACCCAAATGGATTGAAACACGATTGAACAAATATCGACTGTGAACCAGTGAACTTCTATGCACTGTAAAACATTTGTGTAACGTTACTCCATAAAAGTGGTGGCAGCCTTGCTGCCTCCAATTTGGTGGAGTATTTTAACCGATATAATCGGTGTAACATTGCAATGTTACACCAGTAATGCATGCTTTTATTACACCATTATGTAAGTGAAAAATTACTCAGTGAAGTGTAAATCGTAGCTGCCACCAATTTTATGGAGTAACGTTACCACAAATGTTTTACAGTGTGGACAACAGCAAGCGATCTCTTAATCTTCATCTTTTCCACTACAAAGTGAAAAAAATATTCTGTTATGCAGTGAAACCCTTTTAATTTTATCGATAACATGTGACGCATGCAGTCCTCTATTAAACTATTTTGTAACACATGGCTGACAATGAATAATGTAAATCGAGTACAAATGATACTTGTTTGTTTCAAATGCACCCTTATGATGCTCCATAATTGCTGGAGAACCATCAGTATCAGTGAACAAATTTTTTCCCACTCATATATTCGACCCATATATTCGAAAGTTTTTTAATTTTTTTACATAATTTCTATTGTGATTCCGCCACTAAATTTGACTGATCCTTTATTACATACATAAGAAGTTTAATTAATATTTTTTCAAAATTTTCTGAGTATGCCCAGTATGGAGACCTTCCTTGTAAGTATTGCCTAAGTTAAAAAAAAAGTAATTGAAATTCCATTAAAATTTTATATGAATTCGTAGTTTCATTCCCTGTTTCAAATAAAAACATATGTGTTCGATAAAATATCATATTCTTTTTTAAAAGTGCATATATATTAGCTATGCTCCGCCATTATATATATTTGTTTTTAGATTATAAGCAAAGGTTGTTTTATTCACGTGCCTTAAAAGTTCGTACCGTAATATTACGTTGAGTAAAAAGTTTTCCACCTGTTTCAAATAAAAGCATATGTGTTCGATAAAATATCATATTTTTAAAAGTGCATATATATTAACTATGCTCCGCCATTCTATATATTTGTTTTTAGATTATAAGCAAAGGTTGTTTTATTCACGTGCCTTAAAAGTTAGTACCGTAATATTACATTGAGTAAAAAGGTTTCCACCAAGAGAGATACATTCACTTCAACCGCAACCCTTTGTGCGTTTGTTAGCTTTTCCTTATCCAATTTTTGCATTCAAAAGCTGACTAACGGACTGTGTATTTTGTCTGTTCAAAATCTATTATCGTTTGCTTCAAAAAAGTGTTTAAAATGGAGCTATCACGTCAGCAGATCCGAACCATTACGTACGATGAGTTCCGCAACAAATTCAGTGTGAGTGAATGCTACGGAAAATGTGTGAAAGTTTAGACATCAATACTCTTTCTTTTGATATATTCAAAGTTTGCTTTCAGACATTTAAAACTTGAAATTTCGACATACCAGCTAAACACAATTGCAAGAGAAAAAACTGCTTTTTGGCTTTGCTCAGATATTAATAGAAAGAGAACATTATGGACTGAATTTATACTTGTGATGAAAAATAGATGTGCTACAAACACAGAACACGTAAAAAAGAGTGATCAGCACCTGGAGTTATAGCAGATCGGCTGCAAGACGTGCCTTAACTAACAAGAAGGTGCTTCTCTTAATCTCCAGGGATTGCCGCTGAATCCTATACAAGCACTACTTGAAAAGCATAAAGACTAACTGCAGTGCAATATACCAAAACTTGCTATTTGTGCCACAACTTTCGTGACGCTATTCTCGAAAAATAAAGAAATAAATTCAGATGGGAAATGGCTCTCTTTCATCAAGATGAGGCCCAGCCACGTGTCAGTTTGGTGACTGAGTTGACGTTCTACAACCAAGAGTGGGATTTGATGCAACATCTGTTGATAATAAATTATAAAATATTCCTTTGTAACGCTGCGCTCTCACACAAGGATGAGTATAATAGATAATAGATATCTTTTTTTAGAGAATTAATTAAATGTTATTAATTAATCATGAAATAGACAAGTCAATAATTAGGCAAGATGATCTTACCTTTTATGCATCTTGGTCTTCGGCAATTTCATCAGCCATATCCTCCATTTGAAGATTATTTGTATTATTCTTTATTCAGCTTTTATTCCTTGATTTATTAATAAATTTATTTATCTGGAATAATAAATGATTGATTAATAATCAACATATTAAAATAGGAAACTCCACTGAAGTTAAACGAATCATGATTATTATGTTTTATATCGATACAGGGCTGCTTTAAGCAGCTTCGAAAAACCGTTGCATATTTCTTTTCACACTCAAAACACACAACCAACTACGAACTAAAAAGTTCTTTTTACAAAAAAGAGTTTTTTCCCTTCTTTTCATTTATTTTGTTTTTGATCACGTGACTTTGCCGCAGTAATAAGTTTATTCGGATGAATCGTCCTTGAAATAATCACTTTATTCCATTTTTCAGTTTATTTTGAAATTGTGGAAAAATAATTATTTTCTTATTATGATACGCAAAAAGGTTTACATCGTAAATAAATCTAATTTTATTTTAAGTAGATTGTTCAATTCAGCTGAAGGGTGATTACTAATTTATTTCAACAACAACCACCATACATCTCCATCATGACTGCTTCGGATTTTTATCTATTTTCCCATCTGCAACTGCACTTTGATGGCGACTTCTTTAATTCTAATGAAGAGGTCATAAATGAGGTCGATCACTTTCTGGATCCATACTCTCCAATCTTTTTAGCAGATTGAATTGAAAAGTTGCCAAAACGTTGGCAGCTGAGAATTGCTACCCTCATTAGATATGATGCTTTCATATTCATTAATCCTTTAACAAAAACAAAATTTTTTGGTGGAAAACTTTTTACTCAACGTAATAAATGTATAAATACTGTAAAAAACACTAATTTTCGAAATTTTCGCAAGCCTGTCTTAATCGCAAAAATTTAAGCCTCGCGAAATATTTTTCTTTTTTGACTCAAGCAATAATTAAAAGTCAGATATTTTTCATTTTTCCAAAATGTACTTATTGCTGTTATTTAACCACTTCTCTGACTTGCCCGTACGTCATACGGGCAACATGTTTTTACCAATTATGACTTGCCCATACCACGTACAGACATCTGTAATTCAGTCAGGATCTTTTATACTCACCGGTAAATTTTTATTATAAATTTTGCATTATTTAATTCGACCATTTCGCTGATTCAATTATCACAAAAAAAAAAATCTGTTTTTAAAAACAGATGTAAAAAGATTAAAAATTCTGTAAAATACATAAAAAAATTAGGCATTATTTGAAACGCTTTTTTTTTCTTTTAATATTGATAAGTTGAGTGATTAAGTAAGAAAAAAGTGCATAAAGTTCTTGTATACTATCAACTATTTCTCTTATACAGTTCAACTATTTCTTAAATAAAAACAATAATAAACTAATAGAATTCATCTAACTCACTTACAATTTTTATGACAGCTTCTATTAAACCGTTTAAAATTGTATCATGTTTAGCTTCAACAGCTCTAAATGTGTGCATAAACCATTTTTTTTTTTTCGAATATTTTAGCTTGTAAAAAGACATATATCTTCATTTTCGCGAAAAATACGGCTCGCGAAAATAAGTGTTTTTACACTAAATAAATAAATTAAAATTTCAAAAATAACGTATGGACTATAAAACATATAAATACACAACTCAGCAAAAATATTCATCTTCTTAATTAAATAACTATTAAATTTTTGCGTGCTTTGCATATTAGAAAAGCATAGTTGCAATCGCAATGAATGAACTGTTTGAACTATTTATTATTAGCAATGTTTATGCTACAATACACGATCAAGTTTCGGAAATATTTAGACTGCCAACATCTTTTTCAACTATCCATTTGTCTACAGTTAGTCTATTCTTATTTCGGTTATTTTACAATATCAGAAATCTTTTTTTTTTAAATTTCTTTTCTTAATATACATATAAATGTGTTACAAAGCAAATAAAATTTAACTTTTTTAGAATACGTGAATGTAAAGTTATGATTAACATCATATATACATGATAACAAATTCATATATATCATACACTCTAAAAAATATCCGTTAATATGCACATATTTTTCAGTAAAATTCTACAGAATAGTTTTATTTTTCCGAAAAAACAGTAGAACTTCCGTTATTGACATTTTGACATTATAAATACAGTAAACTTTACAGTAAAAAAATTTCCTGGAAACAGTGAAGTTCCGTATTAAAACAGCATGAATTCTATAAATAACACTAGTGGCGCCATCTATATCTGGAATAAGAAAACATTATAGAGTTGTTTTATGACCAACTTTGTATAATAATTTTCTTTATTTCTTTCTGTTTTAGTAATATAAAACTACCATATTTTTACAATATTAAAAAATAAGAAAATTTATAAAATTTTATTAATCCTTTTTAAGTTTGAGATTAGTTAGTTAGTTTATTTTCAATCAGTTTATTTCCATTATGTTTTAAAAATAATATTTAACTCATTTATAGCATATTTTTTAAAAAGTGGGCAGGATATTTTAAAATGGAAAAAATTTCTACTTTTAATTTTGATATATTTTTTTAATTTATTCACATTAAGAAATTTGCACATAAAATTTAAAACGTCTGAATTATATTAAAGAAATTATTATAATGTTATAAAAAACAATAAAGGAAATTTATTTTAATAACCCGTAATAACTATATTTATTGAGATTAAAATTGATCGTCATACAAATACTTTGTTAAAATAGATTTTTTTAAGTATGTTAGTGCCCTTTCAAAAATAAATAAGTAAATAAATATGAATATTCAAATTATTCAAATTACAATATTTATTATTGAATTATTGAAATTACACTAAACTTTTAAAAATCTCCTTAAAATGAAGGAAACAAAACATTTTAATGCGTTCAACTCTGAATACATGTAATATTTTAAAGTCTAAAATTTATTTTTTAAAGAACTGAAATTAAAAACGAAATATTCGAAATTATGGAAATAAAATCTGTTAAACATTTAGAACTCTACACTCAATAGAAAATAATTCTCTACAAAACATAATGCCGCGTTCAACATAAGGCCTTTCCTTTATAAAATCATTCGATATAAGTAAAGATATTTGCAAGCTTTGCATGTGTAAGTATGGCGTAATGGTACTACACTACTGTAAGCTGCCATAGGTCAGGTGCCTGGTTCGATCCTCATCTTGGTTAAGTGACATTTCTTCACTGTTGTTTTAATTAAATGCATGTGCTCTAACCTGATATATCTTTTTCTAAAGAATAAAAATCATAAAGATAACAGTTTCTTCTTGAAAATTCTTTTTTGGCTTTCAAGCGAAAAAAAATTGATTAAAAAAATATGACGAAAAACGGAAATATTTTGTAAAAAAACGGAAATATTTCTGTAAAAAACGGAATTTTTTTCCGTTAAAAAACGGAAATAGTACTATTTTTGTTATTTAACGGAAATTTTTTTACAGTGTATATACGCTGATAACAGATTATTTTTATACACCACATTCTACCAGTTAAAAAATATGTAATTTTGATACATGAAAGCAATTAACATTAACTGCTTTTAATCATTTTAATGGTAAAAAAGTATTTTAATTAATGATTGTTTAATAATAAAAGCATATCATTAATAAATTTTAAAAATGCATTAGCTTAGAAAGATAATTTATAGTTTAAAACAATGTACTGTTTTAAGTGTACTATTTAATGATTTTCGCATTTAATATAAAAAATTATGCAAAATAAAATAAATAAAATAACCATGATGCAACTAAAATAAAATACATTAAGTAATCTATTACATATACATTAAATGATTTAAACAATAATCAAGTTGTTAAATGCTCAAGTAAAATTTTAAATTATTATTTAATAGCCTCAATAGAAGAACAGAGTATTTAAAAATTAAAAGACACATGATTTAAATTTACACGGATAAGTATACATTCTTATATTTGTCAATACATTAAATGAAATATTTAGTTAATGCTCATATATCGTTAATTTGATGCATTTATTTATTGATGTAAAAGGAAGTAGGTTAAAAACCTTTTTAAAGTTTCAGTGTGTTTGATCACTCTCCTGCAGAAAGTTGTTGAAAAAGATAGATTTAAGCTACATATAGAAGATGTCAACTTGGTATTTTCATGCCGGTATTTGTGTATTCTTATAGTACAATAAATAAATAAAAATTTCGTAAAATGAAGGACGTTCATGATCCCTTAATCTTTAATGTATTGTAAAATCATACAACACATGATTTGATTATGATACTTTATGTGGAGCCGTAAGTAGTTTTTGACATTAAAACTTATCCACAGTAATATTAAATCAGGAACATAGTCTCAATTATTAAAGTTCCACAGTCACATTTTATATAATCAAGCAATTAAAATCTGATGAGAAATAAATGGAATAAAAATTGCTCGCCATATATATATATATATATATATATATATATATATATATATATATATATATAGATTCAAAATTAATGTACAAACTTAAAAGTCTGACAGTACAACGTCAAAACAAACAATATTAAACATGAAACTAAGGTCCCAAACGTCTACCGAAGGAGATAGGCAACATCAAAGTTTAAGAACCAAAACTTCAAATGGTTATAAATAACAAAAAAAATTAATCGATTCGTATGCGGTTTTCGCTAAAATTATTCTTTATGTCAGGTTTTACATGAAAATAAATGCTAATGATAAAGTTAAAAAATACGACTGATCGCTCCTTAGACTTCGGAATAGCGAACAACTATTTTTTACGGTTATTTTTTACCGCTCAAAATCTGAATCATTGAGAGAAGTTTGGTAACGCAAACTGAACGGTGTTCAGGGAGTTGTGAAGGGTTGGGGGGTGCCAAATTTAACTCCTGAACACAGTTCAGCTTGCGCTACTTAACTACTCCAACTAACTAACTAACCCCGCTACTAACCGCGCTACTAATTAACCCCGATTCAGATTCTGAACTCGAAATGTAAGTTTAAGTCTAAGCTTATGAAAGAATTTAATGAGACACAAAAATAACGGTAAATAACCATTGTTCGCTACTCTAAAGCCTAAAGCGCCCTTCCTCGGCATTTTTTGAAATTTATCTACAAATTTATTTTCAAGAAAATATTGACATAAAGAATAGTTTTAGTGAAAACTGCAAACGAATTGACTAATATTTCGGGTTTTTTATAATAATTTGAAATTTCGGACCCTAAACTTTAATGAAGCCTATCTCCTTCGAAAAACGTCTGTGACCCTTAGTTTCCTATTTAATACTGTTTGTGTTAATATGTACTATTCCCCCTTAAAGTTTGTATCAGTAATTTAGAATCACCCTGTGTATATATATTTCCTTACCTGACAAATATATATGATAACGAATTCATAAAATTTTTTTTGAAGACAAATAAAATTAATTATGTATTTATAGTAACCATAGTAGCCTCTTTTTATAGAAATAAAAGTATGTTTTGTCATAAAAAGACTATTTTCTTTGTATAAAACATTAAAAAAAGAAGAAACATAAACCTTTTATTTCAGAAAATAATATTACTTAATTATTTTCTTCTAAATATGACTGAAATATTTGTTGAGATATTGATTATTTTCTAGCAGACGGAAAAAGCTGTGGGATCACTTTGAATGAAATATTGCATTTTAAGTGCAAAATTAACTGATTAATTATGATTTAGAAGATCTAAGGAAAAAAAGCATTAAATAAGAAAAAGAAAATATTTTTTAATTGTTTTGAATGTTACACGGCATTTTTTCGATTAACGTATTGTGAGTATAAAATATATCCATTTATTTATTAAATGAATTAATAAAATATTTATATTTAAACTAATATCAACTGTTAAAAAGAAATGCTTTTCAACTGACCAAAAATATTTAAAATTATGTTAAACAAGGCAAAAACTAAGTATCAAATGTATAAAATGAATAAAATGAATAAATATCATTAATGCTACGTTAATTAATTGTTTATTATTTTATTAATTATCTAATAATTATTTATTTATTATTATTTTTTAAAGATGAAAATGTTAATTTTATGTATGTTTGTATGTCTTTGTATGTCTTTGTATGTTTGTTTCCCAAAACAAACATACGAAGGGGATTCGGAAAATAAGTTACTCCTAGCGTTTGTGGGCAGAGGTGTGTATGAAAGTCAAATAATATAATGAGACATGAAATATACGACACAACTTTATTTACGTTGAGACATTTGCCATACCGCTTGATAAACTACAAAAAGACTTCCAGGAAAACATGGCGACTTTACATAAAGACGTCAAACGTTCCTTCTGTATGCAAAGCAAAGGCCTGAGTTTTCCTGTTGAGATTTTTGAAGCTTTTCAAGCGGTATGGGGCCCCACCAGTGGCCGAGAGGTTCAGACCTCTCAACTGGTAGACGGCAGGTGCTGGGTTCGAACCCAATCGCGGCTGTCGGCCTAACCCTTCGGAGTTTTCGTGGTTTTCTTCGAACCTTGCGTAAATACGGGTTAGGTTCCCTTAGAAAGACCCCCACGAAGGGCATTCCTCCTGGTCCTATATTCCATTAGTGTAGATAATCGGACGACAAAAATAAACCAAACCAATCAAGCGGTATGGCAAATATCTCAAATACTTGGTTGTCATGTAGAAAAATAAATATATATATTATCTTTAATGTATGTTTCTATTTTTTGACTTCCATACACACCTCTGATCACAGTCAGCAGGGAAAACGTATTCTCAGACTCCCCCTTGTAGTTTCATGCAAATCATATTTGTATTAAACGAAAAAATTGTTTAATAGTTAAATCTTTAATACGCAAAAAAAACTATATCTACTTATAGATTTAAATGAATGCTTCATTTGATCGTTGATTTCAAATTAACGTGCAACCTTCAACATTATGGTAAATATTGATAGTGTAATTAGGATGCATATATATAAATAATTATAAATGCATTTAATAGCTAGTGAATATATATATATATATATATATATATATATATATATATATATATATATGACGATTTAAGGAGAACTCGAATTATTTCCACAGGTTAAAAAGAAACACACAGTCATGGCAAGCGAGGGAAAAAACAAAATAAATAAATAAATGTAGAAGATCCAATAATTAGTCATGGGCTGCTGTAAATTCATTTATTAAATTCGTAATAATGAGGAAGGAAAAGCTCCTTTTGCAAAAATTCCATCATTATTTCAGCGAGCTGTTCTCATCGAAGAAGCAACCCAAGAAATCTTCTTTCTCATCTCGAGACTTCCACCTTTTTAAACTAAAAAGAAAGTTCTGGAACATTCTGTAACATTCTGTAACCTCAAACCATCATTCTTTTATGTAAACAGAATTCTTGTCCAGCTACGAGATTATTTTCCACAAACGATAAATTTATTTAAAAAAAAATATTATTTAACCAATTTATAATTGACTCAGAATTTTAAATATCTTAGGCAGACGATTTTTATAAATGATTAATTTTAAGAGAAAAAGAAAAGAAATGAATTTATTAATATGCACACATCAAAGGTTGACGTAGGAAAAATAAATAAATAGATAAAATAAAATAATGATATTTTTTGAAAGGTATGGTTTTGGAATAAATTTAAGAAGACTGTCTTAAAAAGGGTTGATAAAACATAGAAGAAATTAGTTTTATTGGGAATATTAAGAAATAAAGTTTAATTAAGAATATTTTTAATTTAGTGCCATCTTTTTAAATTTACGCATACTGGAATAATGTTTTTTAAGGCAAATTAAGAATTTATATCGTCTGCATAAATATTAACTGATTAGATTTAGAAACAAGATTTTAATTTAATAATTTGAAGTAAGTACGGAATATTATTATAAGAAAATTAAGATAGCATAAAGGTTAGTTTTGGCGAAAATTTTTTTAATTTGTAATATTATCCCCCCTCCCCAAGACTTTGTATGAAATTGATAGTTAAATAAAACTACAAGTTCAGACAACAGAAATATAATAATTTAGAAAAGTTAAATTTTGGAATAAAACTGTCAAACTCAGGAAGCCAAGAGATGGAAGAAAAGAAAGTTAACGCAATATAAAAAATATTAGCGATTAAAATAAAATAGTTAAGAGAAAATAATTCTGAATTAAATTTAGGTAGGAGCATTTCCCTGAAAGAAATACAATAATGTTACAACATCACTTACCATTTGTAAGTGCATAGGACATAATACATATAATAACAGTAAATAAGTTATGAATATTAATAAGCAAGAGATAAATATATAATAAAAACAATAAAAATTCGTTCTCATGGAAGTTTAAATAATTACAATGACTTAATGCATAGTTTATTTTAAATAAGTCCTTTAAATGAAACAAGTCTTTCAATAGTATATATAAAAGAGTCTTTTCCAATGTTCTCTGAATACAGTCTCTTTAATTAAAAATCTTCAAACCTAGTTTAATCTTTGGTTTTAATGTTATGTTGGATCCAACATCTTTCAGTAATATATTAATTTTTCAATAATAAATAGCATCACTCTCAATATCAATAATAAATAATATAGAAAAATTTAAATAATAACAATAACAACATTAATAAGTAATAGTATAATAAGACTCCATATCCTAATATTTTCAATAAAAGTATAATTAATACTAAACTTCATTATAGAAATCATAATAATAATAATAATAGTAAAACAAGAGTATAATCAAAAGAAAATATCACTATTTGTTTATTATTGATAGGGAAAATATTGGTTGAGGATAAAAATAATTACATAGCAACTAAATAATTTTCTTATCTTCTAATAGCATAAGAAAGTATTTTTTGCTAGCCGAAAGTATAAATAAAAAAAATCATAATAATTCCAAAATCCAAATAAAATTAAATCTAACTATTTAGAAAATTGACTCTCAACCAGTATTTCCTTACAATAATTCCTCCCTGATACTCTTTTACAAATTTGTCAAATTTGGTTATAAGTTTTCAAATGTCAAATGTAGAATAATGTTTTATCTACACATGGTTTATAAACTTTAATAATAAAATACAATAGGAATAAAAGGTGTCATTCTTAATTGAGAAATAGAAATAAAAATAGTGTGCTTTTCTGAAAAACTCTTAATATCTGTAGTTTTCACAATCACTGAAAATCACATATTATGTTATAGGTTTGAGTAGAATCATTAGATTTTATAACTGTTATAACATAAATATCTGCTGAATAAATAGAATAATACTAATGTCAAATACATGAGTAAATATAGTTAGACTTAAGCACCCTTAAAATTAATTTATCAACATCAATTTGAAAGCTTTTACAATCAAAGTGTTCACCTTATGCCTGCATCAGGAGCCCAATTTAACCCCAAAAACTCCCAAAAACAAGTAATATTCTTGTAGGCCTCCAAGAACATACCTGCTAATGTTGAAAATTATGGTGATAAACTATTTAAAGAATAAGAATTAAAACTTAATCTACTGTCTTGACTTTAGTTTGATCTAGTGATTGTGATTGTATCTGAGGTTTTGTTTGTTTTTTGGGTTGCTCATGAAACAGTTTTAAAATCTTCTGGTGAAAAATAGGGTCTTAATTTAGAAACATGCACAATAACGGAATTCTGTCCTGTCTCATAATTAAATTTATCTATTTCATAAGTTACATCAGAAAGTTTATTTATAATTTTGTATGGTCCAGAGAAAGTAGGTTCTAATTTTCGAGTGTTAGGGTATTTAAATTCTTCATAAATTACAGAGTCTTGTATTTTTAATGGGCATTCGACAAAATTTCGATCATAGAGCCTTTTACTTTTAAGGTGAAATTCCTGAGTTCGCGCTTTCGCAATTTTGAGGGCTTTGTCTACTGATGTTGTACACATTTTAACTGCCTCACACAGAACCATTACCCACCTTTTTAAAAATCTGAATCAAAATTATCGCGAAAATTATAACTATATTTAGCTGCTAACTTTAACCAGAAATTTATCTAATAAAACAGAAATTGTAAATATCATAGATATACCTTAAATTGGGATCAACTTTTAATTCTATTATTTTATAGATCATAAACAGATTCAAAAATTTTAACTATAGGTAATTTCTTACTTAAAATCACAAAATTTACTGACAAAATTAATCATATTTATCAGTCAAAATTCTAGCAACAGCCTTGCACAGTTCCATCTTTATTACTGAATTTAAATAAATTATAAGAATCCGGGAACCAAAGCTCACTGTAACCAGAAATTCTAACAAATAAAATGAAAAACATAAATGTTAACTTAATTTTCAGCTCAAATGTCTAGTTGTAGGAACATTATCATGAAAATACTGCATTCTGAGAATAGTTCTTGATAACAAACAAATATCAATAAATTAGAAAATGTACCTTTTTAAAAAATAACTTGAGCTTCTAAGTTCTTTTATACATCATTATTATTACGAACTTATCTTTAAACGTGCATAAAAATATCATAATAATCTTAATAAGTAACAGTAAATATCTTAAGAACATCATACTCCTCAATTAAATCCTTACGAATAAATATATTTCAATCTTCAACAAATAATAATGATAATAATAATACTCATAAATAGATTAATAAATAAGACTCAAAGAAAAACAAAACAATAAATAAATAAACCTCACAAATAGAGAATAAACAATCTACACAAATGCTTAAAAAGGATACAAATAATATTCAATTAATTTGAAATAACTCACTCTTAAGAAGAATTTCTCAAGATAATCCTAGGAGAGACAATAATAACGAAAATTATGAAAGTAAGTAGCAATCGGCGTTCAGTTGTCTCTAAACGTTTTTTTTTCTTGTCATTACTACCAGTAATATTTAAAGTCAATGATCACATATTTGGGCCGCAACAAGATGAATGGCGCTTCTATTCCTTATTAAATCCAATTCGAAATCAGCAGGTTTCAAAAATTTATCATTATGACCAAAAATATCAAGCTTCAGGAATTCACGAGAAGTCAATTATCGGCGATTCACAAACCTATCATCATTTCGTTCCACAGCCCATTCCATTAGCAAGCTGAAAATACCATATAGACTGTCCTTCAATCGAACTTCGGCGATGGCATGCTTTTCTTCGTTCCATCGCAATTTTCTTTAAATATCATTCATTAAAAAGGCAGCACAGATAAAAAATCCTGTCCGACTTTTCGATTAGTTGTGACGATTTAAGGAGAACTCGAATTATTTCCACTGGTTAAAAAGAAACACACAGTCATGGCAAGCGAGGGAAAAAACAAAATAAATAAATAAATGTAGAAGATCCAATAATTAGTCATGGGCTGCTGTAAATTCATTTATTAAATTCGTAATAATGAGGAAGGAAAAGCTCCTTTTGCAAAAATTCCATCATTATTTCAGCGAGCTGTCATTATCGAAGAAGCAACCCAAGAAATCTTCTTTTTCATCTCGAGACTTCCACCTTTTTAAACTAAAAAGAAAGTTCTGGAACATTCTGTAACCTCAAACCATCATTCTTTTATGTAAACAGAATTCTTGTCCAGCTACGAGATTATTTTCCACAAACGATAAATTTATTTTTTAAAAAATATATTATTTAACCAATTTATAATTGACTCAGAATTTTAAATATCTTAGGCAGATGATTTTTATAAATGATTAATTTTAAGAGAAAAAGAAAAGAAATGAATTTATTAATATGCACACATCAAAGGTTGACGTAGGAAAAATAAATAAATAGATAAAATAAAATAATGATATTTTTTGAAAGGTATGGTTTTGGAATAAATTTAAGAAGACTGTCTTAAAAAGCGTTGATAAAACATAGAAGAAATTAGTTTTATTGGGAATATTAAGAAATAATGTTTAATTAAGAATATTTTTAATTTAGTGCCATCTTTTTAAATTTACGCATACTGGAATAATGTTTTTTAAGGCAAATTAAGAATTTATATCGTCTGCATAAATATTAACTGATTAGATTTAGAAACAAGATTTTAATTTAATAATTTGAAGTAAGTACGGAATATTATTATAAGAAAATTAAGATAGTATAAAGGTTAGTTTTGGCGAAAAAATTTTAAATTTGTAATATATATATATATATATATATAGATAGATAGATAGATAGATAGATAATTTTCTATTTCGTCTGACAGTTTTTGCATCTGAAGCAATAAATTATGCTTGATTAATGAATATTTAAAAAGAGATCCTATTAAAAATAAATTCCATCAATTGAAAAGGGCGAAAAAAAGCAAGCATGTAATGTATTATATATAGACGCATTTAGATTAGATTTTTAAAGATAGCAATTATAGAGATAAAAAAAAAAGGCAAAAGAATACGAATATGAACTTTAAAATTTTTTAACCATCAAATTATCTCACAAAGTTTAACTTTTCTCTAGTTTATAAGAACTTTTATACTGTAATTAAAATGGAGTATTATTGTTCTGGATTTGGGTTTGTGAAATGCTAAATAAAGTTTTATATTCTTATTTTGCTGTTAACAACTAATTACTTGTTATCATACTATCGGAATAGTTCATCTTTATCCTTTCGAAATAATTCAGTGATATCATGCCCACCCAAAAGTGCGATTTCACATTTTATCACAAATTG
Source organism: Maratus speculifer (assembly GCA_964019185.1). NCBI lineage: Eukaryota > Metazoa > Arthropoda > Arachnida > Araneae > Salticidae > Maratus > Maratus speculifer. Next base: position 168,205,258 of record OZ025292.1, read on the forward strand.
TTAAGTCTAACACCAATGTCGGTGTTAATCGCTTCGTGAAATTTTCTCTATACTATTATAAGAATCGAAAAGTCAACAGCCGATTCCATTATATTCTTTCGCTATTTAAACATTATTTTAAATTTCTGAATTGTTGTTAAATGAAAATATATAAACATAAGGTAAGGTAAGCTAAGTGGATATTCCTTATGCATTTAAGAAATAACACTAAATAGTGATCGTATGTTTTTTTCTATAAATGAGTTTGATTTTAAACAATGTACTGTCAATCTAAAAACAATAGCACATGATTGAATTTGCGGTGAGATTATGCTTTATGGATATTGTTGCAGTCAATATTTATTTGCAGCTTTCTTTATTTGTTAAATGCTATAAATTAAGCCCTTTGTACTATGGATTAAATTAATTTTATTAATAAAATTTGAAAGATTGACTTAAAATTCCCAAAATAAAAATACATAACATACTTAAAATAATGATAGGCGACTGTATAATTCATTTTTTAAGGAATGCTTAGTTCTTCCATATCTCAGGCTTTATTGTGATGCTAAAATACATAAAATATATGACTACCATAAAATGGGGGTTAATAGGAACAGTGGGGTGAATAGGAACGAAACTTCCCTGCCATACATATAAGTTCATTATAAATATATGTGTTGATATTTTTCGTTGCCAATTTTTTATAAGAAGGTAAAAACTTTAAGAGTTGGAAAATTCAGTTTTGACACGTTTGCACCACTACTGGGTTATATAAAAATCTTCAAGAGGATCCTCAAAAACCTCATTTTTCTTCAAAACTTTGTATGTAGCTACAATATTTTTCGTATTCTAAACCTAAGAGAGGGGATTTTTAATTAATGATAGACCTGTAAACGATATGCTGTATTAAATTCTACTTATTTCTCAACTACATAATGAAAGAATAAAAAATGGTTTGTAACATCAAAGGCTTAAGATTTACGGGGTGAATCGGAACACTTTTTCTTTCATGGTTTATTTTTCTATGCAGCAATAGTTTCATGTAATATAGGAAAACATATGTATGAATATGTATTGTAACAATATTTTATTTGTTCTAATTACTTGAAGAGATTAAAGGTGCCAAGAAAATACTGGGTTAAACAAAAAAGTCAACGCTTAATCCAACAGACATGGAACACACAATAAAAGAATTTAAAAATAGCAAATTAGTTAGAAAAACTGCACAGAATTATTCTCTGACACCAACAACATTACTCAAACATCTCAAAATGAAAAACCAATTAAAAAAAAAGAGGAATGCAAAACAGTACTAAGGGCTGGGGATGAGGGCGTATTAGTACATCGTATTAATACATGCAGCGATTGGGGCTACTCAATAGATTCACCTACCCAATCACTTCTAGTAAAGGATAACACAGAGCAGGACTGAATTTGTATTAAATTCTACTTCTGCAATTTGAATGTAATTTCTTAAAATACATTTTAATTTTTCTTGATTTCAAAGTTGTTTTCTAATTTTTAAAAAGGCATATCTTTACTTATATGTAAAATAAAGGTTTGGTTTCACAGTAACTACGTGTTCCTATTCCTCCCTTATCATTATTACCTGTTTTTATTAACCCTATTAATGTTTGAATTGGTATACATAAAGATTATAACATTTGTTCCGATTCACCCCTATCTGCGGGATGAATCGGAACACCATTAAAAAAGTAAATAATACATATATAAACAGCAAAAATGTTTCGTTTTTCCTTAAAAAGTAAAGAACAAAACAAGACCGAAGTTTCTAGTAGAAAAATAAAAAAATAAAAAAATCAGTTGTTGCTTTTTTTAACGTTGAAGTTGAAAAGTGTTCCGATTCACCCCATTTTACGGTATACCAAAATATAAGGACATTATAACTCCACTCTATCCATAAGGGTCATTCCACGCAAAATGAGCAAATTAGCTGCGGCTGCCATGTCACAGATTTGAATGAAAATTGGCATATGAGTACAACATGTTTATGTAAGAACAAATGCAAAATAATAGGTTACAGCACAGATTGTTTAAGTATGTAAACTCACTTTAAAAGTTGATACAAAATCGAGTTCTTGTTTACATGCTTTAAATTTCAATCTGTATTATTAGCGTTAGGAATGAAAAAACTATATCTCAAAATATTTTCAGATAAGAATGGATACTAAGTAAGAGATTAGCGTAATTTGGGATTTGAATTTTTATTCCTTATTGAGAAAAAAATATAAAAGAAAAATTTTTAAGAAGAAACAATATTTCTTTAGCACATAAAAAATTTAGGACAGGTGTTATGACTTCAAAACAATTTGACATTTTAGATAAAAGTATATATTTTGAACCCAAGAAGTTTCATATATGCCTTTTTTATTCCTTAATGTGAAAAAAATAAAAAATAAGAAAAAAAAGGACGGGAAAAGGCAATATTTCTATTGCTTTTTAGTCATGAAGGAAATTTCTTATATCATTTCAAATTACTTGATATCAAAGATAAAAGTGTCTATTTTAAATATTGAAATGCCTCTTCTCGCCTTTTCTTTTTTCTTTTTTTCCTTCAGACTTATATTAAAAGCGATGAGAATTGAAGAATTAATTATTTAGCATTGTTAAAATCTAATAGACGGCAGCACTATTTTAAAATTAATATCGTACAATATTTTTTAAAAAGCGCGCTAATTCAAAGGAAATTTTGCGTGAATTGTAACAAAAATACCTTTTTGAAATAATTTTTTTCAATGTTAAGAATCAAAAGACACTATTAAAATTTTTCGAACATATTTTGGACTTATTAATCTTTATGTCTGTGCAATATTGTTTATGACGGACCTGTCCTTTATTCATTAGTTGAGCATAAATAAGAGGAAAAAATACGATTTTGTAATTTTTTTTAAGTTTCTAAGTTTTTTTGAAGATGAAGGAATTAAATGATAATTATCAAACTTGGGGAATTCAATGTTCATATATAATAATGTATCATGCACCAATTTCTCACTTGTTTTATCATTTTGTAAAATTTTTATAATGTTTCGATTTTTCTCAAAATTCACAAATTTTCATTTTTAACAACCCATTTTAAAATTAATTACGTTGTTACCAGATTAATAAAAATAAAATAAATAAAAAGATAATTATTCAGAGGTTATAAAATTGCAAGCCAAATTCATTTATGTTAAATATTTTTCAAGATACAGAGCTTTAAACTTGCAACATTGGACGATTGCACACATGCCGTTCTACATCACAAGTTTTTTAAAAGTCCAAAACTGCTAAAATAATTTATTTTTTGTCAAGATATTTTGCAGAGCTCTATTTGAATATGAATAAAACCTGTGTATCAAATTTTATTAAAATCGGTTACCTTGGGGCCACGACTTTTTATAAATTTTTGCTTATTTGACGAGAAATGACACATAACTTATTATTATTTTTAAAATCCTACTATCAGTAGCTACGATCGCTTAGCAACCGCCATTGCGGCACCTTAAACACTATGCTAACTGAATGGATTTTAAAATATTGCGAAAGATTGAATAATTTTTCCAATATATATATATATATATATATATATATATATATTTAAACATGCCGATTCTTCTCTAAACGAGTTATTTTTGATTGGGATAATTTAGACAAGTCAACCGCTGTTAAACATCTGTTGTCAATTTACATGTTTAATTAATAAAGTTACCTAAATAAATTAAATACACGGCGCCATTGCCTCACGTTATTTTTTTAATTGCAGAATAAGAAATTTTAAGTAAGACATTTTAAGCGTACCGTTTTAAAACAGATGTAATTTTCACTGGTTTTCCTTTCTCTTTTTTATATTCACGTAAATATACTTTGGATGTTTGAAAGGAAATGCTATTTGTATAGTCTGATAATTCATAAAAATAGTTAAAAATATCATATCAAAATATGAAGTATAAATATATTTTTTAATTTTAACTGATTTGCAATACTATTTGGCTTTTTTAAATATGACAAAATTCATTTTAGTGGGTGCATTTAACGCATATTAATAAAATTATTATTTTAAAGTTTTCCTTTTCTTTTTGAAATTTACGTGAAAATATTATATGTAGCTAGAAAGAAAATAATTTTATTTATGCCTAATAAAATCGGCAAAACAAAATTCATTTTAGTGGGTGCATTTAACGCATATTAATAAAATTATTATTTTAAAGTTTTCCTTTTCTTTTTGAAATTTACGTGAAAATATTATATGTAGCTAGAAAGAAAATATTTTTATTTATGCCTAATAAAATCGGCAAAATAGTTTAAAATACCATTTAGATACGTTAAACATCTCACATAAATATATTTTAAAACTGTTTACAATATTATTATGACATATACATTAACAGCGGATAACACACCGTAAAATGGGGTGAATCGGAACACTTTTCAACTTCAACGTTAAAAAAAAGCAGCAACTGATTTTTTTATTTTTTTATTTTTCTACTAGAAACTTCGGTCTTGTTTTGTTCTTTACCGTAAAATGGGGTGAATCGGAACACTTTTCAACTTCAACGTTAAAAAAAAGCAACAACTGATGTTTTAATTTTTTTATTTTTCTACTAAAAACTTCGGTATTGTTTTGTTCTTTACTTTTTAAGCAAAAACGAAATATTTTTACTGTTTATATATGTATTATTTACTTTTTTAATGGTGTTCCGATTCACCCCGCAGATAGGGGTGAATCGGAACAAATGTTATAATCTTTATTTATTCCAATTCAAACTTTAATAGGGTTAATATAACCAGGTAATAATGATGAGGGAGGAATAGGAACACGTAGTTACTGTGAAACCAAACCTTTATTTTACATACAAGTAAAGATATGCCTTTTTAAAAATTAGAAAACAACTTTGAAATCAAGAAAAATTAAAATTTATTTTAAGAAATTATATTCAAATTGCAGAAGTAGAATTTAATACAAATTCAGTCCTATTCTGTGTTATCCTTTACTAGAAGTCATTGGGTAAGTGAATCTATTGAGTAGCTCCAATCGCTGCATGTATTAATACGATGTACTAATACGCCCTCATCCCCAGCTCTTAGTACTGTTTTGCATTCCTCTCTTTTTTAATTGGTTTTTCATTTTGAGATGTTTGAGTAATGTTGTGGGTGTCAAAGATTAAATATGTGCAGTTTTTCTAACTAATTTGCTATTTTTAAATTCTTTTATTGTGTGTTCCATGTCTGTTGGATTAAGCGTTGACTTTTTTGTTTAACCCAGTATTTTCTTGGCATCTTTAATCTCTTCAAGTATTTTTTCCTCTTATTTATGCTCAACTAATGAATAAAGGACAGGTCCGTCATAAACAATATTGCACAGACATAAAGATTAATAAGTCCAAAATATGTTCGAAAAATTTTAATAGTGTCTTTTGATTCTTAACATGAAAAAAATTATTTCAAAAAGGTATTTTTGTTACAATTCACGCGAAATTTCCTTTGAATTATAGCGCTTTTTAAAAAATATTGTACGATATTAATTTTAAAATAGTGCTGCCGTCTATTAGATTTTAACAATGCTAGATAATTAATTCTTCAATTCTCATGGCTTTTAATATAAGTCTGAAGGAAAAAAGAAAAAAGAAAAGGCGAAAAGAAGCATTTCAATATTTAAAATAGACACTTTTATCTTTGATATCAAGTAATTTGAAATGATATAAGAAATTTCCTTCATGACTAAAAAGCAATAGAAATATTGCCTTTTCCCGTCCTTTTTTTCTTATTTATTTTTTTCACATTAAGGAATAAAACAGGCATATATGAAACTTTTTGTGTTCAAAATATATACTTTTATCTAAAATGTTATATTGTTTTGAAGTCATAACACCTGTCCTGAATTTTTTATGTGCAAAAGAAATATTGAATTTTCTTCTTAAAAATTTTTCTTTTATATGTTTTTCTCAGTAAGGAATAAAAATTCAAATCCTAAATTACGCTAATCTCTTACTTAGTATCCATTCTTATCTGAAAATATTTTGAGATATAGTTTTTTCATTCCTAACGCTAATAATACAGATTGAAATTTAAAGCATGTAAACAAGAACTCGATTTTGTATCAACTTTTAAAGTGAGTTAAACAATTTGTACTGTAATCTATTATTTTGCATTTGTTCTCACATAAACATGTTGTACTCATATGCCAATTTTCATTCAAATCTGTGACATGGCAGCCGCAGCTAATTTGCTCATTTTGCGTGGAATGACCCTTATGGATAGAATGGAGTTATAATGTACTTATATTTTGGTATACCGTAAAATGGGGTGAATTGGAACACTTTTCAACTTCAACGTAAAAAAAAAGCAACACCTGATGTTTTAATTTTTTTATTTTTCTACTAGAAACTTCGGTCTTGTTTTGTTCTTTACTTTTTAAGGAAAAACGAAACATTTTTACTGTTTATATATGTATTATTTACTTTTTTAATGGTGTTCCGATTCACCCCGCAGATAGGGGTGAATCGGAACAAATGTTATAATCTTTATTTATACCAATTCAAACTTTAATAGTGTTAATAAAACCAGTTAATAATGATAAGGGAGGAATAGGATCACGTAGTTACAGTGAAACCAAACCTTTATTTTACATACAAGTAAAGATATGCCTTTTTAAAAATTAGAATACAACTTTGAAATCAAGAAAAATTAAAATTTATTTTAAGAAATTATATTCAAATTGGAGAAGTAGAATTTAATACAAATTCAGTCCTGTTCTGTGTTATCCATTACTAGAAGTCATTGGGTAAGTGAATCTATTGAGTAGCCCCAATCGCTGCATGTATTAATACGATGTACTAATACTCCCTCATCCCCAGCCCTTAGTACTGTTTTGCATTCCTCTCTTTTTTAATTGGTTTTTCATTTTGAGATGTTTGAGTAATGTTGTTGGTGTCAGAGAATAATTCTGTGCAGTTTTTCTAACTAATTTGCTATTTTTAAATTCTTTTATTGTGTGTTCCATGTCTGTTGGATTAAGCGTTGACTTTTTTGTTTAACCCAGTATTTTCTTGGCATCTTTAATCTCTTCAAGTATTTTTTCCTCTTATTTATGCTCAACTAATGAATAAAGGACAGGTCCGTCATAAACAATATTGCACAGACATAAAGATTAATAAGTCCAAAATATGTTCGAAAAATTTTAATAGTGTCTTTTGATTCTTAACATGAAAAAAATTATTTCAAAAAGGTATTTTTGTTACAATTGACGCGAAATTTCCTTTGAATTATAGCGCTTTTTAAAAAATATTGTACGATATTAATTTTAAAATAGTGCTGCCGTCTATTAGATTTTAACAATGCTAGATAATTAATTCTTCAATTCTCATGGCTTTTAATATAAGTCTGAAGGAAAAAAGAAAAAAGAAAAGGCGAAAAGAAGCATTTCAATATTTAAAATAGACACTTTTATCTTTGATATCAAGTAATTTGAAATGATATAAGAAATTTTCTTCATGACTAAAAAGCAATAGAAATATTGCCTTTTCCCGTCCTTTTTTTCTTATTTATTTTTTTCACATTAAGGAATAAAACAAGCATATATGAAACTTTTTGTGTTCAAAATATATACTTTTATCTAAAATGTTATATTGTTTTGAAGTCATAACACCTGTCCTGAATTTTTTATGTGCAAAAGAAATATTGAATTTTCTTCTTAAAAATTTTTCTTTTATATGTTTTTCTCAGTAAGGAATAAAAATTCAAATCCTAAATTACGCTAATCTCTTACTTAGTATCCATTCTTATCTGAAAATATTTTGAGATATAGTTTTTTCATTCCTAACGCTAATAATACAGATTGAAATTTAAAGCATGTAAACAAGAACTCGATTTTGTATCAACTTTTAAAGTGAGTTAAACAATTTGTACTGTAATCTATTATTTTGCATTTGTTCTCACATAAACATGTTGTACTCATATGCCAATTTTCATTCAAATCTGTGACATGGCAGCCGCAGCTAATTTGCTCATTTTGCGTGGAATGACCCTTATGGATAGAATGGAGTTATAATGTACTTATATTTTGGTATACCGTAAAATGGGGTGAATTGGAACACTTTTCAACTTCAACGTAAAAAAAAGCAACACCTGATGTTTTAATTTTTTTATTTTTCTACTAGAAACTTCGGTCTTGTTTTGTTCTTTACTTTTTAAGGAAAAACGAAACATTTTTACTGTTTATATATGTATTATTTACTTTTTTAATGGTGTTCCGATTCACCCCGCAGATAGGGGTGAATCGGAACAAATGTTATAATCTTTATTTATACCAATTCAAACTTTAATAGTGTTAATAAAACCAGTTAATAATGATAAGGGAGGAATAGGATCACGTAGTTACAGTGAAACCAAACCTTTATTTTACATACAAGTAAAGATATGCCTTTTTAAAAATTAGAATACAACTTTGAAATCAAGAAAAATTAAAATTTATTTTAAGAAATTATATTCAAATTGGAGAAGTAGAATTTAATACAAATTCAGTCCTGTTCTGTGTTATCCATTACTAGAAGTCATTGGGTAAGTGAATCTATTGAGTAGCCCCAATCGCTGCATGTATTAATACGATGTACTAATACTCCCTCATCCCCAGCCCTTAGTACTGTTTTGCATTCCTCTCTTTTTTAATTGGTTTTTCATTTTGAGATGTTTGAGTAATGTTGTTGGTGTCAGAGAATAATTCTGTGCAGTTTTTCTAACTAATTTGCTATTTTTAAATTCTTTTATTGTGTGTTTCATGTCTGTTGGATTAAGCGTTGACTTTTTTGTTTAACCCAGTATTTTCTTGGCACCTTTAATCTCTTCAAGTAATTAGAACAAACAAAATATTGTTACAATACATATTCATACATATGTTTTCATATATTACATGATACTATTGCTGCATAGAAAAATAAACCATGAAAGAAAACGTGTTCCGATTCACCCCATTGTTCCTATTCACCCCATTTTACGGCATTTTAATGATTTTTTTTATTTAAAAATTTTCTTCTCTTTTTGTATTCACATGCAAATATAGTTTTTTTATTGTTTTACATAATATTTTCTTGCGATTATTTTGTAACATTCAATTCTTGATTGAAAGTTTTTTTTTTCTGTTTGAAATAGTCCCGTGTAATTTTTTTTTAATTTAAAAGATATATTATCCTTTGATCATAAAAGAACAGTTTAAAAGAATAGACTTTTTTAAAATATGTAAAAATGTCTCGCTAAATTCTGAAAATTTGAATTTAAAATTAAAAATAACACACAAATCTAATTCAGAATAAATATATATGTATATATATATATAAATGCAACTTGTACACTGGGAGCTTTTATTGTAACTCTTTAGAAAAAAAAATTATTATATTACTATGTATAGTCTTTGCTCGTATAAAATTTTTTGATGCAACAATTTTGACGTTTTTTGACATTTAATATCACTTAAAATAATTATTGAATTTGAAAACTGTTTCATCCGATTGATTATAAAATATTTTTCTATAATACTACCTATTTTTGTGTGCAGTAGTTTCTTAGTATTAGCGCAGAAACACATAAAGTCACAAAAAACTCATTGACTCAGCGGCAGGGAGAGTATTCGTTACTTTTTTTTAGAATAAAGAGATTCCACCTTGCATTTTTACAAAATCATGTTAAAGAGAACAGGTGTTTTTTATTTGTTGTGGTCCTAATTTTAGAGCCCCATTAATGACCGAGAGATTCTGATCGTGAAATTGGTTGATTGCAGGTACTTAGTTTGAACCCCGTCGGTATGACTGTTCGGAATTTCCCGTGGTTTTCTTCGAATTTTGGATATCTTTGAGTAAATACGGTTAAGGTTACCTTAAAAAGACCCCCAACGAGGTTTTCTTGGACCTATATCACTCATGCAGATAATTGTTCGGCATACATAACCCCAACACACACTGATTCAACAAAATTTTGCAACAAATGTATACTTAGAATTTCACACGATTCGGTTGGGTAGTTTTGTGCTGTTTTATGCTAACAGGCAAACGGACAGACGACAACTATAGATGAGGTGTATTTACAGGGCCCAAATCCCTCATGTTGATAATTCGCCGTCGCAAATACAATCAATCATTTTACTTTTCGAGCTTACAAAATACGTAAAAAATCTTAATACGATTGAAATGATAAACAGTTTCTGACATGAAACTTTCTCGAGAACCATGATTTGACTTTATCAATATCCTCGTTATGCGTAGCTGTATATAGCTATATAGCTATCTAGATATGTATTTATTTTATTTAAATCCTTAAATCCTTAAACCCGACATACTCGTTACATTAAAGTTTTCATTCTGTTATGCTTCCTAGTGTAAACTATGTAAATATTTACTTGCATTTATGAATTAAATTATTCTTTCTCTTATTCTCTTTAATTTTAAAAGTCTTTCAAATCAACTTATTTTACTTTTGTAAACAAAGGGAATTTTTTTTGAATAGTAACAATGTAACGAAATTTAATTCAAATATTTTTAATTTTATTTTTCATCAAATGTTTTATAAATATCTCTATTAAATTTGTATAAATTAACAAATATTTAATGTTGCATAAGAACGGTTATCAGGTGCTACATAAATATATTTTTAATAGGTTAGTTTATTATATATTTTCTTAAGTATAATGCTCATTTACTGAACAACTTTATAAAAAAACATAAATTTGTATAAATTGCTATTATAAATGAAAATTTGTGAACGTCAATATTTACGGAAGGCTTCATAAACAATCAAAGCAAAATTAAAACTTATTCAAATGTAAAATTATATCGAAATAAATATATAACAAATCGAAAATTGCACCTTAACACTAGCAGTCGAGATGCGTTCTTACTAAGGTGGTCTGGTGTAATAACGCCAAGTGCTACTATTATGCATAATTATGAAATAATCTGGTAAATGACACCCATGTGATCTGCGCAGAAGGGTTTTGAGTCATATAAATCGCAAAAAACAGCTTCAAGTTACTTTGTTTAATTTATAGGTCTTATTGTTTTTACAAGCAACTAAAATTAACGCTTGATCTGAAATTTGCGAGATAAGTTTTGTGATGTGAACACTATTTTTTTTATCCGGAAATACTTTGTTAGTTACATAAATTTGTAGTACATTTCATGGACTTTCAAAATGTTTCTGAAGATTTTGCATATCTTCTCAAGATAATTTGTAATTTAAAATGTACAGCGCAATAACTATAACGGGGTAATAACGCCAATTCTTGGCTTTAATGCCTCGGTTGATTCCCTACGTTGGCCGAGCTACATCCTGAATGCTGATTCAAAGAAACACAGTTAAAACTGTGCAATGTTTCTAATAATTCTATTTAGGCGGTCCTTTTTGGGTAAAAAGAAGCTCACGGTCTGATAATCTTTTGCCTCATCCTCCTTTAGATTCCTCTATGACTACTCTTTTATAAAATAAAGAATTTTTTCTTGTGCTCGATTAATTAGGGTTTCGTGCAGTCGACTCTTGGACTAATACTGACTTTTTCTTGACTCGAGCACAATTATTTTGATATATGTATTTTATTTTCTTACTGTGCTTGATGAATACTCCAATTCGCTGTACTATACAAAATAAATGAAAACTTTTGAAGTGAAATTTTTTGTCTCCTAATCAAAGCTAAAAATTTGGAACAAAATCGAGACATTGGAAGTATCAGAAGACTCATTTACATGAAAATATAATTTTACGTTTCTATATGATTATAATGAATGAAAAAATAAGCTAGGTTTCTATTTCTGTAGTATAGCGAACCAGAACTTATGTATAATAAAAAGGGGTTATTTATAATAACATCTCGTACAAAAGGGATATAGTTACAGTAACTAACTGCTTAGCTGTCTCGCCTGAAGTTGCCCCGGACGAATGCATGTTAAATGAATATCAGTTGCGTTTGATTTTATATCTTTAACACCATTTTATCTGAATTTATATTTTTAAATGAAAAATATTAAAGTGACAGTATTTGCTACTGTATTTTATGGGTAATTAGGTTTTTGGAACTATACGCACCAAAAGCGAATAAAACCACGACAAAATTCATAGTTTTTTAGTAATTTCGTCGAAATTTCCACACATTTTATCTTGTAAAATAAATGTTACCTATCCAAACATTTCTAATTTTAGTAGATGATATAAATCTGACCTATTAAAATACTTAAAAAGGTTGTTTCAAAATACGGAATTTTAGTTTCTTTTTGTACAAACTATATATAGGTCATTTTCTCTAAACAGCGATATTTTTGCCCCTGCTTCAAAAATATAGAATAAACTTATATAAAATTTAAATAAATGCTAGAATACTTTAATTACATGTTTTTATGTATGTTTAACAGGATAAAACATACTATTAATGAATAAAAGCCAGTTAAATAATCTTATATGTTGTAAAAATGACATTCCCTTGTGTGTCCCTGTCACCACCTTAACACACAGTAGTTCCCAAAACTGACTATCCGAATATATTTGTAATTTTTTTGTTGGTTAAATTATTAAACAATATCATAGAATACTAAAATTTGAAAACATAAAAACTTTTTTTTTGTATTAAAAAAACTCATTTTTTTGTATTAAAAAAAATAATAAATGTCCCTTGGTTTTGTTGTTATTCCCCTGTCATAAAATGAAAGTAATGATTCTGAGTTGTGGCAACACTTATATTAATCCAGAATTTCATCTGTGAACAATGACATCATCAGAGAAGATATCTTAAATTGTTCTTTTTTGCAGCATTACTTTTTACAAATAAAACTTGGTGATTTCTAGTTACACATTGGTAAATATTTTTATAGACTGTCATTAGCCTGTCTCTCTTACTTACTTAAAGTTCGTAAAGAATGCTGAATCAACGATTTAGCCTTATTTGTATTAAGTTTTTAAAGTTTACTTTAAGTACAATTTAATTTTGTGTATATAGTTAAGATAATATACAAGCTAACCTTAATTTTTGTCATTCCTCTGTGGTCATTCCCTTGTCATATGTAAGGTAGGGGAGTGACTACAGTCTCTAATTTTCACAAATTATGAATATTTATTAGAAAATTAATTAGAAAATTAAATATTTTATGTAATTGTCACACACTATTTGCTGTTTTAAAAGTAAAAAATGCATATTTTTGTTAGTTCTATTCATCAAAAGATGAAAAATTGCTATTTAAAAAGTTGGATTTTTTTCTTTTCTTTTTTTCTCTATTATAAGTACATAATTTGAGTAAAAATGAACACTCATTGCTCTAAAAAAGCAAATGAATCGGACAAAGCAGGATGATTACATAGTTGTCAAGCATAAACTGAATAAGATGGTTTATGCTTATTATAATTTATTAGTTTTAAAAAGGTATTCGCCGGCTTAGTTAAAAACATTGTAAGCTCAATAAAATATAAAATTTTTATGGTTTTTATGAGTGTTCTTAATAAAAATAACTGTTAGATTTATAATAGCTTCTAAAAAAGAAATAAATGACCAGAAAATATTGTATGAGAAAGCAGCTGGAAACATTAAATCAGTATCCAAATTATTATCTAGAGGGCAAAAAATTCAAAGGAAAAGATGGAAGATATCTCATAGAAATAGTCGTACAAAAAAGAAAAATATCACTGAACATTAAGATACCTTACTTACTTACTACCTTACTGAAGATATTGTCTCAGTTGAACATGATAAAATCCAGTGGTTATAGCCATCAAAAAGCAAAGGCTGCTCTAGCCAAATAAGCCAAAACAACAGTCTTACCACCAGTCAAATTTGGGAAACGGTAATAAGGTTATTAAAACTACTTTAGTTGAATCTAAATTATTCCAAGAGACAGAAAAAATTTTCAAAACATAGTCAGATGGAAGAAAAAAATTTGGTCATATTTGACGAGTAAGAAGGGATCGAGCAAAATTAGCTAAACAAATGTGAAATGTTGAGAAAAACTATGAAAGACTCGTCAAACTTCTGAAACGTACAAGAAGAAGTTTTATAGACTTAGAGACAAATATTCCAATCAAGAATCAATTGGAAAATACATTAGAAATTTCTCAAAAAGATTATTGCAGCGCCTGAATTTAAAAAAAAATGATGTTTGAAGAAATATTGGCAAAGTATTTGGCAAATGGAAATAGCAACTCGAAATAAGGAAAAGCAAAACAATTTTTTAAAGGAATAATTCAAGGAGACCTTTTTAAAAAATACAAGTTAGTAAGTTAAACAAAGTTCTTACCTTCCAAAATACACATAACACACAAGATAAGAGTTTTATAGCTTGGAATATTTGCGGAAACCGCGAACTGGATTTTTTGTTACAATTCTAAAGGTACGTTTGAAGATAAAAGAGCTAAAATCTGGGAACTAAAACCATATAGATCTCATACAAATACGTTTTATTTTACTGACTTTCTCCATAAAAAATTTTCAAAATAAAATTGGTTTTGAGCTTTTGTTTATAATATTTTTTTATTATTTACTATAAAATTGTGTGAAAAAAATAATAATTTGTAGTTAGACCTGTTTGTCATTCCCCTGTCTAGTTGAAATTTGAAAATTTATTTTTGTATATTTAACGTAGTAAAAGATTATTACTGACACTATTTTATTAGTTAGAGACATTGTCTAAACACAATGGAAACCAATTTTAAAGAAAAAATTAACATTATTTAAAAAAAAAATTATGATGTCCAAACTGACCAGTTAAGAGAAAATGACCCATATATAGTCTCAAAATAACGTACACTTTAAAAAAATAGTTATAGTTATTTTGATGGTACTGTTTTGATTTTGTTTGTCGGGATTAACGTTCTTACCGTAGGTGTAAATATTGTCGCGAATTCGATTAATATTTGTAATTACTTTGGTGTCCACACTCTCATAGTGACTCCATGGTCATAGTTTTATTTTTCGCAGATGATCACGAGCAATGATAAAAAAGATTAGTAGAATTATTCTGGAATAAAGTTTGTGTTAAGTTTTTATCTGAAAATGTTTTGAAGCTTCATTTTTTTGTAAGATATTTAAATTATTTTTCACACGTTTAAAGTAAAACGACGATGTCTATAATTTCGAGTAGATTTTATCGCTTCGATTTCGCATTGTTTGCGATATGTGGCGTCCGAACTAATAGGGACGTGTGAAAAGTAACTGTTTTTTATTATTTAAAAGAACTTGAAGAAAAAAAATGGATGCTTTGAAAATCAAAAGAACTCCTCTTAGAGCTGGATTTACGAAAACTTATAATGCCTTAAATGGAGTTTAAACGACGCAACTCCAGATGCTAATTTAATAGAGAATTTAATGTGTCAACTGGAAGATAAAAGCACAAGATTGCGAGCTGTAGATGAAGAAATTTTCAATTTTATGTTGACAGAGAAAGTTATAGAAAAAGATTATTCTAAAGAATTTGAAGCATGCGAGGAGTATACAGAAAAATTTATTGCTATAAAGCAAAAAGTAAAGACATTTTTGGTGAAACCTATCGAAGAACATCTCCGATCGCAGAATTATACAGATGTTGAAAGAACGCTGTCCCGACCACTTCGCTTACCAGAAATAAATTTACAGCCGTTTGATGGCGATGCAAGATTATGGTTAACCTTTTGGAATTCATTCTGTAAAATTCATGAAGACACCACTTTAGATGAACATTTGAAATTTGTTTATCTTTTACAGGCAATATCGCCGAAATCCAAAGCAGCACAGATAGTTAATAGTTATCCGGTTTCTGCTGATAATTATCCAAAAGTAATTCTACATCTTAAAGAAAGGTTCGGCAGAGAAGATACACTTATTGAGATATATGTTAGAGACCTTCTTCAATTAGTCTTAAATAATAATTGATCATCAAACAAGAATTTTAATTTATCGTCGTTATATGATAATCTAGAGACAAAACTTAGGTCTCTAGAATCCCTAGGTGTCACAGAAGAGAAATATGCCAGCATACTTGTAGAATCTTGTCTACCTCATGATATATTAAAAATCTGGAAAAGACAGCGTGAGAAGACTGCTCAAGGTAAGAACCAATTAAATTCTATCCTTGATTTTTTTTAAAAATGAAGTAATTGCGGAAGAGCGGGTTCTTTTGGCTCATTCCAATCTTTGTTTTGAAAACCCAAAGAAATATCATGAATGTAATAATGATTATAATTCAATGCCAACTGCCAAAGATTTATTTATAAATAATAAGTCTAATAAGAATTTAGTTAAAAAACGTGAAGATTTGTGTATATTTTGTGACAAGTGTCACTTATCAGAAAAATGTTCTAAAGTTCGTTCGCTTTCTTTTGATGAGAAACGTAACTTAATTTTGAAAAAAGGAGCTTGCTTTGTTTACCTGAAGAAAAACCACATTTCACGCAATTGTAACTCTAAAACTAAATGCACGAATTTTGGTAAAAGACATTTTTTTACATTATGTCAAAATGTTTTTAACGAAGGTGATAATGTGTCGTTAGAAAGTCATAAACATGAATCAGGGAGTAGTGACACTGTTTTAACTACTCAAGCTTCGGATCCTACTGTGTTACTCCAAACTTTGAGTGTCCGTATAAAGAACAATGGAAAAGAGAAAATCGTGCGTGGAGTTATTGAGACAGGATCCGAACGTTCCTATTTATCACGAGATGTAATTAAATATTTGAATTATAAAAGTATTGGTGAAATTAAATTAATTCACACATTATTTGGTAATGTTGAAACAAGTAAAACAAAGCATAATAAATATAGAATTCACTAAAGTAGCATAGACAATAGTTATAAATGTGATATGCATGTTTTAGATGTTCCTGTTATTTGTTCTAAAATACGAAAAGTGCCAAATGGGCCTTGGTTATCAGAATTAAATAAATATGGCATTAAAATTTCTGATGTTGAAAATAGTTCATGTGAAACCGAAAATGAAACTAAATTATTGATTGGTTCTGATGTGGCCGGAAAATTACTCACCGGAAATATTAAAGTTTTAAAAAGTGGTCCGGTTGCGGTAAAAACTCATTTGGAATGGACTCTAATGGGAAAAATTCCAAGTATTAAATCAGAAACAAATAAGGCTGCTATGATTATTTCATCACTTTGGAAAAATTGTTCCGTTGCTGATTTGTGGAAGCTGGATATTATGGGTATAACGGATCCAGTTGAATCCAAAACTAAATCTGAAATTCATGAAGAAACTATGCAGCATTTTAAGAGTAATATAAAAATAGATTCAGAAGGGAGATACGAAGTAGCATTGCCATGGGTGCTAGATAAAAATTGCTTACCTAACAATAGAGAATTGGCCGAAAAGCGGCTTGCTACAACGGGGAAAAAGTTAATTAAATAAAATAAAATTGAGGTATATAGCGAAGTATTTGATTCGTGGATAAATGTAGGAATAATTGAAAGGGTGGTTGATAATAAAGAAACTAAAGTACATTATTTGCCACACAGACCTGTATTTAAAGAATAGAGTGAAACTACTAAAGTTAGACCAGTTTTTGACGCTTCGGCTCATGTTAAAGTTTCCCCTTCTCTAAATGATTGCCTAAATAAGGGATTAAATTTGATTGAAATGATTCCTTCTATATTGCATCGGTTTCGGAAATATCCTGTTGGTACAGTATCCGAGATAGAGAAGGCATTTCTACAAATTGATATTAGAGTAGAGGATAGAGACTATCTGAGATTTATATGGGAAAATGGCATAATTTATAGACATAAACGTGTTGTTTTTGGAATCAACTGTAGCCCCTTTTTATTAGCGGCTACTTTGAGACATCATTTAGAAAGTGCGACTGAAAATCTTGCTTCTACAGTAGAAATTTTGAATGAATCGTTATATGTAAATAATTGTGTTTGCAGTTTCAACACAGTTGAAGAATTAATAAGTTTATATTTGAATCCCAAACGTTACTATTCTCTGTAAAATTTAATCTCAGGGGATGGTTGTCAAATTATCCCATTCAAATTATTTCTGAAAATTAAACAGCTAATGTAACACCAGTATTAGGTTTAAACTGGGATCTGGAAAACAATACCCTATCTTGCAAAATTGGTTCTATTGAGGAAAAACAAATTATTCCCACAAAACGAGCTGTACTTTCATTCGCTCAGAAAGTGTTTGATCCTCTTGGATTTACCTCTCCTGTGACTTTGCTCCCTAAACTTATTCTACAAGAATGCTGGAAGTTAAAAATTAAGTGGGATGAATTACTACCAACTAATTTGGCTAAACAATTTTTAAAATGGGTGCAAAGATTGAAGATGATTTCTGACGTCAAATTGCAGCGATGGATGTATTTTGATAATTATGAAAGTAATGATGTAGGCCTTCACATATTTTGTGATGGAAGCAAACATGCGTATGCTACTTGCATTTTTCTAAGAGTAAAGAGAAAAGATAAAATACTGGTAACTTTCGTACAGTCACGTGCAAGAGTAGCTCCACTTAAGAACATAACGATACCCCGGTTGGAGCTTTTAGCATGCTGCATTGGAGCCAGGTTGGGAAGTCGAGTTATATCTGATCTACGAATTCCAAATTTAAAGATATTTTATTGGTGTGACTCAACTACAGCTTTAAGCTGAATAAAGCGAGACGAAAGATGGGGAACATTCGTTTGGAATCGCGTAGAAGAAATCAGATCCTTAACTCAAAAGAACCAATGGCGACACATTGCAGGAAAATTTAATCCGGCAGATATCCCTTCCAGAGGTAGTTCGATTGAACAATTTTTACAACTAAGATGGTAGGAGGGACCGGATTGGTTGGCTCAACCTGAATATACTTGGCCTCAAAGTGTCGAAATTCCCGATGAAGAAATTATTAACTCTGAAAAACGGAAAAGTGTCATTTCAGCAATGAACAAGAACACAGAATCTAGTGATTGGTATTATCGACGGTTTTCATCTTTCAAGAAAATTATAAGATTGATCGCCTGGATTTTAAGATTCTTAAACAATTTAAGAAATCCTAATTCAACAGAAGTTTCTAAACTTACGTGTTTGGAATTAGAACAAGCCGAAAGAAAATTGATAATTTTGATTCAGAAAGACAGATTCAACGAGAAGAATAATCAGAAGATACGTAGCTTAAGACCAATCCTAGATGAAGATGGTATTATAAGAGTGAAAACGCAAGTTATTTATAGAGAAGATGCTTTCAATTTTAAATACCCTGTTCTTTTGCCTTCTGACCATCCTGTAGTCCACCGCCTGATCTCCTGGAAACACCAAGAGCTTTTGCATGCAGGAGTGGCTCTTATGATGACATCGTTACGAGAAGACTACTGGATCGTAAAAGCTAGGAAAACTATTCGAGCAGTAGTACAGAAATGTGTACGATGCAGAAGATTCAGTGCACAAAAGACAGAATCGATTTCAAATCGATTGCATTACCAGCAGAAAGAGTTGAAGACGCAGCAGTTTTTCAGATAATTGGAGTTGATTTAGCCGGCCCATTATATTTAAAGAATGAGGAAAAGGCTTGCATTGTTCTGTACACTTGTGCAGTGTATAGGGCCATACACTTAGAATAAGTTACGTCATTATCTACAGATGCTTTCCTCCAGTCTTTCAGGCGTTTTATAGAGCGAAGAAGAAGACCAACCACCGTGTATTCTGATAACGGCGGAAATTTCGTCGGGGCAGACACAGCATTTTCAGCCATAGATTGGGAGCAAATCTCTGCCGTTGCAGCAACACAAAAGATTCGCTGGAAATTTAACCCACCTACTGCTGCCTGGTGGGGCGGTTGGTGGGAGCGATTGATACAAATGGTGAAACGCATCCTGAAAAAAGTTCTAGGTAGAGCTTCATTACCCTACGAAGCAATCACAATTCTCTGTGATTGTGAACAAGTTGTGAATGCTAGACCTCTAACTTATGTTACTGAAGATGTGAACGATCTAGCACCGTTAACACCATCAATGTTTTTACAGGACATAAGATCTTCAGATGTGAGAGATTTTGATGCAATTGACGCGCAAGAATTAAATAAATGAGTTAAGTATAGGCAACATGTTCGAGAACACTTACGTAAGCGATTTCGTATTGAATATTTAGGACAATTGCGCCAGCAAAGTGCTTTGCAAAAGAATGTCAAGCAACTGACCGTTGGTGATGTCGTACACGTAGAGTCTGATAAGAAACGTGCCTATTGGGCATTAGCCCGAGTGCAAAAACTTATTTCTGGTAAAGATGGCCACCCAAGAGTTGCACGATTAAAAACTGAAAATGGTGAACTTTTGCGACCTGTCCAAAAACTGTACAATTTAGAGATTCCAAAAGAACTTTCTAGTGATCCAGTATTAAGAACGAGAAGTGGCAGAATAGTGACTGTCCCAAAACGTTATTAACTCTAAATACTGTTTCAACAAAAAACTCTCTTATTTTTAGTATACTTCATAGTGTTAATTTGAATTTGTAATAATATGTTTAATTTTATTTGAATTTTGCAGAAGAAAATGTTTATTTACCTGTTTTGAGAAATGTAATATTGTAAGAATTGTATCTTGTCACTGTAATGTAAGTATTAGTCATATTTTATTTTATATTTTATTGTACCCATTGTTGAGTTTATCTGTCGAAAACTCAAGGTGGGAGAATGTCGCGAATTCGATTAATATTTGTAATTACTTTGGTGTCCACACTCTCATAGTGACTCCATGGTCATAGTTTTATTTTTCGCAGATGATCACGAGCAATGATAAAAAAGAGTAGTAGAATTATTCTGGAATAAAGTTTGTGTTAAGTTTTTATCTGAAAATGTTTTGAAGCTTCATTTTTTTGTAAGATATTTAAATTATTTTTCACACGTTTAAAGTAAAATGACGATGTCTATAATTTCGAGTAGATTTTATAGCTTCGATTTCGCATTGTTTGCGATAAATATATGCATTCTTTAATCTTAATACTCATTTTCAACATAAAACTTTGAACAAAATTAAATTATTTTCATGTGAAATCTAATGGCACTTGGAAAGAAGTAAATTATCCGCTACTGTAAATAAAATATCGATTCATTAGACTATTAAATCAAGTATTATCTTTGAAACTTCATAGATAAAGCTTACTTGACTTAAACTTTTCGGAGCAATAATAAAGGACATTGAAACTCGATATTTTCTATTAACAGTTCACAAACCGTTGCGATGTCTTAATAAATGAATTGATGATGCATTTTATCATAAAATTTTTAGATATTTTGTGCATAGGTACTAGTTTCCTGAATTTACCAATAAAATGTTAGTAATTTTGTGATATATTTCAAGAAATGTTATATTACAATGTTTAAACATTTAATATATTAACAGGATAACCTTTATTACATAAATTATGTTAAATGTAATGATACAAATAACACCTGAGTATTATTCATTATAAAAATTTCTGAAATGCCTATTTCAATCATTGGGGGTTACTTTGGTCATTAACATAAAAAATATATATATTATTCTACAAAAAAGGTAAGTATCAAAATATTATCTTTAGCAATTTTCAACTCATCTCTGATTCTCCTTTAATTCTTTTATTTTGATAGAAAATGCTTACGTTTTTGCTACTTTGTGCCAGGCCTTGTTTAGTCCGAAGTAGCCTCAGTTACTTGAAACTGCCATGTTAACAAAATATTTTTTTATGAAGTCAGCAGTGCCAATTCATTTCCTGATCTCGTTATAGGTAGTTTCAATAATGGAACATATGCAATTTATTCAATTTATATGAAACTGAATGGATCAAAGGATAGCCAACAACAGGGGCTACTTTGTTTGAATATTTTAAAAATGATTAATGATAACAATAATAATTGTAACTTTAAATCCATACACTTTATTTCATTATTTCGTGTTAACTGTTTGAAAACCAATTTCGACATTAAAAAATCATACATAAAATTTTTAAATAATGGACATTTAGTGGAACCATCTCCAAATGGCCTAGAACAACCCCGGTTCATGGTAGAAACAATGTTATATTGGGGAAAATAAAAAAAAAACTGTTGAAAGCAATTAATGAGACACTGATGGTTATTGAAAATCTCGCATCCCATTTTCCAAATGCATCATTTTTGTTTCATTCAGTTACGTTTATTGTAAATCTTGTAATAAAGAGAGACTTAAGAACAACTTATATTTACTCTAATTAATATCTGAGTTTTCTAAAATTATCAACAGTTGTATTAATCTAATGAGCAACTGAGAATTATTAAAAATATTTTACTTTCTTCTATCTTTACAAAAATAAAGTATTAGATTTGGAAAAAAAATTGACTTACGGTTTTCGATGCATTTATACATTTTAGGAAGTCCTGAGAATTATTTGATGGTTCTCAGAAAATGTTTGTTAGTCACTCTGTCTGAGAGATTATTTATATATGGCAAAAAGATTATGGGTGTTCTATCTCAAGAAAAATTTTGTAAAATTTCTCTAAATTTTAGATTCATTTAGACCTCGATATAAACTCATGCTGATAACTTTTTGTTGTATATTGTGCAATAATGCAATTTTCGCGATTTCCATAACAGCACTCTATCTCAAGAGTTGATGTACAAATTTGCATGACACTTCAGATTCAGGTAACCTTTAAATGAATTGGCGTGGATTATATTTTTGTATAAAGCAGTATAAAAGTGGCACTGCTGTGCTGCATATTTTATGATTGTCAAAACAACTCTATCTCCTGAAATAATGCAAGAATTTTTACACAACTTGATATTCAGGTATACCTTGATAAATATAAATGCTGATATTGTTTGTGTAAATTGCCTAATAATTGACAATATTAAGCTGCATTTTTTCAAGATTTTCGCAATATTTCTATCTCAAGAGCAAATGCACCAATTTTCATCTAACTTCAGAAACATTTAGACGTTGATATAAGTTGTTGTTAATTTGGCATTGCTGTAAAGAACGAGCATATGGCGCTACTATTCTGCATTTTGTATGATTTCCATGATTTTAGCAGTACTAATAACTCAAGAACTACTGTACGGAATATTATAGTTTAAAATTCTCCTGATAGGCATATATACTCCTTTAATTGTTAATGAGTAATATGAGTAAGTGATAACGTATATTTAAGTGTTAATATGCATAAGGTAGAAAATAGTTTTGTTATCGGCATTTCCGTCTAGTTAAATTATAATTTTTCCTTTACCAATAATTTCGTTCGGTAAATGAGATACAATAGCACTACTAGTTATACAACAACAATTAAAAGAATTGGATTTTATAAACTTGTGACTATTTTTATTTTCTTCTACCTTTACAATAAAAAAGTATTGGATTCATGAAAATTTCCAATTTCAGATTTTTGATGGATTTAATAGGTTTTGCATATAATTTAAAAGTTTTTAAAAAATGTCTGTCATTCATGTTGTCGGTCTGTCTGTATGTGACAAAATTTTATAAGTACTTCATCTCAAGAATTAATGCATGGAATTTCACAAAATTTTAGTTTAAGTAAAACCGTGATATGATCTCAAATTGGTTAGTTTTTGATATATATCACCCAAGAAATGGTGCTGTTATGAAGCATTTTTGGTGATTCTCGGAATAGTTCTATTTTAGGAACTAACTTACGGATTTTCACTAAAATTCAAATTTAGTCTAATTGACTTAAATTGTTGACTATACATTTTTGGTGTATTTCGCCTATCAAGCTATTATTCGGCCATTTTTGACGATTTCAAAAATAGCTCAATATCTCAAGAACTAATGCACAAATTTTCATCAAATTTGAGAATCATTTAATGGTTGTTATAAAACGTTAATGATTTGATGTTCGTGTGAATCACACACGAACTTGCGCGACTGTGTTGCATTTTTCCCGATTTTTGCAAATCTGTATCTCAATATCTATTACAAGCAGTTAAAACGAACTTAATATTCTGTTATATTTTCACGTAATTAGATCGCAATTAGACTTGAGCACAAACTGAATAATACGTGTTTAGTCTATACAATTTGGATTGAAATTTTGTTTACCATTATCTAAGAACGTGGGTTTCAAAATTCAATGTTTTGTTTTAAAAATTGAGATACTAATATCGCTTTCTTAAATGTATCCAGTTCACGGACATATATACCATTAAAATCAACATTATGGACATAGATTATCATTTTATTTAAACACTGCGGCAGAAAATTTTGAATTATTAACATATATGAAATGGAAAATGTTTTGGAATTAGCAAATCCGACAAGGAATTAGCATTTTGGAATAAGCACATCCGATTTTGGTACTTTCAAAATTTTGGTAATATTTCATTCAAAATTAAAGTGTTAATATATATTTATGTTTTATAAAACATTATTTAATATTTAAGAAATACAACGAAATATTTTTTCAGTACAACATTTAAAAAATTATATTTAAATCATCGACTATATAATATTTTCTGAAAATTAATGAATCATGCATTACATTTTGCGAAAAAGTGGAATATATATGAAAAATATCCTTAACAAACTATTTGCTGCATCTACAATCAGTTTTTAAGGTTTAGGATAATTTAAGTAAAATAATTTTAATAAAAAATATACATACGAATAATACTTTAAATTTTAAAAATCGGATAAAATAATCGTAAACTAATAAAGATAAAAATTAATTTTAAAGAATATCAGGTGATCCCGAACAAAAATCTAAAATGAGACTTTCTGAGTTACATATAAATCAGAAATAGGAATATTTAAATAAGCAAAACTCAAAAATAAATGCAATTTAGAGGTTGAAAAAAGCATTTATAAGATTCTTACTTCCTGTCTCTGATCTTTGGAAACGTGTTCGAGTAATTTCTATTGTTTAATAACTTTTCTCAAATTGAAATATTGGTTTCTAGGATTCAATTAGGAAAGTTTTTGTATAATTTAATCATAAATTGGATTTATACAAAAAAGTAAAAAGCTTATCTTTCTCACATTATTATTATTAACAAACTATGATTATAATTGTTTATGAATACATCATTATAAATAAAACTAAAGAAATTATATTGCTAATTTTATGAAAAAAATGTTTTATCGTTTGCTAACTAATTTTTTTCTTCAAATTCCGCAGAATTTCGAGGATTTTTTACATTACACAAAGATCAGATGGGCAGATAAAATTGCACAATGGTATGTATTTATTTACAAAGTAAAATCAGCGAAATTTATACGTCTAGAAAATATTTAACTCAATTCAATCATTTAAAAAT
Organism: Maratus speculifer; assembly: GCA_964019185.1. Lineage (NCBI taxonomy): Eukaryota > Metazoa > Arthropoda > Arachnida > Araneae > Salticidae > Maratus > Maratus speculifer. The sequence goes on from OZ025292.1 coordinate 168,230,443, forward strand.
AACTAACAGAGAAAATAAAATAAAATAAAATAAAACAGTTCATTTTATAGTCATTCAGTTTAAACTCATTAATTATTACAATTTATAAGATATCAATTTAATCTCTTTCAAATCTTAAAAGAAAATATTCGAACAAACAATTATTTTCTTTTTCTTCCATCGCGTTTTCTCATGGCAGTTAAAAAAATTTAAAAAATAATAGCAGTAGAACTTTGAGTAATACATTATGTTCACATAAATTTCTGTACTCTTATTAGCTGTTTTCATTCTTTCCATCATCAATTTTATTAAACGAGAAATTTTAGTCTCCTTCTGTTTATTTATATATCTAACATATTCTTTACGTATACTTTTATTTATTTTTGCTTTTACTGAGTGTAGTTCTTTGTGCTTTTCCACATATTCGACCAGTTTTATTAACTTTAATTCCATAGGTAATTTAACATCCATTTGAAGTATCTAGTGCTTATTATTGCTTTTCATTTAGATTATTTTGTTTCTTTTTTACAGAAATTTAGCAGATACATTTAGAAGAAAAGTGTCATTTCGTATATGAAAAATTGTTAAATGAAAATAATATAAGTGTTAGAGCATGTTTTATAAAAATATTTTCAATTAGTATAATTTTTTGAGATTTAAAAAAAATCATTAATCTATAAGATAAATAAAGAATACTGCCCAGTTAAACTGGTGGCATTCAGCTCACAGGCTACAAGTACTAATTGCACATTAAAGCATATATTTTCAAGGGTTAATTCCGTTCGATAAAAAATTAAGAAGGGAAAAGAGCTCTCCCCTTTCCTCTTTTTTTATACTTAATCATTGAACCTCCTACACTATCAAAGACATGCTTTATCATATAAAAAATCTATATCCAAAATTCAGAGCAAATGAGATAATTCTTAATAAAAACCCATTTAGCATTTATATAATTTAAAAGGAGTTATCTCCCTCTTTTATACTTCACCATTAAACTTCCAAAACTATTCAGAGATTTGAAAGAAATCTGAAAATTCTGCTTGAAAAACCCATTTATATAAATTAAGGGGGGGGCATTAGAACCCCTGTTCCCCCTATTTATACTTATTCAATGAACACCTAATAACAGTCACGGAATCGCCTCATCAGAATTATCCTAATCTAAATTTTGAACGAAAACTTAATTCCGCATGGAAATCCCATTTATATCAACTAAGGGGAGGGCGTCAGCCCCCCGTTCCTTCTCTTATACATATCGAATGAACTCCAAAATCTAATCAGGGAAGCACCTTGTCAGGATATACCTACATACAAAATTTCAAGTGGATCGGATATTTTTATCATGAGTTATCGCGTTACGCACGAACGTACATACAGAACGGACGGGCACATAAGGTCTCAGGCTATGATAGCCTGTGAGCTAAAAATGGAATTATTATTTTATAGTTATTGTAACGTAATTGGGATGCCGTGTGCAAGTTGAGCAATGCTTTGACTTTTGGTTTAACTTGAGCAGTGTTGTTTTATCATAGTTTAGAAATGTTTTCCAAAATGAACATTTAGAAAGCATTAGTGTTTTTTTATGTATATAAAAAATAATATAAATTTGAGTTTTTAAATTAAGAGGAATAGTAAAATATTTCAAAAATGCTCAATAGTTTAATGCTTCATTTTCCTAGATCTTTAGCTCAATAACTTATGTTAAATTAAAATTTATAATCTATAGAGTATAGACACTATATGCCTATTAATGACCGGACGTTTTCAATTTTAGAAATTTTCTTGAATATTTAAAAATATATTTGTCGGATTCTTCTGGAGTTTCAGGAATATAAGGATTATATTTTACCTCCTATTTATAAGTGTCCCTTTGATAAGGAGGAAAATTAAGAGGCCAAAAAAATATCTCAAATAAATTATAATGTATCTAGTATCCACCAATGGTGTAGTCTTAAAAGTAACAGAGTACATACGCTCAAGGCAGCGGGTGTACCCTAAAAGGGGTATTATGTAAACTTCTTACGGAACAAAGAATATACGGTGTTCCTTTATAAAATCCAATAAAGAATACTGCCCAGTTAAACTGATGGCATTGAGCTCACAGGCTACAAATACTAATTGTACATTAAAGCCTTATATTTTCAAGGGTTAATTCCGTTCGAAAAAAAATTAAGAAGGGGAAACAGCTCTCCCCTTTCCTCTTTTTTTATACTTAATCATTGAACCTCCTATACTATCAAAGACATGCTTTATCATATAAAAAATCTATATCCAAAATTCAGAGCAAATTAGATAATTCTTAATAAAAACCCATTTAGCATTTATATAATTTAAAAGGAGTTATCCCCTTCTTTTACACTTAACCATTAAACTTCCAAAACTATTCAGAGATTTGAACGAAATCTGAAAATTCTGCTTGAAAAACCTATTTATATAAATTAAGAGGGGGGGGGAGGCATTAGAACCCCTGTTGCCCCTATTTATACTTATTCAATGAACACCTAATAGCAGTCACGGAATCGCCTCATCAGAATGATCCTAATCTAAATTTTGAACGAAAACTTAATTCTGCATGAAAATCGCATTTATATGAACTAACGGGGGGGGGCATTAGAACCCCTGTTCCCCCTATTTATACTTATTCAATGAACACCTAATAACAGTCACGGAATCGCCTCTTCAGAATGATCCTAATCTAAATTTTGAACGAAAACTTAATTCTGCATGAAAATCCCATTTATATCAACTAACGGGGGGGGGGCATTAGAACCCCTGTTCCCCCTATTTATACTTATTCAATGAACACCTAATAACAGTCACGGAATCGCCTCATCAGAATGATCCTAATCTAAATTTTGAACGAAAACTTAATTCTGCATGAAAATCCCATTTATATCAACTAACGGGGAGGGGCATTAGAACCCCTGTTCCCCCTATTTATACTTATTCAATGAACACCTAATAACAGTCACGGAATCGCCTCATCAGAATGATCCTAATCTAAATTTTGAAAACTTAATTCTGCATGAAAATCACATCTATATCAACTAACGGGGGCCATGAGCCCCCGTTCCCCCCCTCTTATACATATCGAATGAACTTCAAAAACTAATCAGGGAAGCGCCTTGTCAGGATATACCTACATACAAAATTTTAAGAGGATCGGATATTTTTATCATGAGTTATCGCGTTACGCACATACGAACGAACATACAGAACGGGCGGGCACATAAGCTCTCAGGCTATGATAGCCTGTGAGCTAAAAAGTATACTGTATATACCCCTGTATACTCTCCACTACATCCCTGGTTTCACCCTATAAATCAAAATGCGCGAAATGATGTATTGATATAGAATACAAATATGGGAATACTATATACTACAAGTCCGCTGATTTTTGGAAGAACAGCATGTATATTCATGCAGATGTAGAGATTTTTTGAAAAAAAAATTTTACATGTTCTTTGCTTCTTCGTTTAGCATTTTCTCAGGAAGTTCGGGCTTATTTTTTCTAATGGTGCCAAGCATAGTCATTTTCCGTTTTAGAAGAAGTTTTCCCAAGTTATAAGATTTGAAAAAGTTATCACATGTAACATTGTGCCCCGAATACCCATAAGTAAGCTCACTCACTACCCGCATACCCTGACTTTTCTCTGGCTTTGATCCTTGATTTTTTCCAGTATAATTTTGTGCATTCAGTACATACGAAGTTTTGCTATCACATAAATTCCATATTTTTATCCCATACTTGGAGGGTTTACTAGGTATATATTGTTTGAAAGCGCATCTTCACGAAATCCTACTAATTATTTATTTACAATAACATTTTCACTTGGATTATACAATTTAGGTTGAATTTCTATCCACTTTTTCCAAATATCTCGAACAGCAGCTAATTTATCTACAGACCTTTTTTTCTTGCCTGGTAGATTTGTTGTCAAAACGAATAACTCTCGATATCATATAATAGGTTTCGAGGGACATTGTAGCACGAAATATATTTCTGCCTGTTTCTTAATTCCACAAACTTTTTGTTGATTCTCCATATGATTTGTACACGCCAGCTAATAATAATAATCCGATGTATGCTTGAAAAGTTTCAGTACTAATATCTTTCCACTCTTTTTCATACAATTTTCTTCCTTCTATATTAGTCATTTTTATGATTTCGTTCTCGATTGTAGAATTGAATACCGTCGCAAATGCGCTTTTTATGTCAGTTATCCTTGTCGTTGCATATCTTGTGACACCTGAAGTAGTTTTTATAATATTAGCAGACGTTAATCGACCAGAATGAAGAAGGGGATTCAATTTCCATACTATTTCACGATTCTTAGACTGAATACTCTGTATATTGTGTATCTTTTGAATATCAATATCAAAATCGTTGTCAGAACTTTCACTTTCAATTTTCTCACTTGTATTAGCCTAAGAGCCAGTGAAAAGCTACCTATATGTATTTGACCAGACCTGAGATTTTGTACATTGAGGCCCCTATACCTACTACACATGAGATGGGGGGTCACTAAGCCCAAAGTGGTGGACGTGGCTACTGCGCAGGTAACATAGGTATCAATTTTTGGCAAATTTTAAATCCATTTGACTACGTCTGCAGTTTTGAAATTTTAAAATATGTTATTAGTATTATCGGAAAATAACAATGGCAGACCATTATCGCGCGGTTAACATTGTGGCAGACAGTTTTGAAAGTGCTGAAAAAGATAAAATTTCGAAAGTAATTGACCAGGTCTGCCATTAATATATTTTGTTTATTAGGGTCTTAAAAGCTTATATTGATCACGGCAGACGTCTTCATTGAGTACACACATCAGCAGACAACAAAATCTTAGCTACTACCCGGTCAGATGTATATGTATTAAGTTCCCAGTTTTGTATCTATATGATTTACTTTATCTTTGTATTTATAAAAATTAATATTTAATTTTGTAAACTATGTACCAAAATTTATAAGTTTGCTAATAAAAAAATAATATATAGCAAAATAATCTTAAATATTAAGATATATTGCAGAAAACAAATAATCATTCATACATTGATTTTACTTTAATTAAGACAAATTTATTTATTTAAGACAAATAAAAAAAAATGAATCATGTGTATTACAAAATATTTTTCTTTTCACGAATTTTAATCGTCACTCATCGTCATCATCGAAGTCATATCTGCCGTTGTGTGAATCGTCTGCATCATCCATTGAATCGGATTCTATAAAAATCAAAATAAATTATAAAATAAAAGTAATTCGTAAACTGATCCGAACATATTCGATAAAAAATTTATCATAATAAACTTACCAGGAACATTGGTGATTAAGTCACTCACAGAAGTTGGGAGTTGATCTCCTTCGAACCATTTGAATACAAATTTGTCATCTTGCTCAATCCAACCATACTCTAATGGGTCCAATGTGGTAAGTTGCTTTTTGTGTGCATTTTTCCAAACATTTGAAATATAATGTGCTCTTAGAAGTTGCTGGTAAAGCTCAGTCTTACACGGTGGTATTGAGCTTGCATCAAAATTCAATATTTTTTTGCTAAAGTTTTCATTGACGTCGGAAGGTTTATAATTGCTGACGAAAAGTTGGTATCTTCCATCATCAACGTCAATTGAATTTTTTGCGTTATAGAGCTGGCAGGTAAACTTCTGAATACTGTTAAATACCTCTTTTAACTGATCCTCTCTCAAATTTTCTTCTCCAAGAGTAGCAAATGCTTGTTGAAATTCAATATTTTTTTTCAGCAAGCTAAAAGGTCTTTTCTTCCCTTTATTAAAGAAAGCTGGATTGAAATCACATCCTGTATACGCATGGAAACCGATTAAGCTTTTGGCTAACAACTCACTAAGCTCATTATAAATTTTTGTGACGTCAATATACCTTTCGTTATTTCCTGTTCCATTGATCATCCAAATATTAGAATGAGAATTTTGTAATTGTGTCATATTACCAATCATTATAATCAAAATATCGGTATCAGAGGCTCTGATAACAATATTCGACTGTTCAACGATACTGCAAGCATGATAGATTATCTTCGTATCAGCTTCTTCATGTGAAATACAACATAAATTTTCAACAACACTTGACTGAATCTTGTCATCAACAACTTGATATGATTGACAATTCCGAAAATTTAAAAAAATCTGTCGATTGCCCAAAAATGATCTCATTTCCGCACTAGACCAATGTTTTGTAAAAAAATCTACCAGAGCTTCCTTAAATTTAGTATTCTTCAATTCTTTTGCAAAATCCGACGGTCGCACCTGTTCAGGGCCCGAAATTGTGTAATCAATCAACGATCCTTCATGTCGTAGACATCTTTCACTATCTTTAATTGATGGAACAAAATATTGGTCAAAGATTACGTCAATTCTTCGGGCGGAATATTTTGATAGCATTTGCAGAAATTTCTTAGAAATACTCCCGAATGTTTTCGGAACTTCTTTCATAGAACGGAGAATGAAAAATCCATCAATTAAGAGTACATCTGTATTACTTGGAGCTTCTTGATCAATATTTGTTTCAAGGCATTTTACAAGTACAGATTTGTCAGTTTTACAGAAACCCCCATCTAGATGACACAGAGCAAGAGGTACAGGAGATATTGGATACGTTAAAATTTTGAGAACATCAATTTGATGGTCCATCGAAATTCCCAACAGACGACCGAATAAATCTCGCTGTAACTTTATCTCTTGCTGCTTACCTCCAATTTTTACAGATTTTTTCTTGACAAGTAGACTTGAAAAGTTTTGTATGGGTATCTTTTTTATGGCTTTTTCAAATCTTTTCGGATCAGATGCACATTCCGATATAAAAGTTGTTCGTAGCTCTTCACCAATTGATTGAATATTTAACAGAAACTCTTCCACTTTAGATGATGCAGCTTTCCCGGAACCTATGTTAAACAACTGATCAGGTGGTAAATCTAAGCTGAAGGGATTCACATATTGATCAAACGAGTTGATAAACTTTTCAAGTTGTTCACAACTTTTCTTAATATTATGTGGCTGCAACTCTGCTGTAATATCTTGCTTTTTGGTAATTCCTAACTCATCCAGCACGTGTGTAATTATACTTGAGCGGATGTCGTGACTTCTTGCCCACCGTTGGCGAGCTGAAATCGAATGAGACAGATGTGTAATACCAGAAAGTGTTCTCGCAGCATCTGCATTAATGGTCTGCTCTAATGTAAGATCAATAGGCTGCCTTGAGAACGGCTTACTGGTACGCTTGATTCCAAAAAAGCCTTTTTCGAAGTCCAGCTCTAATCCAGGATGAGTAGTGGGAACTTTCATTAAATTGTAATGGTATTGGACAGTCCATTTTGCATAATTTTGATGGTTAAAGACAAAAAATAAATTTGTTATTTTCGGTAAAATGTCAAGATACAATTGGAAGTCACCAATACGAATGCTCCTGCTCAGTTGTAAATAATAATAAACGAGCTTGACGTAGATCATATAAAATTGGGCTGTCTTACCATGTTCACCATTTAATGTTTGTTGCTCGTAAATAGCGTAATCATTACACAGTTCTTTCAAGCTTTCATCGTGAATAAAAAATGAAAGTGTCTGACAACTCTGTAATCGTCCAATCTCGTCTACGATATCTTCAGAAATTCGAATATTTTTATGTGTTAGAAAAGATCTAAAATGCATTATTTGTAGCCCTAAAGCCATTATTGGGTGTAATCTTTTACAGCGATTGAAATGTTTGCAATCCATGAAACTTGAAACGGATCCACTAGCAAGCATTTCACTTTCAACCATGATGGTTGATAAACCACAATCATTAATAAATTTTCCGATCGCTTTAAAGTACGACATCATTATGTGAAAAGCACCCAAATGTATAAATAGTTTCTGGAAGGTCTTACCTTCTGTAGCTTGGATTTGCAGTGCAATCTTAGCAATAGCTAAATCGTAAGTCACTTGCATGTACTCTTGATTTAGCTCTTCCAAAGCTAACATACATTGCTGCATAGTTGCCAAAACTACTGCATTGCTTGTTGGTGAGTGATTAATCGGAGTCAAATAAGAAATTATTTGTTGTGGACTGTTATCTGTCATAATTCGGCTGTTAAAACCAGTCCACATAGGGGTATTTATTAATCCCAAAGCATGTCTAAGCATCCAAATATTGTCAATCCGATTATAAAGACTTTTATTCACGATTATATTAACCTCTTCTTCACTTTCAGTTTGAATATTACTAGTTTTTTTTAGTTTTTTAGCATACTGTGGTAACTCAAACTCTATTTTTTCAAAAGATCGTCTTTTACGTTCATCATGTTTACTACCTTCAGTTTCTTCTTCTTTTTCTTCTTCTTCGACATCGTCGTCTTCGAGATTGTGGTGAATATTTTGATACATTATTCCAACTGTATCATGGAGAGTGTCTTTTCCAGTCTTGGTATCAACAAATCGGTCATAATTGTCAAATGCCATGCCTGCCACAAGATTTTCATCTTTATTAATTACCTCTGGACATATTTCGGTACGTGAAACTGATGAAAACGTTGCTTCTGTTTCTAGTTCCTCGACTGCCGTGTAACTTATACAATGACCGTAACGATTTATTATATCGATAACCTTACGACTGCTTGTAATACTTTTTAATGTCATGCCTAAGCAGATGTGTTTAGAGGTCTTAATGTTGCCATTGTGGGTCATATATATAAGGTCCTGTGACAGAGATTTTACGTGACGTTGAAAACTGTCGCAATTCCGCCGTTTACGATTGTAACCTCCAATAACTGATGTAAAAAAATCGGAAACCATGGATGGTGTTGAACATTCCCCTTTTATTAGCCGTTGACTAGTTAAATTATCAGGTAATTTTTTCCTTTTTATGCCCAAAATTTCCTTTCGTAAAATGGCAGCGGCTTCTCGCAAAGTATCTTGGTCTTTCAAGTGCGCAAATAAAGAGTCATCAATACTTGAAATGCCTTTAGGAGCAACAACTTTTTTTTTGTTTGAAATAAAAATTTGAATTTTACCTTTAAAATTCTCGTGGATTTTTTCTTCTAAATAATGTGGCGTAAATATAGTTGTTGCGTCAGAGCCTTCACTTAATTCCTTAAACATTTCAAGATACTCTTTGTGTAAATAACTCAGAAAATAACAACGACCTCGATTTATGACATCCTTTTCAATTAAATAACATATTTCTTTATAAACAGTTTCATGTATTTCTCGAGAGGTGTGCCATGAAGTACGGGCAGAACTTTTAACTAGTGATCTTTTCTGATTTCTGAAATTTTGCCGACAAACATCATGATAGTATACTTCATGAGAAGTAACACTTTGCAGTTTGGTCAAAGTTTCACTGTAAATTTTAGTATCTGGCTTAAAGCTTAAAAAAATACTCTTTTCAAATTCATCCTTCTTTGAATTGCGTAATGGCTCATTCCTAGACCGATATTGTTTTCTTTTCTTGTTACAAAAAAAACAGACATTTACATTTGGTGAACTTACAATATCAGAAGTCTGAACAATCAATGGTTCTTCTAAATTTTTAAATTGTTGTTCAATTGCAGACGAAGACGTACTGGGCTGTGATAGAACTTTCTTTTCAACATCCATCGAGAAAAAATGTCTTTTCAATGCTGTAAATGTCTTGTAACAACTACTGTGATATGCTGAATCAAAACTTTCGTCCGGTAAAACAATGTCTTTATATTTCAATTTATGAAATTTTCGTAACCTTAAAATCTTTTGACATCTTGATAAAGTTTCTTCCGAAAATATAAGTAATTTTTCAGTTTTTACCGTGTCACAAAAAACACACTTCAATTCTTTTTTTTCACTTGACATAATCTCAGATATAATAAATGAATATAGACAAATCAGCAAAAAAAGAAAGCAACATTACTGTCTGTTTTCGAACTTTGCACCTTTCACTCTAGGACGATTCTACTATAAAAAGGGGTGTAAGGCTAAAATTGCTAATACACTGCAAAAAATTTTACCCTTTTGCTGCATCATCATTCCACCGCTTTTATAGAAAACGATTACTTTAGCCTATCATGAAGAAATTCTCATGGGTCAAAAGAGAGATATTCTATAAAAGCGGTGGAGTGACGACGCAGCAAATGGGTCAAGATTTTACTAAATTTACGAAACACGAGGCATCTGTATGAAGGTCCACAAACATAATGAAAATTTCTGGCAAAAAACGTTAGGGTGATGACATAATAGAGCCCTTTCAGGCATAAAAACCTCAGTTATTTGAATGCTCGTAACTATAATAGAGAATACTATATGCTAGAATGAGTACAATACTAATCTATACATTTTAAAAATACGACCCTTTTGCTGCATCGCCACTCCACGGCTTTTGTAGGATATGTCCCTTTTGACAATGAGAACGCTCCATAATAGGTTGAAGTAATACTTTTCTATAAAAGTAATGGAGTGACGATGCAGCAAAAGGGTAATATTTTTTACAGTGTAGGGGAAAAATGAAAGATAGCTATAGATAGTCTATGCGTACATCTCTGTTGTAGCTAAGATTTGGTTGTTTGCTGAAGTGTGTACTTAATGAAGACGTCTGCCGTGATCAATATAAGCTTTTAAGACCTTAATAAACAAAATACATTAATGGCAGACCTGGTCAATTACTTTCAAAATCTTATCTTTTCCAGCACTTTCAAAGCTATCTGCCACAATGTTAACCGCGCGATAATGGTCTGCCATTGTTTTTTTCTGATAATACTAATAACATATTTTAAAATTTCAAAACTGCAGACGTAGTCAAATGCATTTAAAATTTGCCAAAAATTGATACCTATGTTACCTGCGCAGTAGCCACGTCCACCACTTTGGGCTTAGTGACCCCCCATCTCATGTATGGTAGGTATAGGGGGATCAATGTACAAAATCTCAGGTCTGGTCAAATACATATAGGTAGCTTTTCACTGGCTCTTAGGCTATATGGTTTTCATACTCAGACGCATTTTCCTCTTCGCTGTCAGAGGCTTCCATTAATTTAGCAATATCAGCGTCGCTCAAATTTCTACGATTCGCTATTTTTTCACTAATGCTCAGAGATACAACTGTTCTTCAGATTATTAGAAATTGAAATACAGCAAGAAAAAAGAAACGCTATTACAGGTGCATTTTTTTCCCTTCCGCCAATGATATCAACATTTGACTTTACTCTCCTGTCACGTGATCTAACACCTGTGCCAACGAAACAGATTTCTAAATAGATACGTTGCAGTAATTATTTTTATTGAATGATTCCAAACAAAATTAAAAGTGCATGATAAAATTGTCTTTTAACTCGGGTCAATATGACCCGAACAGTACATTAGGACTAAGTTAAAAAATATCTCTTGGAAATATAAATAAACGTAAATACTTCTAGGAATATATAGTTATATTACTAATGAACAAAGTCAAAAAGTTTCATGGAAATATCTCTGCGCTAATTTTTTTATAAGTGAACAATAAAATTTTCGGGTCAAATAGACCCGAACAGAACAGCAGGGTTAAAAGTAAAATTAGTATTTTTAAGTATAATATGACTGTGGATAATCAGTGCATTTAATATATGTATATTTAAAGTCGAAAACAAAAAGGCATAAAACACATAAAACAGAAATAATAAACACATTCCTACAATTTTAGACAATTACAAACATGTTAACTTCAACACGAAAAACAGTTTATTAATTCCTTTATTTATCAGAAAATAACATTATTTTTAATTACAATATCTTTGTTATGAAATTGATAATATATTTGTTGTACAAATAAATCCGTGTTAGTTTCTCCGGACGCTATTAATGAAGTCGTGTGGGTCGACAAGTTTTTCCTTGCCCGAAACTGTAGAAATGTAACTGTAATGCATTATTCAGTAAAATTTGTTCTATTTTATACATGTATTTAAAAACCTGCTATATACATTGATTAATTGTAGTCATACTAATTCATTTAAATACAGAGTAATAAATGATTTTATAAATAATCTACAGTAGTACTTTTAATTGTATAATAGGTTAAAATTTCGGTGTTAAGTTAATTTTTATAAAGAAGACAACATGAAGGGAGATGGATAAATTATTATAAACAAAAATTATAAATATATCATAGAATAATTTATAATTTTAAATATTATTGTTAGTTAAATTTATTTCACGTTAATAAGGATTCTAATATAGATAATACAGTAAAAACGACAATGTTTCGAAATATATATACATACGTATACAGTGTGTCCCAGAAGTAATGTGACAAACTTTAAGGGGAGGCAGGGGACATCACAAGTATTCAGAATTGCACAGAAACCCATGGTTAAAAACGTCATGGAAACGTAGTATGACAGGTACAAGGGACGGAGAGACACAAGGCTGAGATCATCTGAAATAAATTATTAGTCAACGAATTACATTTACTGCGGTAGATGATAAATGAAAAGGTTACAAAAGATGTTTAAAGTTTCCACTATTGCTAGCGATGCATGCATTACACAATCGAACCATGGATTGGCGAACTCGTTCAAATGCACCTGGATTTTGTTGGATATCCGTAGTAGCATAGATGAGTCTTGCAACCAGATCCGTTTCAGATTCCACAGACGTTGCGTATACAGCGTTTCAGAGTGCACTCCCACAGAAAGAAATTGATGCTTCTTAAATCAGGAGAGCTGGTGGCCAGGGAACTGGTCCTCGACGGCCAAACCATTGTTGAAATCCATTGTGTCTCATCGTCCCTTGTACTTGTCGTACTACCTTCCCATGATGTTTCCGACCATGGATTGGTATGCAATTCTGAATTATTATGATGTCCTCTATCTCCCCTTAAAGTTATCCGATTACTTCTGGGACACCATTTATATTGTTTACTTACATATGGTGTTTTCTTTCAAAAGAATTTTCTAACACCGAACACAATTAACTAATATAAATTTCAATGCAAAATCTTCTATAATCATAGTATCCTACAATTTGCGTTATCTATGTCTTCAACTTGCAGAAACAGTCAAACTATTTTAATTTTACTATATTTTAAAGTTTTTCAAACTCAAAAGAAAAATAGAACTTACTTTATTCAACTGTAAAAATATGCAACAAACAAGATGAAAATAGGCCAATAATCTCTTTTCGAACTTTCGAACAATACACAATTTTCATTTGTTATTTTAGTGATGTTCTTGTCCAGAAAAAATAAATAATGTAATATCGAGTTTCAATTCTTTGAGTTATTTCTCTACGAAATTGATTTAAAAAAATATTAATAAGATTTTCCTGACAGTAGCAGTTTTTTTTTTTCGCATTTATAAAGTGTTTTAACTATCATCTGAAAGAAAATGTTTGGTAAACTCGATTTTTATACGTTTTGAATGAATAACGAGCTATACAAAAATTAGTTTTAGATCAGGCTTGGAAAAAGTAAAGTATTACTTTACAGTTATACTGACCTGTTTCAGTAGGCTATAGATTTCCAAAAATTCGTTTAAAATTTACTTTCCATTCTATTTTTGTACTTTGAAGAAAAAAATGCTTAGTCTGAATAAAGTCCGGATAAATAAGGGTGTACTTAGTACAATTTTCGAAAGCTTAATCATATATTGTTAAAAATATCTGTAATGACACATAAAAAAGCGAGACTCCCTATAAATTTACGCTAATTCTCGATTAATTGCATTCGATACAGTTTTTCGGTCATCATTTTACCGTCATTTATCTTATATTATGTAGAATTCTTTGTAAGGTTTTCATTTTTATTTAAAGATATTTTTATATCCGTTAAAATTTATATTTCAAAATACACACTTAAAAAATACTTTTCAAAGTTTATTAGAAATATTTAAAGAAACATTTTATTTTTGTAATTTTTTTTTCATTTAGAATAATTTAGAAAGGGATAAAACATCTCCTCGATGTTAGTGGGAATTTATTGATTTTTCCCCGCTGACTAAAAAGAGACATAATTGGAGCAAAATAACAAAAATTCCTATAGCTCAATCAGTAGAGTGCTTCTCTTCTCCTATCAAGTAGGTCTCGAGTTTAAATTCCAGGACAGCTTGAAACAAATTGCGTCAAAAATAAATGATATAGCAATTCTGAATTACAGCAGAAATTCTAATTCTTTTAGGTTCACCGAAGACTAAATGATTTACTGATTTTGAAATCTAAATTCCATTATTATTATTAAAAGAAATTTCCAAAGTCTTGTGTATTTTTTACTATGTTAATTTGCAGAGTCTATTGTAAATTTAAGGAATAATTTCTCTGTTACTTAACAGAATCTTTACTTTTATAATCTCTGTAATTTTACATGAGACATAAGATGAGGTATAACCCGTAGGTTCTTTGTAATTTTATAGAAATTTTTAACAGTGTATTGGTGTCTATTTGTAGAGAGAAAGGTCTCTACATATAGTAAACAAGTGGCGAGAACTCGAAACCAATCGGCAGAGCAAACGCATCATAAAAATAAACACTTCATTTCTCCCACAGCCAATACGAAAATCGCAAGAGAGAGAAAACACGTGAATTCCACTCCAGCGTGGGGAGAAACAGAGAAGAATCATTCACGGTAGAAAATCACTTTTTCTCCCTCAGTTCTTCTCAACGCCTTTTGGCAACAGTTGAAAAAGCGAAAAGCTACGAGTTTACGCGAAAAAGCCGCGCTGCAGTTTAGGTAAAAAAAAGCCTTTTCTGCAGCGTGGGCTGGTGATTTTCTATATTTTGTAAGTTAATTCTTCAAGTATGAATCTTTTTTTTTGCTTCTATATTACGTTAAGAAGATGATCTCCCAAGAGTTTAGACTGTAGTGCTGACTGACCGGCTGAGTACCTTCTGTGTCTCCAATGTGATTGTTTGTGTATCTTCTCTATATAAAAGTGATCGCCATCATCTGAAATATCGACATCATCTAAAAAGAAAATAGTGCTAATAAAAAAGTCCCATAAGGGAAATAAGTGTGGTGTCGACTAACAGGCTATATGTTCTTCGCCTACCTGTTTGTGATCGTGTGTACCCTCAAGAAAGCGTAATCACAAAATAGTGATCCAGGCCATGATGGTCTTAAATATCGATCTAGTTCAAAAATATAAGTGATATAAAAAGCAGCGTGGTGCATACAATTGTTTTAGCCAAAGATCAGTCAAATTGACTGATAAGATCTAATGATCGAAAAAGAAATAAAATCACTGCCACAATCCAGCAGCACGTGGTACAAAGCCTAAGTGAGGCAAAAAAATATAGTTGCCAAAGTAAACACAAATCTGATTTCATCATGTAATTATCAACTTCACGAATTTAATCTAGAGGTTACTAGTAAGTTTGCTGCAGCAAATTCTTGTATATATATTCTTTATTTTGAGTGTTTTTCTTTTTTTATCTCTTTTTATGTGTTCTATCAATAAATATGCTTTGTTTTCGATAACATTCATGTTTCATCACTTATATATATAGTTTTTAATTTTTGAAAAATATAAGCTTCCTTTCTGATCTCAATAATGTTTATATCACATTGTCTCATATAAATCTTCATTTTAAAGGTATGATAATTGCCTCCTTACCATATAAATATTTTTGCAATAATTAAATATTTACATCTCCATATCTCTCTATCTCTCCTCTCTATATAAAATGGTGTCGTGACAAAAAAAATTTTTTTATTTATCTTTTTTCAAAGGTCTCGAATCTTGGTTTAATTCTTTTAAAAATATTTTTCTTCTTTCTTAAATTCTTTAAAAGTGTAATTTAAATAATAATAATAACAAACTTCAAAATTTTGAGAATGAATTTTTATGATTTTATTGATTTAATATTTTACTGATTTATGATTTTGATATGTGCATATATTTTTCTTATAATATTTATATTCATATTTAGTAGTTACATTAATAAGTATCTTCTATAATGAATTATTTTAAAAATTGAAGTGAGTCAAAATACCATTTTTAATGCTCAATTTTTATCATTATTTATAATTATCATTGTGATTTTGTTCATGTTGGGTATCATTTGTCAATAATATATGCAGTAAACATATTTGTTTTAAATTAAATATAATCCAAAAATTTGAGGAAATATTTGAATTTAAAGATTAGTTACAATTTTTGATAATTTATACTATCTAAAAATGAGGCGAAATAATGTACAACAGGTGAGCTTGGCAAATTCATTACCAGATTTTTCAGGTTCCCAGGGCGAAAATTTTAAATTCTTTATCCAGCAAATAGAGAATTTGGCCGATTTGGAAAACTGGGATCAAAAAAGAAAATTAGTTGTGCTTAAACTTCACTGTAAGGACCAGGCTCTAAAATATATCGCAAATGACCCTGTTGCATCTAAGATAAATGATTTTGATCTTTTGAAACAAAATTTGACAAAAAAATTCTCTAAAACTATATCATTTGCAGAGAAACAACAAAATTTCTCATCTATTTTCCAGGAGCAAGGTCAGACAGTTAAACATTTAGCAGAAAAAATTGAAAATGCTGCAAATGAATATCTAAACATAGGCGATAATGCAAATGCAGACATTGTAGACTTGGCTCAAAAATTAAAGTTGAATAAATTCTTAGAGGCTCTTCGCTCAGACATCAGAATTGAAGTAAAAAAACAAAACCCACAAGATTTTGAGTCAGCATTAAACTTTGCAATCAATGTAGAAAATGCATTCAAAGATCCTGACATGAATGTCAACAACACAGTATCTTTTGAATTAACTACACTATTAGATTCACAGGTGAAGACAAATGCTAAGATCCAAGAATTATCTGACAAAATTCAAGAACTTACACTTACAAAAAATGTAAACAACATAACAAGTCTTAACTCGGATCAGGAAACAAAATCTAAAGACACTAAAAATATCAATGTTTGTTTGATTTGTGGTAAACCACACTTAACCATCGAATGCTGGTATTTTCCTGAAGTCAGAAATGCCACACAAAATAAGACACAATTTGCTCAAAATAGAGTAAACAAGCGATACAGGAATTTCAGAGGAAATTTCAGGGGTAATTCTCGGGGCAATCCTTCTCAAAGAAATTTCAGAGGTAATTCCTCTCGAAGAAGGTTCAGAAATCAAAATGCCACTGATGAATGACTATTGATGGATTCTTACTGTACTAACAAATCAAACATAAAAACCCAAAACAGAAAAAAGATTTCCCCATGTAAAAAAAAAACAATTCAAAATTGAAACTTAAATTCAAAAGAAAATCACATATCAAAAAGAAATCTCTACCACAACACAAAACATCAGACAAAAAAGTAAAAAATAATTCAGGCAATGCAGAATTAACTACAATAAACAAATCCTTGACCACTAATAATATCAACAATGAAAAAGCTTTTAACTCAATTGAGACTCAGACTAATGAGCAAGATAATTTATATGTTATGTCGTGTAGTCAGAAACAAGCAGATTTACCGATAATAACTTTGAATTTTGGTCAGGAAGAAGTTCTTTCTTTGTTAGATTCAGGTGCAAATCTGAGCTTGATTCAAAACAATGTACTACAAATCATAAAAGAACACTGTAAAGTTGAATATTTATCCAGATCTGTCAGAATTAACACACTGAATAACACTTCTATACCCTATTTATCTGCAGTAAACATAAAATTCAAAATTGACAAATGTTGGTTCGAAAATCAATTTTTTGTTACTCCAAATGATTGGCAATGCAAATACAAGATTATCCTGGGGTATGATTTCTTACAGAGAAATAAAATTCTCATGGATGTCGAAAACAAGCAGCTAATCATGAATGGCAAAAAATTCAAATTTTATGAATCATCTCCTAAATTAGTTTCAAATAACATTATAAAGTCAGAAGATAAAGTTAATTATGCTAAATCTGTAAATAATGTAAAAATTCTTCCTAATTCTTTTTCAATTATTAAACTTCACATTCCAAAATGCTTTGCTGAAAGTAAAGAAGTAAATCTCATACCAGTTAAAACAAAATTAAATTACTTAATTTCTGAATCTGTAAACAATGTTGTAGACAAAAAATTTATATACACCATTGTGGAAAATAACTCGAATAAAATAATTAATATCAGAAAACAACTAAAAATTGGCACTTTACAAATATTCGACAATACTAATATTATTGAGCCCAGCAATTCTGAAGTTTTGCAGGTGAATACTTTAAATTTGTCAGAAATTCAAAAACTCAGAAAAGATGATCTTAAAGTTGATGATTTTGATTTAGGGCATTTAAATGAAAATGATAAAAGCAAAGTAATTTCTATGCTAATGAACAACTCACAAGTCTTTTCCAAAAGATACAAAACTTTGGGTTCGACAGATGCTGTGGTTCCTGAATTCAAACTACTTCATAATTTTCCCATTCAAACACGTCCATATCCAATTCCAAAAATTGCAAAAAAATTTGCCAAAAAAGAAATAAATGAGCTCTTAGATGCAGGAATAATTGAACCATCAGTTTCAAATTACAATTTCCCTGTAATATTTGTTGAAAAGAAATCTACAGATAAGTCTAAAGAGCAAAATTTTCGCATGGTTGTGGACTATCGCTTATTGAATTCTATAACAGAATCATTTCAAATTTGTTTACCAAAGATTTCAGAAATTCTTCATCAAATTGCGGGTAAAAAATACTATTGTGTTTTGGATCTGAAATCAGCCTTTTTTCAAATTAAACTACAGGATTGTGACAAACCTAAACTTGCATTTTGCTGCGAGCTTGGAAATTTTATGCCTACCAGATTATTTTTTGGAAGTCGTAACTCAACATCTTATTTCCACACTCTTTTGACTAAATGCATTAGTGATCTTGTAGGTAGCAACATACAATTTTACCTTGATGACATTATCGTGGCAGAAAATGATATGGATAAACTTTTAAATCTGCTTCAAACTGTGTTCGACAGATTATCAAAATTTAATTTAACTCTTGATCCACAAAAAGTTCAAATTTGTAAATCAGAAATTGTTTATTTAGGTTTCAAAATTAATCAAGAAGGTTTTTCACCTTCTGATAACAACATAAATAAAGTGACACAATTTCCAGTCCCAAAAAATTTAAAACAGGTTCAAGCATTTCTGGGTATGAATAATTTTTTCAGGCATATGATTTACAATTATGCAGAGATTGTACAACCAATTGTGGCATTAACACGTAAAGACACACCTTTTATTTGGTCGGAAGCCTGTCAAAATTCTTTTAATAAAATTCAAGACGAATTACTCAGTAAACCTACTCTTAAACAACTGGATGAGAATAAAGAATTGTATTTGGTTACTGATGCATCAAAAATATCCATTTGTGGCATTCTTATGCAAAAATATGACGACAAATTCTTCCCTATTGAATTTTTTTCAAGACAGCTTTCACAAGCTGAGTCAAGATATCCATCAATTCGTAGAGAACTTTTGGCCATTTTTGCAGCTTGCAGGCATTTCTATGAATATTTATATGGTAAAAAATTCACAATTCTCACGGATGCTAAAACACTAACATATCATGCTCAGCTGGATAAGCAACCTGATATAGTAGCTAGGTGGTTACTATATCTTGGGCAATTTCAATATGATATAACTCATATTGCAGGAAAACAGAACCCTGCTGATTTTTTGTCTCGAATGGAGGTTGAAAAATATAATGTAAACAACATTAATATTTTTGCCATAGACAAATCTCTCACTCAAAGTAACATAAAAATTTCACAAATTCAAGACAATGAAATCAAAGACATAATAGAAAAAATTAATAATGATGACAGTAAAACTAAAACAAAATTTTTTATTGACTCTCACACTCAACTGCTGATGTACAAATACAAAAATAAAACTAATTCAATCATAAATAAGATAGTCATTCCAAAAACTTTAATAAAAAGTTGCTTAGAGATTGCTCATTCACCACATTTTGGTACAAAAAAAACTTATGATTTAGTTAACAAAAAATTTTACTGGAAAGGAATGTTTTCAGATACAAAAAGTTTTTGTGAAAATTGTGCGCAATGTTTATCAAACAAATCCAAACCTAAACATACCACTTCTAGGCATATTGAAAAAAGAGATTTAGCACCAGGTGAAAAATTAGCAATTGACATTGTAGGCAAGTTGCCAAGATCTATTGATGGAAAGTTTTTTATACTAACAATCGTAGATCATTATTCACGGTTTTTAGAGGCTATTCCTTTAGCCAATGTAAAATCTGCAACTATTATAAAATGCCTTAATGAATACTTTGCTAGATATGGAATTGCAAAAATTGTGCAGTCAGACAATGGGCCAAATCTAATCTCAGATGAACTTAACAATTTCTTAGAAAATTTAGGCATAGATCACAGGAAATCATCCATATATTTCCCGCAATCAAATGGATTAATTGAACGGGTTCACCGAACTATGAAGGAAAGTTTGGCTGCTATGTCTAACAATGTTCTGGATTGGTCTAACAATTTGCTAAAATTTAAACTTCATTACAATAATTCAGTACACACAGCCACTCAGTATACTCCGGCTGAAATCTTCTTTGGCAGATCTCTAAACATTCCACTTGATTCCATAAATGAACCAAAATTTGTTGAAAGTTTTCAGGCTTATCAAGAAAATATTAAAAAATTGTTAGAAGAGATGAGGCAACAGATTTCAAAAAATGAGGAACAATATTTTGCTGTGTACAATAAAAATACAAAGGGGAGAGCAAAACCGAAATTAAAGATAGGTGATAAAGTTTTTACTGAAAATTTCAGACATTCTGGCTCGTTAACTGAAAAATACATTGGTCCTTGGGAAATAATTAAAATTGTTCGTAATGATAATTATATTGTGTCTAGAATGTTTAATAATCAAACTGTTGAAAAGAAATTACATGTTAGTAAACTCTTTTTGCAAAAACCTCTAAGACCTAACATTCAAAATTGTATATAATTTGGTAATTAATTTTAAATTTCAATATTGTCAATTTAGTATTTCTTTGCTCATTTAAAAATCTCTCAATTTTCCTAACATCTTTATCATCAAAAATTTGTATCTATGCTTCCTGGTAAACTATACATCTGTAGGTATTAAGATAGTGAGACGTCATTATTTTTTTTTTATCTTTTTCTGGCTTAAGCTGGCTGGTCCGTTAGGTTAGGACAGTTGTATTAATTTCTAGGTTGTTATGATGATACATTTTCTCAAAGATGTTTAACACCTAAATGGATAGGTCTTACTAGTTGACAATTCTGTTAAAAGATTGAGTTTAAAGATATATGTTAAAAAAAAAAAAAAAAAAAAAAAAAGGCTAGCTATAAATACTTATAAGTATACATTAAGTATAAATTTTCGTAGAAAATTTTATAACTTAAAATTCTCTTCATATAACTTTAACTCATGTTTTCTAAGTATTAAGTTAACTTTCTGTTCAAAGATTAAAATTTTAAAAGATAATTTGTTAATTTTTTTTTTGCAATTAAGTTCTCTCTTAAGTTAATAGTTTGACCAGCATATTTCAGTAAATTTCATTTGAAATATTAAGAAATTTCTTCTGTTAGTCAATTTCTAAAGTAATTTTTATTATTTCATTATAATCTTCACTTCTTAAAACCAAATCTCTTTTTTTGAGTCACTTTGGGGTATTTTGCTCTCTGCACAATTTGTGTAAAATTTCTTTAAGTGTAAAATGTAATACTTATCATTTCTCATGATTTCTTAACTGAATGAATGTGATATATAAAAAAAAAAAAAAAAAAAAAAAAAAAAAAAATATTTTCATGCAATTTGTTGGTAAGAATGCAAACTTATTTCTTAGTTATGTGTAAAGATATTTTTCTTCTTTTTGTATTGTATCTATGTATGTACGTAAATTTTCATTGTAAGGCACAAGTGACTTTCATCGGAATATGAGTGCAGCTCAAAAACTTTAAAGTTTTTCTTTTTGTTGGCACTATTCAATAATTTTCTGATTTTCATCCTATGTGCTGCTTCTCTCCTGTTGGGGGGAGGAAATGTAGAGAGAAAGGTCTCTACATATAGTAAACAAGTGGCGAGAACTCGAAACCAATCGGCAGAGCAAACGCATCATAAAAATAAACACTTCATTTCTCCCACAGCCAATACGAAAATCGCAAGAGAGAGAAAACACGTGAATTCCACTCCAGCGTGGGGAGAAACAGAGAAGAATCATTCACGGTAGAAAATCACTTTTTCTCCCTCAGTTCTTCTCAACGCCTTTTGGCAACAGTTGAAAAAGCGAAAAGCTACGAGTTTACGCGAAAAAGCCGCGCTGCAGTTTAGGTAAAAAAAAGCCTTTTCTGCAGCGTGGGCTGGTGATTTTCTATATTTTGTAAGTTAATTCTTCAAGTATGAATCTTTTTTTTTGCTTCTATATTACGTTAAGAAGATGATCTCCCAAGAGTTTAGACTGTAGTGCTGACTGACCGGCTGAGTACCTTCTGTGTCTCCAATGTGATTGTTTGTGTATCTTCTCTATATAAAAGTGATCGCCATCATCTGAAATATCGACATCATCTAAAAAGAAAATAGTGCTAATAAAAAAGTCCCATAAGGGAAATAAGTGTGGTGTCGACTAACAGGCTATATGTTCTTCGCCTACCTGTTTGTGATCGTGTGTACCCTCAAGAAAGCGTAATCACAAAATAGTGATCCAGGCCATGATGGTCTTAAATATCGATCTAGTTCAAAAATATAAGTGATATAAAAAGCAGCGTGGTGCATACAATTGTTTTAGCCAAAGATCAGTCAAATTGACTGATAAGATCTAATGATCGAAAAAGAAATAAAATCACTGCCACAATCCAGCAGCACGTGGTACAAAGCCTAAGTGAGGCAAAAAAATATAGTTGCCAAAGTAAACACAAATCTGATTTCATCATGTAATTATCAACTTCACGAATTTAATCTAGAGGTTACTAGTAAGTTTGCTGCAGCAAATTCTTGTATATATATTCTTTATTTTGAGTGTTTTTCTTTTTTTATCTCTTTTTATGTGTTCTATCAATAAATATGCTTTGTTTTCGATAACATTCATGTTTCATCACTTATATATATAGTTTTTAATTTTTGAAAAATATAAGCTTCCTTTCTGATCTCAATAATGTTTATATCACATTGTCTCATATAAATCTTCATTTTAAAGGTATGATAATTGCCTCCTTACCATATAAATATTTTTGCAATAACTAAATATTTACATCTCCATATCTCTCTATCTCTCCTCTCTATACTATTTATACGCCACTTTCGTTCAAAAACATTTTACTACCTTAGAACATAACTAAGAAATACATATTTAAATTGAGAAATCACATATAATTTAAGTATTCTACAATTTACGATGATAATGTGTTCTTAATTTAAGAAAATAAATTAATCTTCGCTTAGGAAAAAAGTTTATGATAAATAAGTATGTTTTTACTAGTAGAAATAACCGTATTGTATTATTTTTCTGTATTTTAAAGAACATAGAAACATTGTTCGTACGGGTACCGTTATTTTCCAGGTGAAATACCAGTGTCGTTTTAAAATAAATAAATAAATTTAGCTCAAACGCGTAAAATATCACCTTATTAATTAAAATAATTTCTTCAAGATAATACTGGTACAGAAAAATATTCTGATATTAAAATTCCAGGATCCGTACGAACCATGACAAATGCAAAAAAAAATATATCTTTTTTTAGGCTAAAGAAAAAAAAAGTTAAAAGAATCTCGATGATAGTAGACATATAATCCCTTTCCGAACTTTCGAACAATGGTTATATCTCACTTATTATTTTAGTGACGCACTTTTCACGAAGAATAAATAATGTAACATTGAGATCCAATATTTTCAGTTATTCCTCAGAAAAATGGATTCGATAAAAATGGCTAGAAAACTGTAACGAATTAGGTTCAATTAGTTACATTTCCTTATCAGTGGCAGTACTGTTTTTCACATTTGTAATGTAATTTAACATTCGGCTCAAACAAAATTTTTGAAAAACTGTATAGGTATATAATTTAAATAAATGATGATAATCAATATAAGAAGTTATATTGAGATCAATCTCTGAAAAATAGAAGGATTACTTTTAAACAGTATGGCAATGATGTGTTTAAGGAGGCAGTGAACTTTCAAGTACTTGAAACACGATTACAAAATCGAATTTTGTTTGCGTATGTGTTGGGAGAATTATAAAAATAGGTGATCAAATTTTTTTGTTGAAAAATATATTTTGGGGTTCTTGCACCTCTTTTTAAAGATATATTATATATATATATATATATATATATATATATATATATATATATATATATATATATATATATATATATATATATATATATATATATATATATATCATTAGGCACACTGTTTATACAATATACATTTACATCACTCTATTATTTTTATATCATTAGATACACATTTATTTATACAGGTTGTAACAGAAATAATGGGACAAACTTTAAAGGGGTGGGGGGGGGGGTAGAGGTCATCACAAGAATTCATATTTACATAGCAACCCGTGATCGGAAACCTTTTCCTGGCGCATTAGTGACGACACAAAAGACATGAAAGAAAGGATACAAACAGGTAGAGAAAACATTAGAT
This sequence comes from Maratus speculifer, assembly GCA_964019185.1. Taxonomy (NCBI): domain Eukaryota; kingdom Metazoa; phylum Arthropoda; class Arachnida; order Araneae; family Salticidae; genus Maratus; species Maratus speculifer. Next base: position 168,254,992 of record OZ025292.1, read on the forward strand.
CTTCCATACATCGAAGATGCGCCTGCTTGCATCAGGACCCGGGATCGCAATTATAAACACTTACTTTGTTAACGATCGGTGTTTATTTAATGTTCTTTTTTCTTACTTTTCTGCTATACTAATGATAATAAAGATATTTTCTCTTCTTATTCGAATCCTGTCTTTCTTGCGTTTTCTGTCATAACTACCATGCCAAGAAAACGTTACAGACCATAGGTTGTTGTGTAAATCTGAATCCTTGTGATGACCTCTACATTCCCTTAAAGTTTTCCCCATTATTTCTGGGATACCCTTTATTATCAGGGGCGGAGCTATATATTTCTTCTTTGCGTCTTCTGAAGAAAGCGTAAGCTCTTCCGAAAGACCTAGCGCAATTATTCATTTTAAGGAGTTTTTTTTTATTGATACACACATTTTAATAAATATAATATACACTTACGTGACAAATAATATTTAAAAATTTCCCAATGCACTAAAGGAATATTTTATTTTGTCGCTATTACATCTACTAACAGCAAGATTTCACATTTTGTATCTCAGCGTTTTATATGTATTAAACAACAGAACATCAACATTACCTACAAAAAATACTTTATAGAAGACAATTTTATTTCTAGCTTCCATCTCTCACAACAGCATTCAATGTAAATCGCACATAGAATTTTGAACAGATGACAATTCTGAGCTAGTTTTTCATAACAAAATTTTATATATTCTTTGAGCAATTTTGCATCGTTACTGTTAAATGGAACCTTGTAAATTTTATAAAACTGAAAAGGCTGGAGTAATACAGCGATATATATTTTAATAAGGTGACATAATTAAAAAAAATATTGTATTTTTGAGAAAATTTATCGGAGTTACGTAATTTTTTGCTACTTTTTATACGAATGTAATTCGTAAGTTTTGTCAATATTTTTAATTTCTATGTTACATTATATTACTGTGAGACTGCATTTAGCTCTACAAGTAAATTCCGATGTCTTCGATTATCAGTGCATACCATTCAAAGCGCTCTCTCGTATAATGACCGCTATGAATGAAAGAGATATATGGAGGAGCAATATGCCATAAAATCGGTTTGCAAAATATCGGTGTGCAATCGGTGTGCGTTATCGCTTAAATTTTAATCCTTTATTCGGACCAAACAAAATAATCACATAGAACAGGGAAAGAATTCCTTGACATCAGCCGCGCTTTTCCTTTCTCTAAATGAAAATGACCTGCTTATATTTGTGTTTTCTAAAGTAAAATTTCATTGTACATGGAATTAAAAACTGTATTAGTAAAAAAATTTTCTTTTTAAATAAAAGCAAATGCTTGTGTTTGTAGCGGAATATAGAGTTTCATTCTTGGCTTCACCCTCAACTACACTGCTCAAAACAATTAAAGGATATTTGAAGTTTTAAAGAAAATAAAGATATAAACGAAATTTTTTTGGCCGAAAATAGAAGAAGAGAATCACAAATGCAAATTTTTCTGGTTTTCAAACTGTGGAGTATGCAAATTTTGATTTCGACGTCAAAAACGTCGCCTCAGTGGCAGCGAATGAAATTTGACTTTCAACTGAATGAAAGAGAATGAAGACAAAGATGATCGGCATTCAGTGATTGCTTTGTTTCGATTAGTACAATATCTCAGCGAAGTCATTTGACAGATTCAGAAGCTTGGAGAATTGTTGGTAGGTTAGAAGGGGGCCAAACTCAAGCCGAAGTTGCGCAAGCCATTGGAGTGTCACAAAGTGTCATTTCCAGGATCTGGAACCGTTTTTTGGAAAGTGGATGTGCAGGCCAAAGACCAGGGCAAGGTCGTAGACGGGCAACAACACCCATTGAAGATCGGTATTTACCGTTAACAGCTCGGAGACACCGAAACATGAACGCTACTCTTCTCCAACAACACCTTCGCTCGGCTACAGGCACCACGATTTCAACTCAGACTGTCCGAAACCGGCTCCATGCTGTAGGACTGTATGCTCGCCGACCGATGATATGTGTTAGATTAACATCAAGGCATCGTCGCGACCGCAGGGAGTGGGCAACCGAGCATGTCAACTGGAGGAGAAATGAATGGAGCAATATACTGTTTTCTGACGAGTCCCGTTTTTCTGTGCATCCGGGTAATAGGCCTATTTTCATCTGCAGGGACCGTGACAGTAGGAAAAATCCTGCGTTCGTGCACGAAAGTGTCAGATTTGGCGGTGGAGGAGTGTTGGTGTATTGTTGCATCTCCATTGACGGGCGCACTGACCTCTACATCATTCGAGATGGAGCTCTGACTGGTCGCCGATATAGGGATGAGATCCTGAAACCTATTGTAGTCCCTTACGCTGCAGCAATCGGAGATAACTTCCTTTTAATGGACGATAACTGCATGCCACATCGTGCAAACCTGGTGGAGGATTTGCTTTTCGAGGAAGGAATCGTTCGAATGGAATGGCCAGTTCTCCAGACATGAATCCAATCCAGCACGTTTGGGTCGCTCTAGGAAGACGAGTTCCTGGCCTCCAACAACCCCCACAATCTTTCCAAGAACTGGAAAGTCTTCTTCTGGAAGAGTGGGGCAGAGTGCCCCAACTCGTCATTAATAGCCTCATTGAGTCCATGCTTCAAAGGTGTTCAACGTTGCTGGCCGCCCGTGGAAACCATACCCCCTACTGAAAATGATTTTCTTTGAAGAAAACCCTTTTTCTTATTCTTTTTTTCTCATATGCACAAATTGTGTTTTTTTTTTTCCTTTTGTACACAAATGCGCAATAAAATGCATTTTTTTCTGCCAAACATGTGTAATTTATTCTCATATAACCTACTAAGACTGTCGACCATGTATCAGCTAAAAAGTTTCCCAGATACAAAATCCACCTAAAACTGCAATATCCTTTAATTGTTTTGAGCAGTGCATTATGCTTCATCTCTAGTCCTTCTATTTACTGCATTGGTGACAGCATTTTCACCTCGGGCAAGCTAGCATGCGTGGTTGATAAAACATTAGGAATACGAGACGCCCAAGTTGCAAGCGGTAAAGATTCAGGAACTCAAACTTCGTCGGCTTTGAAAATGACGACGATATTTTTTTCTCTTTTCAGGCGAGAAGTAGAGTGTATGTTCTAATGAATACAGCTGAATAAGATGTCGGACGATTAAATAATATTTTAGACATATAATTTTAAATGGACTTTATTAATTGTAATTTATGTCTTATTGTATTGTTGTAAATAGTTCCCAATATATGTTTGTTTTAAAGTCGTTTGTTTTTTGTGTTAAAAAAATAATTCCAGGTTGTCAGTTTTTTCCTTATCTATATAACTATCTTCTGGGGATTTCTAAAATATAAATATTTTTCAAATTAAAATTCTTGAATCACAAAGAGTTAATTAAATACCTCTACATATTTAAACTGAAGAATCTTTTATGATTTAAATATCGTTTATTTTCAAATTATAACCATTTTTTGAAAATGAAATTAATAATTATGTTACCGTTAAAAATATATTTAATTGGAATTTTTAAACGTTTAGTTATAATTATTTGCATAAAAAATAAATTATCAACAACAAAGGCAATCCCATTTTATTATTTGTAATGAGGAAAAGATTCAACAAATCTTATTTAAGTTGGTCAATAATCTGGTAACTTAAAATATCAGAGCAACAAATAATTAATTCTTTATTGTGTCGTTACTTGCGGCTTAGGCTATAAACCATAAATAATGTAATATCGGGTTTCAATACTTTCAGTTAATGCTCAGAGAAATAGCTGCAAAAAATTCAGTAACAAAATTGTAAAGATTTAGGTTGTATTAATGACATACATCTGTCAATAGCAGTATATTTCGCTTCACGTTCATAAAGTATTTTCAGTTTTAAACCAAAGTAAATATTTGACAAAATTGATAGTTACAAGAAGGAATTACAAGAGAGGCACTTTAGTTAAGTTTTAGTATTAGTTTAAATACAATAGTTTCAAATCTATTGCATAAACAAAAGATTTTCACTTTAAAATTATATTATGATTATGTACTTAACTGAATTTTAGCACATATTTTTATGAATGTGTTTAAATTATGATTATATATCTAAAAGAATGACAGCAATGTTTGTTTTAAAATTTTTAATTTTGAAAGAAAATTAACCATCCATATATCCAAATCATATTAACCATTTCTGGTACGATTTTTTTTATGAGTTTTACGATTTAATGATTTTTTTCGAAAAAATTGGTTTTACGTTAATGACATTAATACTAGCTATCCAAAAAGATTAATTAAAATTTAAGGGATATTTTACTGTTTAAAACAACGGATGTTGTTTTTTTTAATACTATTCATTTCATATTCATATGTCAATCAGCGAAGAATTTTCGGACATGTTTAGAAAATGTTATACAGTAAAACCTCCATAATGGACACTCCCGAATAGCGGACACCTCTATTTAACGGACAGTTTTCCAATCCCCACTCCCAAAACCTGAATTTTTGTATGTTTGACCTCTGAATAACGGACATTCCGAATAGCGGACACTTTATTCGGCGATAAAGGATGAAAAAATATGTTTAAAAAAGAAAAAAAAATGAAAAGCAAAGCAAAAAGGCCTCTGAATTTATCAGGACAACGTGTCACAAATTTTGTGATCGCAGATAAATGTAGATAAAAAGCTGGAGAAAATCCCCCACCCCCCTATGTTCATTGCTAAATTCAGGGTGTTGTCCGGGAGGAATATCTCCCACAGCATTGAAATGTCACCCAAGAGTATATTGAGATTTTATGGTTTTAAAGGTCAAAAAGTGCAATCCTTCGCTTCGCGCCCGGAACTTTACAATGTCCAATAACGTCACACAGAAAAACAAATTACATGTAATCGCAAGCAAAAGTAAACTTTTGTAACAGATTATTTCACGAGAATATAATAAATAATGGATAAAAGTGTGCACAAATTTATTTCATTCTTATTGATTAAAAAATAATTTTAATTTCTGATTAATTATATAATAGAGTTTTTAGGACATTTAAAAGTAAATTAATGAAACATTAAGAATTTCTTAGTGGTTTTTGAATCTCGGAGGTTTTCCCAATAGCGGACACCTCCGAATAGCGGACAATTTCTGCGTTCCCGAGGTGTCCGTTATTTAGAGGTTTTACTGTATTACAACAAAACTTGACTGATATTATAACTTTTTAATAATTTTTGAACTTTATTACACATCATTTTCTGGGAAATTAACCTTAATTTTAAATTTAAAGAGTGAAATATATGTTTAAAATAAAAGAATCGCAAAAGGTGCAAAGAAAATTAAGCAATTATTTATTATTATTATTACTAAAAGCCTAAACGGTAATGAAATCCTATGGTAATTGCATAGACACAAACTAATATTACTACATGTTAATGGTAATAAGAAAAAAAAACTTGTTAAAAAAATATAATACTGAATTAAAGGATATGTACTATTAATGGTACACAAGACTAGAAAGGGTTAAGGGCGCATGGGACATCTAAACTAGTAAAATAAAACAGTTTATGTGAAATACTTAACATCATATGATTTACTTAAGAATATATATATATATATATATATATATATATATTACATTTTTGTCTCTATTTTAACCATAAATTAATTTACAATAACATATTAACTTTTTACACATGCTTTTTCAACAATATGTCTGTTCGGTACATTTTCCTCACAAAAATGTCGGATATAAATATAACACCTTAAAATTTCTTGTAATATTAGAAAATGCACTGTTTGAGAATAATAAGACACGATTATCATTCTGACTTAAAAGGAATAGAATTAAAATTATTTTACTAACAATCATTGAAAACCCTAAAATTTTAAAAACATATTTTTTACTATTTTATTTTTATTTTTTTTTTATTCATACTTATAATGTTTGGAATTTTTAAAGAAAGAAATATTTTTCGCAATTTCGGAAAGTTTCAACTCATTATCTAGAATAGAATTTTAGAAAAGTTTACCAAAGCATAAAAAAACATTCCAAAGAAAAAATGAAAAAAAAAATACATGTGCACACCCATAGTGCTTAAAATGTATTAATGTGAAACCTTCCAGCATTCATGATATTTTAGGTCTATAGTCCTTTTGCACCATTAAATCCACCAAAAAATTGCAAATTGAAATTCATATTTTTTCGAAAATTAATTTCAGAATTACTTTTATAAAATTAAAAAAATTAAAAAATCAATGTATTTATGTTTGGGTTTTATAGTACTATAATGACACACAAAAAAATGATTTACATTAGGATTATAATTTTAGGAGATATTAAACTAAAATATGAAAATTTAATAATAAATTTAGAATCTTTTAATTTTAAATGTATTATATCTCCAAATCTCATTATCAAAATGACATAAAATTTTGTTTCTGGAGACAGTTTGATCTAGAGGTTTAACGTATTTTATCAAAGTTAAGTGTTGCCATTTACAAAAATAAAGTTTAGCCTGGTTTTAATTTTTAAATGGTCTCCTAAACAAATTATCATTTAAAAGTAAAATTAATTTCCAATTGATTGGTACTAGTAACTTTCTTCTACGGTTATTTTTGCAGAATTAAAAAAGGGATATTTACTTTTTTTTTCTTCCATGACTGTGAGTTTCTTGGTTCCTTATTTTAAACTTAAATTTTTCGCAATACTTTCACGTATTTAATGAAATAAAATTTCAGCAGTTCATTTATTCTATTTAGTAGTCTTGAGAAAAACATAGCATGTTTTCATACTTTTAAACATATTATGTCAAGTGAAAGAATATTTATTTTAGTCCATTTTCGAAGATACAGAAATCTACTGCTTGCTTGCCACATTCATATTTACATCTACTTAGAAAAGAAAACTTGCAAATATTTAATATACATTCTGCAATAAAACTTGTCATCCGGAGGCTGCAGACTAGCAAAACATGGCCCCCGCGCAAGGAGACGTGAAATATTCCACAGTGTCAAACATCATTAATTAAATATAGATTTTTAAAATAAAGAATAAATAATAAAATATAAATAAATTGAAAGATTTAATAATTTTTATAAAAAATATTATCTGATCAGATACTTATTTTTGTTAATACAATAGTTTTTTATTCTTAATTTTACTCTTTTATTAAAAACAATTTCATTGAAGTGTAAATTTCTAAACAATTCATAAAATGTATCATTCAAAATATTTTGCAATAACATTAACAATTCTTCAAGCTAATTTACTAATTATCTCATTCATTTTGTTAAAATCCCCTGATTATTAATGTTATACATAAAAGCTCAATAAATTTAAGTTTACAATATGCTAATTAACAATAACAAAATTAAAGGAGATTATTTATGTCAATCAACTCTGTAGAGAGTTTTAATTTATTTTTAAAAGATTTTATCGGCATCGTTATTATCTTAATGAAAGAAAACAATACACAATAAAAAAGTTTTTTTCTGAATTATAGTGTTTACTTACTATGGTTTGATGTAAAATAATTTGTGTTTAGGCCACATAAGATAGTTAAGCACTAAATATTATTCTTCCTGAGAGAAATTTTGTTCACTTTAAATGAATCTTCATTACAGTTCATTTAATTAGAAACACAAAAGTTGAGATGAAAATTTACAGTTAAAATTAGGAGCATTTTCCACTTTTGGTAGAAAACATCAAATAAATTAATTTGATCACTGAAAAATAATTCAATTAATAATATATTCATAAATTATTTTTCGCACGGAGTAATTTAAAGTTTAAATTTATTTTAATTATTAAAGGTATATTTATTTTTAATGAAAAGCTCTTTTTTTTTTTTATCAAACATTTGTCACACATATCCTTTTTTTTAGAAGTGAAAACTTTAAACTGACTTGATATATATTAAATTAAGAAATTATGGAATTTTCATCGGTTTTCATAAACTCCATCTCTATTTACAACTCTTGGAATCGATTTTGCCAACTAACGAAATCGACTGTTACTTTCTGCCTCTTTGATTTTATGCATTAGTTTGGAAGGGATTTCTGCAGACTTATGGAAGTTATTGTGTATATAAAAAAGTGATATAGATTGGCAAATAGATAGATTTAAAGATGTAAATGTTTGAACTCAGGATGATTTTGGATTCTAGGGGACATGATTGGCATAGATCTGCTTTTTTCACAAATTCTCATACAGGAGAGCGTGTTTTGTATAAGGGTGTACTGAAATGTTCCTGACTTTGATTACTTATAGATAAAATAGAAAAAAAAAATTGACTCATTTAAAAGATTAAAATATATTTGGTTATTAGTAATCTATAATAATATCAGCTATTTCTAATTATTAGATTTTTTTCTGTCGCGAATGAAAGCTGCGATGGCAAAGACAAAAAGAAATTTCACGTCTTTGGAGTTAAAAGGCATCGCGAAGTTTTTGTTTTTGCAAGAAAAGTCTGCAAAGCCATTTTGGACATTTTCTAAACTGAACGGGACTTTATTGATCGAGTTAGTGTCTGAGGAAAAAAAACTCGCTTTACATCTACGATCCCGAAAACAAGGAACAGTCAAAAGAATGTCATCACAGTTCTTCCTCGCGGCAGAAAGAAATTCACTAAAGAAATTATCCATTCTCCAAGAACATGGTCATGGTGACAACTTTCTGGGATAAAGACGGCATTCTGTAAGTCGATTACTTAGCTTAGGGATGCAATATAACTGGTTAGTATAATGGTAATTCTTTGAACCACTAGAAGGATTTCATCACGGATAAACGCCGAAGAAAGTCTTCAAAAGGATCTTTTTATTTAAAAATTGGAAAAACAGTAATAATCTTCCTTAATTAATAAAAACCATTTTTATATAACTATTTTGGAAAAAAGAGGTTCTTATATCCTAATTGAATTAATGTAGCTAAAATTATTGGGGACCAGGAAAGCCCTATCTCCGCCATGTTAAATTCATCAACTTTATGTACCTTTTTCTCAGAAATGAAGAAAGATATGGTTATGAAATTTTTATGGTAGTTAGAACAACATGTTTTACATACTTTAACAGGCCATTTTTTTTCTGAGTAAAATAAAAAAATTATTATTAATTTTTTACTGAAAATCACTTTTAAATTTGCATTTTTGGTGGAATTTCACCACCTAAAATAAAAACTATTCAACATATCATCAAATCCTTGTGTTAAAGTATGTAATATAACATAATATATGTGTCATTAAAAAATTGAGTTCTTAAGTTTCATAGATATTAAGAAAAAGGAACACGAACCTGAAAAATCCATGTTTTGAGAAAAACAGATTTAAAGATTAAATTATCATTTTTATTGGTAGTGATAAGAAAAATTTAATGAAATCCTCGTTTATATGAAGGATCATCACCTTCTTCAATTTCATACGGCTCTTCAAGTTTCCTTTTTTGAAATTTATTTCTAATTTTGGCTTTTTTGTGATATTCGGATAATTTTTGCTCTCTGTCGATAACACGTTCATTATCCAGATTCTTCATAGTTTTGACACAGTGGTGACCAGGGTTAATTCCAATTTTGGATAATGTCAGGCACTTTGTTACATTTCCTGCATTAAAGCAAGAAACAGCATAAAAAACTCCAAATTTTAAAGTTTCAATGGTCACAAACACATTTTTTGGCACACGGACATGACACATTTTTGGAACAGATGACACTGTTCAGAGATTCATTGGCATTTTGTGTTTTCCCATGCAGACATTTTCTTAGAAGCTCAGGGTTTGCCAAGTCTCTAAATACTGGCTTTATGACCTCCATTATTGGAAGAGGAACATGGGTATGCTTAGTGTGGTCATATGTTTTGCCTGTTGCTTGGGCACGATGAAACCCACACCAGCTTTCGGATCCAACTGGACAAAGTCCATGATTTGGATTTTCATTATTGGACAGCAAATGAAAATACTCAGCCCATACAGCTTGTTGCATATTTTGAAGAGATCCGACATTTCTTCTAATGGCTAAACCATAGAACTTTTGGATTTTCATAATAATAATGTCGGTTAACCTGTTTTTACCACCTAATGATTTTCCGTCACTAAGTTTCTTCCCAGAATACTTTTTCTTCAGTTCAGTCAATCTACTTCCCTTCCTCTTTTGAATGTGCCCAATGCACTCTAATTTTTCAATATCTTGATCACCATAAATTTTAGACGACATTACAGTTTTAAAGGCTTTGGAGTCACCGTCACCAAGATATTTGACATATCGAGCATCATACAATGTTTGTGATCTGTTGAAGATTTCTTTCACGCCACTGACCTCCATTCCCCCACTTGTTCCACTATAATTAGCAGTGCACGTGTCTAAATGAATCGAGTGATTTCTTGAAAGGCACTTACAAAATTTAGACATAACCTGAACATCTTTTACTTTGCCTGTGTCGACACTTGTCGCTGTTACAACCCCATTATGTGACAGATGACCTCGCTTCTGCCAAGTGCCATCAAAGGCAACACATAAATCTCTGTTGTTATCATTAACCGATATACATTCTTCAGCTGCTACTTTCATCTGCTCAGTGCATAATTGTTCTGATGCAGCAGTCAAAACTTTAGTGTAATGTGAAAATTTTGCAGGTGGAGGTGGTAGATTCATCACACCACACAGCATTCTGCCAGCTGCTTGACCTTTTCCCATACTGTGAAGAGCATACACAAATCTCATATTTAAATCATATAAGTTTACTTTTGATTCAGCATTTTCTAATTTCTCACAGTTGAAAAATGTAGAACAGCTTTTACAATTTTTGCAACAGACCTGCAATTCTGATGCAAGGCCTATTCGCCTTTTTATTTCCAAAGATAGGCCTCCATTACAGTTCTTGCAAGCAGCAAATGCATCAAAAACATTCTGTAAAGCATTTAAGGATATAAATTCATATCCGAATTCCCTGTTTTCATCGAATTCCTTATATTGTAGAAAGGAATTATCAATTTTAGCACTTTCAGTCACCACAGTTTCATTTAACTCAGCGCCAGTGTCGGTATCTTTCACGGCTGGTTTTCCAACACATTTACGTTTTTTAAACACACGCTTACTTCGCGGCATTCTAAAAAACTAATTCGCTGTATAAAAGTCAGTAAAATACAATTTGTTTACGTAAATATGCAGCACACGTGTATAAATCGAGATGCAACAAAAATCACTAATAATAAACACACGAGGAGCTATTAAAACAGTTAAAACTGTAAATACTGGTTACAGTTAACATTCCTGTTGCCAATTCCTTCATCGTAATAAAATAGAAAAGGTTCAACAGAGATAAAAATATAAGTAAAGCGCTACACTGTTAAAAATCTGCTGCATTTTGCTGCAACGCACTCCCCTGCTTGTATAGAAAACGGTTACTTGGCCGTGAAATGGAGCTTTCTCATTGGTTGGAATAGAGATATTATATGCAAGTGGTGGAGTGCGTTGCAACAAATGCAGCAGATTTTTAACAGTGTAACTGAGGTCCAGGAGGGAAGAGCGGTTTGTTTACATTCGCCAGCTCTTTAAATGACGCGTAAGCATTGAACTGCTTTGAGAAAGAATGTGAAATTCTAACACTTCTGTTTCGTGGATATACAAGTGTGATACATCGTTGGAAAGATAAAAGTTTAATTTATTTAATGCAATCAAAAAATAAAAATCGATTTTTTGGTCGAATTTTGCTTACCTGGTCCCCTTAAGCTCTAATCTTTTTTATATAATGATAAAAAGACTTTTGAAAACTTTAAACGTTAATTACTCAAAATATTAAAAACTTATCTTACCTGGTTATTGTCAGAAGTCACAGAATTCGTAATTACTGGACGTACATATATAACTTTTTTAAAAGTATTGTTGAGGGAATCTTTTTTCTTCCATTTCTTTATAAATCTAACGTAAGAATAGTCATTTTCTAAAAAATTGTAAAAATAATTTTATCAATTACTTTAAAAGAACTTTATATTTAGATTAAATATAATGCTGTCTTAGATTAGATTTTTAGAGCTTATGGACAAATTTCTGTCTCTCACAATAATAATAATAATAATAATAATAATAATAATAATAATAATAATAATAATAATAATAATAATAACAATAACAATAATAATAATAAAACCACTTTTTAGAAATTCTTATCAGCAAAAATAATATTGCACATCTTCATTTTCATTATCTTGTTTATTCTTCGAAAACAAAATGTCATTATTTTTCGTTAATATTAAAGTCTATTTACATTATGTAGCCATTTAATTTTTCTTCTTAGGAGTTAATTTTTGTTTTGTACAATAATAAATTATTGTTCAATATTCAAATTAATTCCGCGTGACTTATTTACACGGAGCTGAATAAAAGCCGTATTTAAAAGCTTAATCGGTCAAATGTAGGTGCATCAAACTAAGCTGAATATACAGGTTGGTTGGTTATATGGGGTTTATGGCGCAAAATCCCTTAAGGGACATGCTGCTTCAATTGAATATACATGATTTTTATTAATATGTTATGAGAAAATAAAAATTAATTTGACTATGACAGCTGCATCTAAAAAATATGCTTATTATGCTAAAGGATGTAACATTTTCTACTTAATGATGCTGGTAAATACCACAAGTAGATTATGATAACCCGTAGTTTCAGTTAGTATCATTCAGAATTATTTAATAATTTGTTTCAATTATTGCAGTAGTATTATGTACAGATGGTTTCTTAATTATATATTTTGATAAAATATTATTTTCAAAACAAATATGAACTTTACATTATTCGCCATTAAATTGTATAAGAGTTAATAAAAGAAATATATTGGAAAAACTTCGAAATTATGTTGCATTTATTGTAAGACATTATGTGAATTATAATTTTTAAGGGTTGCAATACACGTATTTTACTTTAATAGACATCATGAAAATTGTTCAAATTCAGGTATCAAATTTGAATTATTCTCAAGTCACATCGTATGACATGCTGATACTTATAGAAGTAATATGCTTTGTGTGTACATGCGTGTGACATTTATACGAAGTTTTATATATTTTTATTTATTCAAATGTTTTGCCGGAAATTTTTGGTGACTTTCATGATAGATTGATTTTAATTTTATTTATGTGCTTTATACATATATGATTATGTATATTTTTTCGATTACTCTAGTTTTATATGATATATAATTACGTCATCAAAATACGTTTATTAGTGTGTCTCTTTTATAAAAAATTATATTTTATAAAATTGCTTTTAGAAAGCGATTATTTGATCGAATTATAGTACTTTAAAATAATTTAGCTTCTAATTTTTTAAAAGTACAATTCAGACCTCTTTAGATGCATGCATAATTATGTAAGTACGTAGAGTCTATTCCTATTGCCTAGCCTGTCCGACCGTCTGTTCGTTTGCCGCATAAAACTATTCAGCTGAATGCTTTAAGATTAAATATCTAAATCTTTACAAAATACTATGAAAATCAAATAAAACCTTAAAAATGTATTAATAAATAATTTTTAAATCTATTAAATTTGATCCATTGTAAATAATTTATTGATATACAAGGATAAGTATAATGATTATAGTTTGCTTTATTGTTTACGTTATATTTCAGATAGAGTCATATCCTTATTATTGAATTTAATGTATAAAATTGTAACACATTTTATTTTCATGCATTTTTGCAAAAGAATGGAACAGTTATTTCACCAAGATTTGAATATTTATAAAACGAGATACAGTACGAATTGACCTCGTTTATCATCGTTGACATACACTTTACGAGTTTATTATATCATCGATGTGAAATCAAATTATATTTTATCTCTTTAATAAATATCATATTCTGTCAGAAAAAAAATCATAAAAAAACCTCTTACAAAATTCATATTCAAACAGACATATAAATCTTAGTTATAGAAAAACAAATTAGACAACTAAAAAAATTTCTGTACATTCCAAAAAAAATTAATTTTTTTTTAATGAAATATACGTTAAAAAAATTTAAAACATTCTTTTTTGGCAAATATATTACAGAAAATATTCTGTATTTATTTTATCGTGAAATTCGAAATCTTTCACTACCGCAAAAAATGTTGCTTATTTCTCAAATGCTAAATCATTTTTACCAGAAACTAATGGCTGCTTTGTACTGGTATCGAATTGTTTTTTCTAGTGAAAAGAAAATGAGTCAGCAATAATATGAAAGCCATTTTGTTGAGATAAAATGTGACAAATAGTCAACGATTTTCTTGCCAAGTATTGGCGTGAATAGATATTTATAGGATATAAATGAATTTAGAAAAAATAACTATATTCGAAAAAAAAGATAAGCAGGGTATTGGAATTATGAATAACAATAAGAATGCGTTTATTTTTCTGCTATATGTACCTTATTTAATTAAATAATGATTTACAATAAGTATTAGTATAAGAATTCAACAAGAAGGAATTTACAGAAGTGTAAAAAATCAGGCATTCAGCATTCATTATGAAACGCTTTCTAATACATTCAGATTAAGGTAGCAGAACTTCTCCTACTTAATGAAAAAAATAGAATACATATAAACAATTTGAATAACGCATAACTTATTTCAAAATAATATTTTTTATATTACCATCAATAATAGGAAATTATCCGAATTTTTATATGCAGAAATGTATATGCTATATAGGTGGGTAATACGTGTACAGGGTTACTATAAAAGAGTCATTCACTTTCATAACCCTATTTTTTCAAAAGTATGATTCACACAAATGTGATTAATATATGAAAATAACCACAACGAATCCAATTTTTTTACAAAAGGGGCCGTGGCGGCACAAGTTTAAGTTTGTACAATAAAGTGATGTGGGAGCAACACGAGTTCGTTTCAGTGTCTTCCGAAATGGTGGCAAAGCGAGAAAAGAGTTTCGAAATAGATTATGTTCGTCTGTCATAGAAATGCAACGTTCTTTCAGATGACAATACGGATAAGCTAGAGAAACGGAACAGTGATGTGTTGATGAACATTGACCGCTTGAACGTGTGTCATGTGACTAAGGAGGTACATAGAGCATTTGTAGAATGAACATAAAACGTAGGTGTTTTGTGGTTATTTTCATATATGAATGATATCTGTAATAACAATACTTTTGAAAAAATCATATTTTGATAGTAAATGATTCTTTTATCATAACTCTACATTTTACTTACATAGAACGAAAGTGAGACTGGATTTATAATTTGCTATTAAGAGTAACCACAGCTACAATTTCCAGTGATTCATTTACGGTCACACAATCCGACACATTCAGCAAACAAAAATTCAGAGAAATTTTCTTTTTAAAGACGAGTTGTTTGATTAATGTATGAATATCCATGTAAATAATTCATTTTCGATGTCATGTGCATAAATTGAATGAACCGTCTGATCAAGATTGTGTTTTGGACACCTTTGAAAACTTTGCGTTTATATCTCGTTAAAATTATTTATATGTGTCAATAGTGTTTTTTCAAAATGTTCTTAGTAAATGTAAGCCGAGTTATGCATTATTATTTACAAAAAAAGAAGAATATTTATTTGCATTTAGAACATTTTTTTTATAACTATTTTATCATTAAAAATAACTTTAAATTTAATAACGTAAAGCGAGAAGAGATCGTGTTCAAAGAAACTCGATGGGAATGTGTTAAGTGCCACGGTGCGATTTCAGGTATTTGTATAGGAGTATTAGTTCATTGGCTACGTGAATGCGCACATTAATTGTTACGCGCTTTATGAATAAAGCATCGCTTTTTCGTTTTATTTTTTTTTTCCAAATTAATTGCTCGACTTTTCATAACTTTTTGTCAGAATTTTTCTAGAATTCCAATATTACAAAATATTTTGAACTTAAACGATTTTTTTCTAAACTGCTTGTACTAACCTATTCTAACGATGCGATAAGAAACAATTAATTTTAGAAGCGGCTTTATTTAAATAAAAGGCCGCTCAATATTTTCTAACAAAATAAGAGAGTTTATGCAGCTGGTACTTAGGAGAAACGGCGCATTTCCATAAAAGTTTCAGAACTTTCAGAGCGATTACAGAGCTTATTAGCAATTTTGAATGAATTGTAAATTACACATAAAGTATATGAGTGAATCAACTTTTGGAAAATATCAATATTGAAAATAAATTGGGCAACAAATTAATTTGCAAAAAATTAGTTTTGCATATAAAAATTTTGTTTGTAAATTAATAATACAGATATTATTAAATTCATTTTATGTAATTAATTCTGTTAATAAATTAATATTATATTTTTCAATAAATAAATTAAATATTTACATACATACTTATTTTAATTTATTAACAATAATTTTACTAATAAGTTAATTTTGTTAACGAAAATAAATAAATAAATAAATAAAACTTTCGTGATAAATAATTTATTTTAAACGAGTAACCCGTATTTTAATGTATTTTTAATGTATTTTTAGGTCACATTACCAAATATTTACACGAAGAAATTGAACAAAGTATCAAGTATTAAAGAAAATCTGAAGTAAAGTATAGAGACAACATAAAATTGTACATTTAAAAGACATTCAATAGATACGGAGTTTATATTTCAGAATCCATCTTGAGAGGTAAGATGAAGAAAAGGGACTTTGAAAAATGAACGATGGGCTGAGAATTGTAACTAAGTGCGGAAGAGCAAAAGAAAACAACTGTTCATAAACATAAATTTAAAACAGTTGAATTTGCATCAATATAAAGGATGTAATAATGTTATCATACAATTTTACTAAAGCAATAGGTAAAAATCACGCATGCAACATAGGAAAAGTATTATCAAGAAAGGTTTTGTTTCACTCGTTCTGGGAATTACAAAGTATTATCAGAGCTGGAGCACAAATTATAAATCAAGAGTAAGCGAAAGCTATCATTATTCTGTTTACATCAATATCGACAGAGAATAGTGTTTTAGGGAAGTTATGCTGTATTTAGAACTATGATGAGAGAAGAATTCAGCTGAGGAATGACGCTAGTAATGTGGTTGCTTTAAAAAGTAGCAAATATGGTCACGTTTTCTATAGTGTAGTACAGGGTAAGGTTGTGGCTATTTTAGCTTACTGTAACAAAGAAGGACATTTCTTATCATATTTCTATGTTTTTAAAGGGATCTATGCTAAATCTCAATACGCCACAGATGCATCACCAACAGCTGTAATTCAAATGAGAAAAAACGTCTTTATCAACAGTCAAATACCCATGGTCTGGATTTCTGACAAGGAAGGTCTCCATACGGGAATACTCCGAAAAATCTGAAAAAAATATAGAATGTTCTTCTCATGAGGCTATATATGTTTATAAAGAAAAGTTTCGGCGGAACTTCATTGCAGTGTCCGTAAAAAAAATGAAAATCTCGTTATTTGGCGATTTATCCTCGGTTGGTGATAGAATGCAATTTCAAAAAATTCTTTTTCACGTCAAATACATTTAACGGAAAAAGTGTTATATTGAACTTGTTTAGATAAATATAATTATAATAATTTTAGTTTTGATAGTTTTAGTTTGCTTTAAGCATACTTTTGTTATATCGATATTTATATGTATTTTTTATTCGAATTTAATCATCAAAATTTGCGATTTAAAACGAAATTCACAATTTAAATTAATTAAAATTGATTCAAGCTCAAAGTCCAATTGAACATTGTCGATTCACTTATGTTGCCATGGAAACAGCTGGCTTTTATTTTTGAATACGCTTAATGCATGAAAATAAATGTTCTCTATGACTATTTTTATTTATTAAAATATTTTTTCCAATGATAATTTAAATAACTACTCCCAACTGGCAATGCATATACATATATATATAATGCAATATATGCATATAATATATTAAACTCTTTCATTGGTCATTTCAAATTCATTAAATTAATTTAATATGTATTCCAAACATCCAACATTTTCAGTTACATTAAAATCGTTTGCTTTTGGCGAAAAAAAGTGCAGTGCGAAAAATCGCTTCACGCTTTCGTCTTTTCACGCCAAATATTCGAAAGTATTTTATTTTTTTACATAATTTCTTATGTAATTTCGCCGCTAATTTTGACTGATCCTTTATTACATACATAAGTAGTTTAATTAGCATTTTTTTCAAAAAATTCTGCTTATGCACACTATGGAGACCTTCCTTGTGAGTATTTAATTTGTCAAAAATCTGCAGATACAAATTTGTTATTTCTAGTGGGCCCTGCGTTGCATAAAAATCGTCCAAACGTACTGCAAGTAGCCTTTGTTAATTTTATTTTAATTTTGTGTCTTACAGCCTTTGAATCGCGTAGTATTTAAATTCTTTGAAAAGTATTTTATAAATACTTACTAAAAAATGTTACCTTGTACTAGAAAAAAAAATATCAAGAGAGGGCTTTCTTAGTGTCCTAAATTCAGTCTGTTGTCGCTGCACTTCTGACCAGCTTGCCACTTCTGCCTTTCATGGAACTGGAAATTATCCTTTATATATAAAAATGATTGCATAACTCGCAAATTTCTTAATTTACGATCAAGACGTACATCAATCTGTACCTAGAACCGTTGAGGGACCAGTAAAATCCACACATAAGAAATGCGTTTCAACAACAGTATTCCTTAGAACCACTGAAACCCAAACTTAGCATCTCATTCGATTGCGGCAATTACATTCAATTGACAATAATCAACATTTGTCAAGCTTAATATTGCTCTCAGAAATAGACATATGAAGTTTTAGAAAAGCTTTCACCCTTTCGATGTAGTTTAATGCCATCGAAATAATAATAAAAAAAAGAAACACAGAGTAAAGTATGTTACAGATCCATAAAATGTAAATGCAAAAAAAATAAGAAAAATGCAAAAAAAGATATATGTTATCAAATTGGGAATTCGAGCCGAATTTCGCTTAAGATGATACTGATAAAACCAGTTTTTCAGAAAAATGAAATAAAAATTTTTTTCAAAAGCGGCCAAATGAAGTTGTTAAACTGAGTTTATAACTTATCATATTTTATTTTTTGTTGTTGCAATGAGCACTCTTCGAGATCAACCTCCACCTATAAGCGAAGCCGACAGGGATTTTTAAAATTTAATCTGATTTTAAACCATGTACTGTCAATCTAAAAATAATGGCACATGATTGAATTTACTGTGAGGTTATGCTTTTTGGATACTGTTGCAGTCAATATTTATTTGCAGCTTTGTTTATTTGTTAGATGCTATAAATTATGCACTTTATACTATGCATTAAATTGTTTTTATTTATCAAATTTGAAAGATTTCTTTAAAAGTCTCGAATTAAAATTGTAAAGCATACTTAAAATAATGATTGGCGACAATTTAATTGCATTTATTGCGAATGTTCAGCACTTGCATTATTAAGGGAAGGTGCTAAGTAAGTAATTGTATTTTAGATACACGAAAAAAAAGTTTTATTATAATGCTAAAATGTATAAAATATATGACTATACCAAAATATAAAAACAATCTAGCTCCACTCTTCCCAAAATTTGTTACTATTATTTTAAAATACTACTGTTTATGCCATTGAGGAACCTCAAATTCTAAAAATATGCTAATTCATCGTCTTTTAAAATATTGTAAAAATTGAATTATATTTTTAAAAAAAGAAAAAGAAAAATATGGCAATCTTCTTCTAAACAAGTTACCTCTGATTGAAGAATTTTAAAGTCGAATCAACGGCTGTTAAAAATGTATTGTCTATTTACATGTTTGAATAAATAAGGCTAGTTAAGCAAATTAAATGCATGGCGTAGTTGCCACCTGTTATTTTTTTAATTGCGCAATAAGAAATTTTTAAGTAAGAAATTTTAAATGTATCGTTTTAAAACTGAAGTAATTTTCACTATTTTTTCTTTTTCTCTGTAATATTCACACAAAAATATTTTTGCTTTTTAAAGGGAAATGTCATATGTTCTGTTTTAGAATTCATAAAAACAGTTTAAATTATCTTATGAAAATATGAATAAATGCCTCCTCTAAATATATTTTTTTAATTTTAACGGATTTGCAATATTATTTGTCCTTTTTAAACGTGGCGTAATTAATTTTACATACTGCTTTTAATATATATATATATATATATATATATATATATATATATATATATATATATATATATTATATATATATATATATGTATATCCCTTAGCAAAAAATGGCATAGGATTTTTTATGGAAACACGTGGTTTTATATGGAAAATCCTAAAAAAATTATGTCATTATATGTAAACATATTGTATTGATATGGTAAACATTCCTCGCTCTATGGTTTTGCAGAGCAATGTCTATGGTAAAGTTATAGGATAATGATATATACCATACATTTTATGGTATCCAGAGAAATGTGTACGGTAAAGTTATGGGATAATAATATACACCATACATGATATGGTATTCCATAACCAGATGTATGGTAAAACTATAGGGAAATGAAATTTAAAATACATTCAATGGTGTTCTATAGCGTGATGTATAGTAAAATAATACATAATTGTTTGCACCATAAATTGTATAGTATTTCAAAGCATGGTGTATTGTAAAATCTTAATGCCTTTTGAATGTTTATAATATATTAAATTTTGTGTAACTATAATGTAAAATTACTCGGTTGTGGTCATCTCAAAACTTTCTACTATCTTTATGTATGTCTTATGCACTTCTAAAAAATAGAATCATAGCAACGCCACTGGTTAGATAGTTTAAACCAAAATCTATTTAGGAACAACTTATGTTAACTTATAACTACTCTAATGAAAATGCCTTGATCTCAAATTAATATAACATAAAATAACATATTATTTTATTCTTATATAATTCATACATATAAGTGTGTAAATGCGTTAAAAATAAAAAAAAAATCTTGAGAAAAATAAATTATTCAATAAAAATATATAATTGACATATATCCTATAAAATTCTAACAGCGATTAAAGGAGTCAGGGACACACATAAAAAACACTGCATTAAAAAATTAATATTGTTTTTTTATGCTTATAATGACATTTTTTAAAATCATATTTAGAAAAGAAAATATTATGTTTTATTGTTTTTTTCGTTTTCAGCATCTAGCTTTTAAGCATTAATTGTCATGGATAAGACTTCTTGTATGCGTTTTTCTTCATGATAGGTTTTCACAATTTCTCCCATTTAAATTGTTATAACTCAAGAACCGTTAAACATAAATGCTTTAAAATTAGAACATGCCTTTTTTTAATTGCTTTGCTTTAATTTTGATTTAGCAAATTTGAAAAAAAAAGTTATTTTTAAAAGTATTATCTTTTTTAAACTTTTACTTTAAATTAATTTTTTTATTAATATTTTTAAAAAGGCTGAATCAAAATTAAAATGTAAGTGTTTCTGTCTATTTAATTGCTAAAAAACTAAAATTCTACAATTATTACATTGAGTTACAATAATTTTTAATTTCCCTCCACTTTTTTAAAATAAATTTTAAATTAAAAAAATATAGAGAAGTTTTATCTTGTGATTTTGTTTTAAAATGGTATGTTTAATGTCACAAAAAATTGCGAAATTTCAATTCAATAAAAGATTTTTTTCTAATGTGTCCCGGACCCCCTCAAAATAAACAAATTGTCAAAAATAGCCTATAATTATTTAAAGAAAATATTTTTGAATTTATTTTAAAAAGGACTTACAAATATTTGAATCACCAAAAAAATTTTTGAAATATCTTTTACAAATATTAACAAAAAAATATTAATACATATATATTAATATAATATATTATAATATATTAATTAAATATTAATAAACTTAATAGTAAAAGAAAAAGTTTTCATAATTAATTCACGTTGTTTTATAATTTTAAAGTCATTTTATATGGAAAAACAAGGATTTTTATTTTATTTAAAAGTTAAAAATTATTAAAAAGAATAAAACATATTTTACGATCTATAAATTTATCAAAAAATCTACCAATATTTTTATCTACCTCAAACTATGATAATATATGAAATAATACTGTTATTATTTTGTTCTTATGTATTTCATATATGTGAGCAGAATGTATGCGTTATAAATAAAAAATCCTATGGGAGAAATAAAATGATTTATCTTAAAAAAAAAAAAAAAAAAAAAAAAAAAAAAAAAAAAAAAAAAATAAAAAACACTACATTAAAAATTTCTTTATTTTTTCTTATGCTTATAATGACGTTTAAATCATGTTTTCTATTACAATTCGTAGAGACAATAGTAGTATTTTTTAGTTTTGGTTTGTATATCCATTTATATTCATTTTATATGCAACAACAAAGTTTTTATTTTATTTTATTTAAACGTTTTTAAACGTTTTTATTTAAACGTTAATAATTATTGAAAAGATTAAAAATCACTTTACAATGTATAAATATATTGGAAAATCTATTAATCTTTTTGTATTAAAATTTAAAAGAAAGATTCAAAATTTCCGTAAAAATTATCTAAAAAATAGTGATATATATTTTTTTAACTTTAAAATTAAAAAATGCTCGTAAGTAAGGAATTAATATAATACATTAATATAATCATTAAAAATATATTATATACTAAGTTATCAAATGATTATTTCTTATTCTTATTAAATATTATTTCTTATTGACTTTCTATTTTTTAATTAATTTTAATAAACAGAAAATAGTTTTTCCTTTAATTAATTGGATTTTATAACTAAATAATATTTGCTAAGATATTTACTCCATTCATTAAAATAATAAATTAACTTATAAATACATGTCTATAAAACAATTTATGAAAAAAACCCTTTAAAACTACCTTCTTTTGTCAACCATTAACTTACAACGACAAATAATGATGATTTACCGAAACGCTTTATTCATATAACGTTTTATAAGCACAGCTTATCACCCCCGCATGGCCGAATGGTTAGGACGCTCGTCTCCCATCCCTACCGTCCGTGGATCAAATCTCACTACTTCCCAAGGTCGAAGTACATTAGTAAGCTTAGTTCCCGGCGTTCCTAAAAGATGGCGCCTCCAAAGTTGATATCGTTGTTATTTTTTAACATATAGTACCATAAAGAATTACCATACACTTAACGTTTATATGGTTTTTCGTAAGGATTACCATACACTTATATGGATTATATGGTTTTCCATATATTCACTTTTACCATAGGCAAAAATCCATATGATTGCACTTATGGGGTTTTTTTATGGTAATTCTATGCCTTTTTTTGCTAGGGTATATATATATGTGTGTGTGTATTTACATGAAAGTAATTTTGTTGCTAGAAAGAAATACTTTTATTTGCGCTGTCATAGAGTTGGCAAAATAGTTTAAAATACCATTTAGAAATGTTAAATGTCTCACGTAAATATATTTTAAAACTGATTTGATCCACTTACGGTAGGGATGGGAGACGAGCGTCCTAACCATTCGGCCATGCGGGGGTGATGAGCTGTGCTTATAAAACGTTATATGAATAAAGCGTTTCGGTAAATCATCATTATTTGTCGTTGTAAGTTAATGGTTGACAAAAGAAGGTAGTTTTAAAGGGTTTTTTTTCATAAATTGTGTTATAGACATGTATTTATAAGTTAATTTATTATTTTAATGAATGGAGTAAATATCTTAGCAAATATTATTTAGTTATAAAATCCTATTAATTAAAGGAAAAACTATTTTCTGTTTATTAAAATTAATTTAAAAAAATAGAAAGTCGGAAAGAAATAATATTTAATAAGAATAAGAAATAATCATTTGATAACTATGAGTATTTATATTAATAAAATAACAAATCGCTCTGTGTGTGTGTGTGTGTGTGTGTCTGCGATAGTTAGCGAAAACTACGGTACGTACGAAGCTCAAATTTTTTCTGAGAGTAGCCCAATATCTCTCCTGATGCACCTGACTCTCAGAATTTCAAAATTCTATTTATTAACTGAGTAATTAATTAAATTCCAAACCTCACTCTCATAAAAATTGCTTTTTTTTCGCTTTTTTCGCTTTCATTCTCTTATGGTTGGTTGGTTGCATAAAAGGTTCGCAGAAATAATTTAAAAAGCTGGGACTGACCTTTAAAATTCATAGACTGGCAAGCTGTCAGTTTAAATGAGGATTTTTTTTTTCATCATAGCTGCTGTACGCCATGGAGGAAAAAGATAGGTGGTGAAGAAGTAAACCGAAAAAAAAAAGGTTTGCAATATGAAACCATTTATCGCTGAAATTTTAATATCTCAAACAAAAGCAAAAGGAAGGAATTTTGTATCAATAAGACGGATTGGAAGAAATGAATTACAGCTGAAGCATATTTTACGAAGAAATAGTAAATTTTTTAAATGGTTTTTTTCTGTTATATTATTATTAAAATAAATGTTTGCTTTTAAAATAATTGAAATTGGAAAATTAAAAATAATTAAATGTCAAAATAAAATTAAATAAAATATTGAAAACATACGATTTGAAGTAAAAAATTGTATTACTAAAAGTTTTCTCTTTTTTTTTTTCAGAAATGTTTAATACTTTATAACGTAGATGAAAAATGTTTATGATTTAACAACATATTAATAATTCCATGAACCAATATTTTTAGTGATGAAAAGATTTTTTTAAAATCATGCATGAACACTTAAATAATAATGTTAATCTAAAATCTAGATTTCAGAGTGCAGACGATTTTAAGACATTAACGAAAGAATGTTGATTTTTCAAGCAAAATCTTAAATGATGCTTCTATATTGATATTTCAAAGTCATATGATAAAAATAATCAAATAATTCTTGCCTATGATTGAACTAATTGTATCTTTCATGCATTCGGATTGTGTATAACAGGCAATAATGGCACAAAACGTTATTTTTTAAACGAAATTTTAGTCATCTATTCAATAACAGTTTTAAAGGTAAAAAACAAAAACAAAGAAATACTGGTTTAAACCAGTTTGAATTGATCGGGGTTTCAAAGCACATGGTTTTGTTGATGCTTATTTGGACTTAATGCAGCGGATTTTAGGTTACATTTTTTGCGTCACCCCAAGACATTATACTGCCACTCTATTAATTTTTTTTACTATATGGTTGAACGCATATTTTTGGCATTTCGAACATTATAATGTATGAGTCGTTAGCTGTGTTGTAGTAAAAAACATTACACAACACTTTTCTATGAGTTTATTTTTTTAATCGTTGATTAAATTTAAATGTGTTCTATTCATTTAAAATTGTAATATGGCTTTAATTTGTTTTAAAACAAAAATAAAATAGCTGTTTGCCGTACAATTGTTTGTATCCGCAAACAATTCATTCACCATAATAAATTATCAAATAGCAAAGTAAATTATCTATCAGAAATAGCCATAAAAAGAATAGTAGCAAAACTGATTATAACCTTAATGTTTAGACTAATTTAAACATAACCCGATCCCAACCAGAAAAAAAAAAACAGACCACACTCCGATCTGTGATACACAAAATTTCCGTGAGTATAAGCCCGACCCTAACCTAAAAATTCTGTTTGGAAAAAACTATGGATTTGATAACTGACCCGAATCAAATCTGAATCCCTCAAACATGTTCAAGTGAAGCATAACCCGATCCAAACAAGGAAAAATAATTTTCGTGGGCATGAAACCTGACCCGAACCAAAATATTTTCTTTAAAAACCCCGAAATATGATTCGAACGAAATCTGAAACCGATAAAAATATTCCAGAGAACTATAACCCGATCCCAGCAAGACAAAATACTTTTCGTGGTCATAAACCCGAATCAAACCTAAAAAACTCCGTTTGAAAAATCCTGAACTTTGACCCAAACCACATCTAACCAAAGTATTCGAAAGGACCATAACCGGATTCGAGTAAGACAAAATAATTTTCGTGGGCATGAACCCGATACGAACCTAAAACTTCCATTCGAAAAAATACCTGAAATTTGAATCGAACCAAATCTGAATCTGACAAAACTATTTCAAAGAAACTCAACCGGATCCAAACAAGACGAAATATTTCCATGGACATGAACACAATCCGAACCCAAAAAAATTCTTTGAAAAAATCTGAACGAAATCTGAACTTGGCAAAAATATTCCAGTGAAGCATGTCCTTATTCGAACAAGACAGAATAATTTCCGTGAACATGCAAGAAGACCCGAACTCAACAGTTATATTTGAAGAAAAACCCGAAATCTGAATTGAACCAAATCTGGACCCAACAAAAATATTCCAAAGAACTATAACCCAATCCAAGCAAGACGAAATAATTTCTATGGACATAAACCCGACTCGAACCTAAAAAATTCGGTTTGAAAAAACCTGAAATTTGACCCAAACCACATCTAAATTCGACCGAAATATTCGAAAGAATCATAACTGGATTCGAGTATGACAAAATAATTTCCGTGGACATGAACGAGACCCGAACCTAAAAATTCTATTTGAAAAAATACCTGAAATTTGAATCGAACCAAATCGAAATCCGATAAAAAAATGTTCCAAAGAATCGTAATCGGATCTGAATAAGACAAAAAAATTCCATTCACATGAACCGAATCTGAACCTAAAAAATTCTTTGAAAAAATCACGAAATCTGAACTGAACCAAATCTGAACTTGAAAAAAAAATATTCCAGTGAAGCATGTTCTTAGTCGAACAAGGCAGCATAATTTCCGTGAACACGCAAGAAAACCCGAACCCAAAAATTCCATTTGAAGAAAAAGCCGAAATCTGAACTGAACCAAATTTGTTTCCGACAAAAATTTTCCAAAGAACCATAACAGTATCCGAGCAAGGCAAAATAATTTCCATGGACATGAATACGACCCGAACATTAAAACTCAATATCAAAAAATACATAAAATTTGAACCGAACGAAATCTGAACCCGACGAAAATGTTCTAATTAATCATAACCAGATCCGAACAAGACAAAATAATTTCCATGAACATGAAACCAACATGTGGTTTGGTAAAATTTAGGTTGCAATTACATTACGGTAAGTCTTTGATTATATTTAATTTCCCGTTAGGTTACAATTAGGTCACGGTTAAGTTAAAGTTAGGTTAAAGTTAAATTGCATTTATGTTATGGTTAGAATAAGGATATGTTACAATAAAGTGAAGGCTAGGTTGCATTTATGTTATATTTAATTTACGGTAAGGTACTGTTAAGTCGAAGTTAGGTTACAGGCAGGTTATGGTTACGGTACAAAAGTTTACGATTAGGAATTTATCCACAGAATGAACATTACGCATGATTTGATTAAAAATAACACTTACTTTTGTTAAATGGCTCTGAAATTATAACACTATATGCCAACCTTTTAGCTACCAGCGAGTATCGATTTCATTCATGGTATAGTCGGATTTAAGAGGGATATAATTAGTTTGAAATTCAAAATATTTCACTTGGGATTTCTATGTGAAAAAAAAATAATAATTAGTTACGTGACTTAACAGTAATTTTTGATAAATATCAACACTTTAACACGAATATCACGCAGTCGTTGGATACATATTTCCTCCCGCGTTTCTCATCGCTCATTTTTAGTATTTTTAGAGCTTAACATTAGTTGTTTTTTAAACCGATTTTTCGCACAGTCAGTGGCCACGTATTTCAGATAATGCATTTCTGCATGTTTCGAGTTAATGATAAAATCATACAAATTTCAAGTTCGTTTAATATTCTTAATACGGACCCGGGCAACGCCGGGCGGGTCAGCTAGTATAATATATTTTTAATGATTATATTAATGCATTATATTAATTCCTTACTTACGAGCATTTTTTAATTTTAAAGTAAAAAAAAAAATATATATATTACTATTTTTTAGATAATTTTTACAGAAATTTTGAATCTTTCTTTTAAGTTTTAATACCAAAAAGATTAATAGATTTTTAAATATTTTTATACATTGCAAAGTGATTTTTAATCTTTTCGATAATTATTAACGTTTAAATAAAATGAAATAAAAACTTTGTTGTTGCATATAAAATGAATATAAATAAATATAAAAACCAAAACTAAAAAACACTGCTATTGTCTCTACGAATTATAATAGAAAACATGATTTAAACGTCATATAAGCATAAGAAAAAATAAAGAAATTTTTAACGTAGGTTTTTTTTTTAAGAATGTGTTTGTAATAACAAAATTTTTAATTACAAACTTCTTTAATCGCTGTTAGAATTTTTTAGGAAATATGTCATCAAATATATTTTTTTGTTAAATCATTTTATTTCTCCCATAGGATTTTTCATTTATAACGCATATACTCTGTTCACATATATGAAATACATAAGAACAAAATAATAACACTATTATTTCATATATTATCATAATTTGAGGTCGATAAAAATATTGGTAGATTTTTTGATAAATTTATAGATCGTAAAATATGTTTTATTGTTTTTAGTAATTTTTAACTTTTAAATAAAATAAAAATCCTTGTTGCTCCATATAAAATGACTTTAAAATTATAAAATAACGTGAATTAATTATGAACACCTTTTTTTACTATTAAGTTTATTAATATTTAATTACTATATTATAATATAATATATTAATGTATATGTATTAATATTTTGTTGTTAATACTTTTAAAAGATATTTCAAAAATTCTATTGGTGATTCAAATATTTGTAAGTCCTTTTTAAAATAAATTCAAAAAGATTTTCTTTAAATAATTATAGGCTATTTTTGACAATTTGTTTATTTTGAGGGGGTCCGGGACACATTAAAAAAATCTTTTATAGAATTAAAATTTCGCAATTTTTTGTGACATTAAACATACCATTTTAAAACAAAATCACAAGATAAAACTTCTCGATATTTTTTTAATTTAAAATTTATAAAAAAAAAAGTGGAGGGAAATTAAAAATTATTGTAACTCAATATAATAATTGTAGAATTTTAGTTTTTTAGCAATTAAATAGACAGAAACACTTACATTTTAATTTGTATTTAGCCTTTTTAAAAATATTAATAAAAAATTTATTTAAAGTAAAAGTTTAAAAAAAATAATACTTTCAAAAATAAATATTTCTTTCAAATTTGCTAAATCAAAATTAAAGCAAAGCAATTAAAAAAAAGGCATGTTCTAATTTTAAAGCATTTATGTTTAACGGTTCTTGAATTATAACAATTTAAATGGGAGAAATTGTGAAAACCCATCATGAAGAAAAACGCATACAAGACGTCTTATCCATGACAATCAATGCTTAAAATCTAGATGCTGAAAACGAAAAAAAAACATATTTTCTTTTCTAAATATGATTTTTAAAAAATGTCATTATAAGCATAAAAAATCAGATAAATTTTTAATGCAGTGTTTTTTATGTGTCCCTGACTCCTTTAATCGTTGTTAGAATTTTATAGGAAATATGTCAATTATATATTTTTATTGAATAATTTATTTTTCTCAAGATTTTTTTTTATTTTTAACGAATTTACACATGCATATGTATGAATTATATAAGAATAAAATAATATGTTATTTTATGTTATATTAATTTGAGATCAAGGCATTTTCATTAGACTAGTTATAAGTTAACATAAGTTGTTCCTAAATAGATTTTGGTTTAAACTATCTAACCAGTGGTGTTGCTATGGTTCTATTTTTTAGAAGTGCATAAGATATACATAAAGATAGTAGAAAGTTTTGAGATGACCACAACCGAGTAATTTTACATTATAGTTACACAAAATCTAATATATTATAAACTTTCAAAAGGCATTAAAATTTTACCATACACCATGCTTTGAAATATTATACAATTTATGGTGCAAACAATTGTGTATTATTTTACTATACATCACGCTATGAAACACCATTGAATGTATGGTAAATTTCATTTCCCTATAGTTTTACCATACACCTGGTTATGGAATACCATATCATGTAGAGTGTATATCATTATCCTATAACTTTACCATACACATTTCTCTGGATACCATAAAATGTTTGGTATATATCATTATCCTATAACTTTACGATAGACATTGCTCTGCAATACCACAGAGCGATGAATGTTTACTGCTGGAAGCATAAGCATCCAGCAATCTTCCGTGATTTATAGATATATATATATAAATGGTATATTATACATATTGTATCCTTTGATATTTTTGTATAGTGGTTGTAAATACTAGTGTATGTTTAACGCTATTCATGTCAGGAGCAAGGCAGACCCCTATCTCAGCCGGCATCTAGTAGGCACCAGTTGGGCTCTAGCATAACAATCGCTTGACATTTACGTCAAGAATGGTTTATTGGTAGATTTACAAGCCAATTAAGCGAGACCCCACACGTTTCTCTAGTTTGAGGCTACCGTTCATTTTTCCGGCTGGGAGTGCGTTGCAGACAAGAGGGGCCAACCCCCCCACGCTCGAAGAGGAAGCTAACGAATCGTTTATCAGGAATAGGACGGGCGAGAGACTGAATGGTCATTTTTTTCGGGCAGATGGATTAGCCACGCCCGCCATAAAAAAAAAAGAACATAGACTGTTTTCTTGAGGAGTTCAGATGAAAAGTTCTCTCCGGGAGGCGAAGATGTGTTTAAAAAAAATCGTTATTAATTCCAAGGAGGACCTACCTACATCGCCACTGATCTGAAAATGACGTCCGCCACCGATGATGAGTGATAGCCCATGAACTGAAAATGATGTTCGCCACCGATGATGAGTGATAGCCCATGAACTGAAAATGATGTCCGCCACCGATGATGAGTGATAGCCCATGAACTGAAAATGATGTCCGCCACCGATGATGAGTGATAGCCTATGATCCGGAAAGGATTTCCGCCACTGGTGCTGTGTGATAGCCGAGGATCTGAATGTGATGTTCGCCAGTATTGATGTGCGACCACCTAGCCTATGATCCTGAAATGATGTCCGCCACTGGTGCTGTGTGATAGCCGAGGATCTGAATGTGATGTTCGCCAGTATTGATGTGCGACCACCTGTGATGTTTTCGAATGAGAGCCTTAACTGAGTGCTGGGCACAAAATAATATGAAGGTACGGTTTTTCTTATAATTTATATTGTTTCCCAAAATGTTTAAGGCAAAATGCCTAGTAGGGGTTTCTGCACGCTCCAATTGGTATTCAATCTTAGTATTAAAACAATAATTAGACAAATAGAATTAATAGTGTTTTATTTTGTTTTTTTTATGCTATCTATATTGAGAATGTTGTGTCTTATGACGCCCAACAATTTGTAAAATAATTGTAAATAAATTTATATGTTAGTTGTTAAAAAAATTGTTGGTATCTTTTCGACCATGAGTCTTATTTTATTTAATTCTATTATGATCTAATTTAGAGTTATGTTTTATTTACGATCCATAAGTTAATTCCATCTACAAAAATATTCACAACGCAATTTGGTAATGAAGGCAGTTGCCTCACTTATATCGAAGGGATTAACCAGGATTGAAACGAACGATCACTGTTATTTTTTGTATTAGATATAAAAAATTGCATGAGTTTGCACTATGAATACTTTGAATTAAAATGATTAGGAGTGATTAACTTAGTTCATTCTGGGATTGGGCTATGCTGACATGTCGAAATAAAGATTTCCGTTACAGGAACCCAGTTCTGTCCAGCATAGGCCCTTGAACCTTATCTGGTACCGTGACCTTTTCGGATGAGTTCCGGAGGTTAATAATATTGTTTTTGTTATAAAAAGTTAATAGTAATTCATAGTGTTAGTTTTACTCAAAATTCTACGCGCTATTCATGGTTTTAATGTTAAATTAAATTTTAAAAGTAAAACTTGGTGCCAATGGAGTGTGCTACAACGTTTCTGACTCATTCGTCCAAAATGGCTATTTTTTGATGTGTTATACTAAAAATAAATATATGTTTAAGTATGATTATACTGATGATATTGTGATTTAAATTGAAAACAAACAATCTTATAATTGTGTGTGGAAAGGTTTTAAGAGTAATATTATGAAATAAGGTTTCAAATTATATGATATATTTGAAAAATTTGAAAGAATTTTAAAATAGATTTTGCATCACATTGAATTTATTTATGGTATTTTATTGTAATGATTATATTTTGGGGGTACATGGCATTTTCTATGTTATTGAACAAAAAAAGAAGTGTTTTATGTGAATGTATAAGACCAATTTTATGCCGCAAAGGAAAAAAGCGGGAGTAGTATTACAAATGAAATAAAATAATAATAATAAGAAGAAGGGGCAGTTTAGAAAATTAATAATTTGGTGCTGATTTTCTATGTGTATTTTATACATTTATTTTGAATTTGATTGTATTTGCATTTTGAGGGACAGTGTATATATATATTTATATATTTTATTGTGTGTTATAGTAAATTTTATTCAGGAGTTAAGTTGTATTGCAAAGTTATTTGTGTAAAAATATATAATATAAGGGTAATGAATGTCAATTAGGACAATATATGCCGAGGAGAAGAGGAAGGAAAAGTTTACAAAATCAATCTAACCCAGTGGTAGTAACAAGAAATAAATCAAAATTGAAATCTAAAACGTTAGAGATTAAAATGGACGACTCGTTAAAACCGAATTTGTCGCAAATGTTATCATTGATTGTTCCCTTTGACGTAAAAAAGATTAGCAATGTGTTATTTTATTTGAAAGAATTCGATGAATTATTGGATCGGGTCAACGTAGAAGAGGATTTTAAATTACAGATATTAAAAGCTAAATTTGTGGGTACGGCCCGTGAGAAATTAGTATCTGACCAGACGCTAAATGAGGAAAAGAATTATACAGAGTTTAAAAGAAAAATCGTGGAATTGTTTCAGAAAAAAGATTCTTTTATCGAAGCACAGATAAATTTTAACTCAATTAAGCAACTCCCAAATCAAAACATGAAAGATTTTATAGAAGTTTTTAACAAGGCCGCATCAATGTATTTAGGTGCTTCTGGCCAGGCAACGGAGGTGGGAGCTAATAAACTATTCGATTTAATAAAAGCCAATAAATTTTTGGAGGCAATATCGCCAAATATTGCGTTGGAATTGCGAAAATTAGACATTAAAGATTTTGGGAAATTGTGCGAAAAAGCTCAGACGATCGAATCCGCGTATAAATCGACAGTTTTAGATCAGATTAATGCGGTAACAGCCAATACAAGCAAAGAAAATGAGGATTTTTGTACGAATTTATTACAATTAAATAAACAGCAGGCTACGGCCATAGCAGAATTAACCGCTCAGGTCAACGAGTTGAAATTACAAACGAAAACACAAGTTAGGGAAGATAATTTGAAAGAAAAACGGTGTGAAATCTGTAATACGAATCGGCATGACATTTCCGAATGTTGGTACAATTTAAAAAATTCAAATACTAAATTTCGGAACCAGGGACAGAGAAATTTTGCAAATAAGAGTTTTGGTGCGAATAATTACAGGGCGATGGAAGGCTATGGATTCGCAGCGCCAGTATCACAAAATTGTTTTCCCAGTGCACAAATGTATAGTGATTTTAATTATGACAGATTTCACAGGGATAGAAATTATCAGGATTGTAATAGATTTGAAAATTTTTATGAAAATTTCAATCATAGTTCTCCATGGAATAGGGATTCCTCGGATAGAAGTTATAATATCAGAGATGACAGATCAGGGGTTGCACGCTACGATGCATATTATGGAAATCGTAAACAATCGGATGAACATAGGAGAGGGCGAAATGACTATTCCAGGGATGAACCGCAGCATGAAAGAAATAGAAATTCAATTCAGGAAAAAGAAAATAAGAGAGATTTTTCGGACAGACACAAAGGGAAAAGAAAGTCGAATTCGGGAAACTTTTAAGGGAATCTGCAGTTGTAAATAATAGTCATAAGAAAGACCCCGGTAGATTCCCGATAAGGGGGAATAAGTTCGTGATTGCTAGTGTGAATTCAGCGGAAAAGGATAAACTTCCCATCATTACATTACAGATTTTTGGGTTAAAAATTGACACGTTGCTGGATAGTGGGGCCGCAGTTTCGCTTTTATCACCGGAGGTTTTAGAGGCGCTAAAACAAACGGAGGCAAAAATTAAATACTTAGCGAATAGGGTAACAATCCACACATTCGATAACTCAGTCATACCTTTTCGGCAATGTATAAAAATTACATTTAAAATTAACAACGAGTTTGTGACAGGAACATTTTATGTTACATCTCATAATTTTCAAGGGGACTATAAAATGTTGCTAGGTTTTGATTTCTTGAAAAAAAATAGAATGATTTTAAATTTTGATAAGAAAACACTAAAATTAAAAAATACGGAAATTGCCCTGGAACCGCAGGTTATGAATAAGGAAATAGTTAGTGTAAATAGTGTAAATAAAAGAGGGTCGGAAATGAAAAATATCACCAAGGCAGTGCGCACAAATAAAATTAAATGTCGTTTTAAAGGAAATGAAATATTTGCGTGTATAGAGAAAGAAACGCATTTACACCCAGGACAAACGAAAATAATATCGTTGAGATGTCCTGAGGCAGTACAGCCTAATCAGCTGATTTTAATTGAACCAACAGAGGAATTTAAAAATTTAATTACGGAATGTTCAATTCATGAGGTACCAGTCACTAATAAAATTAATTTGATTGTAACAAACAATACAGAAGATAAGATTATAATTAGAACGGATACTAGGATCGCACTTATCAGTTCGGATTTTGTTAGCAAGAATAATTTAAAGACTAATGAGATTGAAGATGGAGAAATCTATCAAATTAATAACCTGGATTTGCAAGAAGTTAGGGCTTTGAGAGAAGCGGAGCTTGATAGATCGGATTTTAATTTAGATCATTTAACGGGGGATTTTAAGCAAAAGATAGAAGACTTATTGATGAGTCATGCACATGCTTTTTCGAAGTCTTACAAATCTTTGGGACAATCTTCATTGGTAGTGCCCAAAATACAATTAAACCACAATTTTCCCATTCAGCATAAACCATATAAGACGCCCCAGGCAGTTAAGCAGTATGCGCAGGAGGAACTACGAAAACTGTTAGAAGCGAAAATAATCGAAAAATCAGATTCAGATTATGCATTTCCGGTATTATTTGTAAAAAAAAAAGGTACGGAAAAAACTTGGTTCGCTATAGAATGGCGGTGGATTACAGGACGTTGAACGAGATTTTAGAGGGGTTTCCATATCCGGTACCGGACGTAAAAGATGTTTTACAGGCAATTAGTGGAAAAAAATTTTATACAACATTAGATTTGCATTCGGCTTTTTTCCAAATTATGTTACGCCCGGAGGATCGTCACAAATTAGCATTTGTGACGGAGTGTGGGAAGTACGCCCCGTGCCGCCTAAATTTTGGGCTTAAATTAAGTAGTACAAAATTCGCTGAACTTATGGATAGGGTCCTGGGACACTTTCCTAAGGACAAAGTAGGATATTTTATAGATGATGTGGTTTTGGCCGAAGACACCCCGGAGGGAATGGCACAGTTGTGAAAGGAAGTTTTGGAAACTCTAATTGATCACAATTTAACAGTTGAACCCTCTAAGGTGCAAATATGTAAACCGGAAATTGAATTTTTGGGATTCAAAGTTAATAAAAATGGATATGCCCCATCAGAAAAAAACGTGGGGAAGGTACACCGATTAACTAGGCCTAAAAATAAAAAGGGGGTAAAGTCACTTTTAGGTTTGGCAAATTATTTCAGAACTCTTATTCAAAATTATGCCGATATTGTCAATCCTCTAGTCGAATTGACTAAACAAAATGTAAAATTTAAATGGACTGAGGAGACGGAACAAGCATTTTTAAATATACAAGAGGCAATCGTGAGCAACCCTACTCTTAAACCGCCAAAATTTGATAGGGAGTTCTTTTTAATAACTGATGGTTCAAAGAAAGCAATATCAGGTGTCCTTGCGCAGGAAGATAATGGATACTTAGTCCCTATTGAATTTTACGGTAGAAAACTTAAGCAGTCAGAAACGGCTTACCCAAGCATGAAGTTCGAATTATTGGCTATTCATGACGCAGTTATGCATTTTAAACACATGCTGTTAGGGCGGAAATTTACTATTTTAACGGATAACAAAGCTCTCACATATCCGCTGAAAATTGAAATGCAGTCGGATATAGTGGCTAGATGGATTTTAAATCTCAGCGACTATGATTACAATATCGAATACATCGAAGGGAAAATTAATCCTTCGGATTTTTTGTCTAGAAACTTGGTAAATAATATCACTAGTAGCAACGAGTTACAGAATAACTTATTCAAAGTAAATCTTAACTTGAGTGAAGAGAACATTAGAGCCAAGCAATATGAGGATGAAAAATTAATCACAATTATAAAAAAGGTTGAGTCAAAGAAAAACAACAGAATAACAAAAAAGTATAATTTAAACGAGAATAAAACGCTGGTATTAAAACAAAACGGGAAATATCCAGAATTAATAATCGTACCGGACGAGCTTAAGTTCACGGTTATGGCGGAGGCACATGGACCCCATTTTGGTTTTAAAAAAACATACGAAACTGTCAAAACTCGTTTATTCTGGTACGGAATGTACCAAGATATAAAAAATTATTGCACGAATTGCGTAAGATGTAATTGCAGTAAGCAGCATCAGACGATAAAAGTACCACTTGAAAAAATGGAAAGAAATTTACAAATCGGAGCAAGTCTACAAATGGATATAG
Source organism: Maratus speculifer (assembly GCA_964019185.1). Classification (NCBI taxonomy): domain Eukaryota; kingdom Metazoa; phylum Arthropoda; class Arachnida; order Araneae; family Salticidae; genus Maratus; species Maratus speculifer. The sequence goes on from OZ025292.1 coordinate 168,291,580, forward strand.
TAGGAAAATTACCCATGACCCTTAGGAAAAATTGCTTCATTCTTACTATCATAGACGCAGGCTCTAGATTTTTAGAAGCAGTCCCTTTACGAAATGTGGAGTCCCAAACTATCTTGAACGTTCTAAATAGGTACTTCGGAGCCTACGGCTTGTGTTCCGAAATAGTTACAGACAACGCACAATATTTTCGCAGTGCGCTTTTTAAAGAATATTTGAAGACACTAAATATAGATCTACACCCGACAAGCGTCTACAAACCTTGTGGGAATGGTCTGGCTGAAATTATTAATAAATCGATTAAGGCATCCTTGGTGGCAATGTCCAATTCCACTCTTGAGTGGGACACCAGACTCGAATATTTTAAACTTAATTATAATACCACGATCCATCGAGCACTAGGTTATTCTCCTTCAAAATTATTCTTTGGTAGAGAAATTAAAAATCAATTTACGGTATTAAGTGCTCCGGATTTAACGTGCACTCAAGCGTTCGTTAAAAATAGGATAGAACATATGAGGGCAATTCACCGGCAAGCCATAGCTAACCAACAAAAAATTATGGCGGAATATATCAAAGAAAATGATCTTCAAGAAGTTAAAAAGTTAGACGTGGGTCAAGAAGTGTACGCAAAAGTAATTGGCAAGCCTAGGGCTTTACACCCTCGTTTTGAAGGGCCTTTTGTGGTAGTAAAAGTTGTTCGACACAATAATTATGTGCTCCGTCTGAAAGACAAAATAAATGGGCCAACAATACGTCGACACATACAATTTCTTTTTGCACCCAAGGCTACGACGAGGAATGCCAGAAAAACTAAGGGCGAGTTAAATGAATCAGACTCGGAACAGAATATTGAGGATTAGGTAAGGGCACGCTTACTTAGATATATAGGTGACGGAGGATTAGCTTGTACAAGACTGTCACAAAGACTTAATAAAAAAAAAAAAAAAAAAAAAAAAAAAAAAAAAAAAAAAGGCTCCTTTTAGAGCCATACATAAAAATAAAAAAAAATAAAATAAAATAAAATAAATAAGTATTACGGATGATAGGCAAATTTATATAAGATAAGGTGGATGAACGCATTTCCTCTTAAGATTAATTATTGAGTGAATGTAAAGATAGCTTAGATAGTCAGATTCATAGAACATTTTGAAATAAAATTATAACAATAATATTAATAATTACTTCTTTCAAATGGGTTTTGTTTGAGCGACACAGGGAGATAATACCTCTTTATATTTAAAGACGAAAAGGGGAACTTAGTTTAAAAAAAAAAAAAAAAAAAAAAAAAAGGCCCTTTTCGGGGCCATACAAAAAAAAAAAAAAAAAAAAAAAAAGGCCCTTTTCGGGGCCATACAAAAAAAAAAAAAAACTTTTGCAATAACTTTATCTTTCGCGGGGCAACCAACATTGGGGGGTTTTGGGACTTTGCATGTAACAAAATTCTTTTGCGGGCAGAAGATTTTGATTTACTTGGCCAAGGCAAGCGGGGTCGTGAACTATCATTGTTTTTATTTGCTCCGAGAAGGATAGATTTTGAAATTGGGTAAAAGGGTTTGGAAGTAAATACATTAATAATAGCGATAAAAAAAAAAAATAAAACGGATATATAATAAAAGGGGTATAATAATAAGGATTATATAAGTAATAAGGAGACATAAGGTAGCATTGGTAGGATAAATAAATAAATAAATCAATAAATGTGGTAGCTTTTTGTTTTTCCCCTCCCTGTTTCAGTTTCAAATTAGTTTAAAAAAATAAAAAATAAAATAAAAAATAAAATAATAAAAAATAAAATAAAATAAAATAAATAAATAAATAAAAAACTTTCTTTATATCAGCACATAACAAAATGCTTAGAAGGCTTACACAATGGATTACTTATAGAGTTTGACTACTAACAAAATTTTATCGAAGTATATGGTTTCCGCGGTTATCAGAATGACATAAAATTTTAGAAATTGGGATTTTTTTTCAGTGGACAGGTTATATTATATGTATAAATGTTATATAAAGAAAAAGGGTAAAACTGGTCTTGTAAGGTTAATTTTTCAATATGTATAAGGAATGAAACAGAAACAACAGCACTTACTATAAGTTTTGGAATAGTGCTAAGGGTGAAAATCATCCGGCACAACAAAAAATTGTAAATATAAATAACTTTATGTATTGATTTTATATGGAGATAATGTGAATGGTATAAAATGTGTATCATATATAAAAAAAATTATAGTGTAGCATATAAATATGGTGATGCATTGTTTGTACGTTAGGATAACAGCCATACTGGTAAATGGAAAAATGAGTCAGAAATGTGTTCTTAAACTATTTCAGTAACTAGTTTTGGACATATCAACAGCTTTAAAATAAATAAATAAATAAAATACATATATATATATATGTATATACATTATCTTTGCTTTATTATTTCGGAAACTCGCGATTTTAGGCAAAATTATGGGAACAATATAAGTATTGATGCATAACGCAGAAGAAGAATCCTCACACATCAACAACCTCCCAGCAGGGGAGAGAAGCCAGGAGCAATACAATCAGAGACTGCGAATCATTGTGTTACGTAACCTGAACTTTCTTTACAGACATGGACAAAAAAAACAAAACAAATCTAGGCATTCTACGATGTTCATTTTCGATAGTGATGTACAGAAGTAGACAACTGATGGCGTTGCAAGTATTCAATCACAAACAGACTTTGAAACAGTGATTGATCTTTCAGGATCGCCGAACACTTATAAAAAAAAAAAAAAGAAAAGAAAAAGTACTCTTTTGTCTGTTTATCTCTTTTTTTTTCATTTAGTTAGGGGGGGAGATGCTGGAAGCATAAGCATCCAGCAATCTTCCGTGATTTATAGATATATATATATAAATGGTATATTATACATATTGTATCCTTTGATATTTTTGTATAGTGGTTGTAAATACTAGTGTATGTTTAACGCTATTCATGTCAGGAGCAAGGCAGACCCCTATCTCAGCCGGCATCTAGTAGGCACCAGTTGGGCTCTAGCATAACAATCGCTTGACATTTACGTCAAGAATGGTTTATTGGTAGATTTACAAGCCAATTAAGCGAGACCCCACACGTTTCTCTAGTTTGAGGCTACCGTTCATTTTTCCGGCTGGGAGTGCGTTGCAGACAAGAGGGGCCAACCCCCCCACGCTCGAAGAGGAAGCTAACGAATCGTTTATCAGGAATAGGACGGGCGAGAGACTGAATGGTCATTTTTTTCGGGCAGATGGATTAGCCACGCCCGCCATAAAAAAAAAAGAACATAGACTGTTTTCTTGAGGAGTTCAGATGAAAAGTTCTCTCCGGGAGGCGAAGATGTGTTTAAAAAAATCGTTATTAATTCCAAGGAGGACCTACCTACATCGCCACTGATCTGAAAATGACGTCCGCCACCGATGATGAGTGATAGCCCATGAACTGAAAATGATGTCCGCCACCGATGATGAGTGATAGCCCATGAACTGAAAATGATGTCCGCCACCGATGATGAGTGATAGCCTATGATCCGGAAAGGATGTCCGCCACTGGTGCTGTGTGATAGCCGAGGATCTGAATGTGATGTTCGCCAGTATTGATGTGCGACCACCTAGCCTATGATCCGGAAATGATGTCCGCCACTGGTGCTGTGTGATAGCCGAGGATCTGAATGTGATGTTCGCCAGTATTGATGTGCGACCACCTGTGATGTTTTCGAATGAGAGCCTTAACTGAGTGCTGGGCACAAAATAATATGAAGGTACGGTTTTTCTTATAATTTATATTGTTTCCCAAAATGTTTAAGGCAAAATGCCTAGTAGGGGTTTCTGCACGCTCCAATTGGTATTCAATCTTAGTATTAAAACAATAATTAGACAAATAGAATTAATAGTGTTTTATTTTGTTTTTTTTATGCTATCTATATTGAGAATGTTGTGTCTTATGACGCCCAACAATTTGTAAAATAATTGTAAATAAATTTATATGTTAGTTGTTAAAAAAATTGTTGGTATCTTTTCGACCATGAGTCTTATTTTATTTAATTCTATTATGATCTAATTTAGAGTTATGTTTTATTTACGATCCATAAGTTAATTCCATCTACAAAAATATTCACAACGCAATTTGGTAATGAAGGCAGTTGCCTCACTTATATCGAAGGGATTAACCAGGATTGAAACGAACGATCACTGTTATTTTTTGTATTAGATATAAAAAATTGCATGAGTTTGCACTATGAATACTTTGAATTAAAATGATTAGGAGTGATTAACTTAGTTCATTCTGGGATTGGGCTATGCTGACATGTCGAAATAAAGATTTCCGTTACAGGAACCCAGTTCTGTCCAGCATTTACCATATCAATATAATATATTTACATATAATGACATGATTTTTTTATTATTTTCCACATAAAACCATGTGTTTCCATAAAAAATCCTATGCCATTTTTTGCTAAGGGCAAATATTTAAAAAAAATCGGTTTGCACACTGGGAGCTTCTATTGTATATTTTTAGAAAAAAATATTAAATTCCTATGCATATCTTTTACTCCTATAAATCTTTTTTTACTGGAACAATTTTGATTTTTTTTCGCACTTAATATATCTGAAAACAATTCTTGAGTTTGAAAAATGCTGCGTCAGATTGTTTATCTAACATTTTTCATAATACTACCAATTTTGATATTTGTGTGTCCAATAGTTTTCTTAGTATTAGCGTAGAAATACGCTAAGTCACAAAAGAACATTTTGTCAGCGGCGGTGACAGTATTAGTTACTTTTTAGCACTTTCCAACAATGTTGAAAAGTGCTTATGCATTCGGTTTGTCTGTCCGTCTTTCCGCGCTCTAACTCACGTAAATATACTCGGATTGCCATGAAGTCTTAGGACATTGTTAACGTTTCCCTAGTACGAACTCTATTGACAATAAATTTTCTACCATGATTAGTTTATCTACAGGGAGAATCAAAAGTTTTCCATTACATTACAGCCAATGGGGAAAAATCTTTTCAAAGGAATTTTAAAGATGTTATACCCTGTCAAACATACTAAAAGTTATATGCTTTTAGGAGGTGCATTAAAATATGCATTCTATAAAATATAAGGAGAAAATGTAACTATTATCCATTTAGGGGCCACACGAAAGAATTACTTTAGATAATAGTAAATGGGGGAATTGTGTGTGACATATTTTAAAATATATTAAACCCTTTCATGTATAATAAAATAGATGTAAGTCAATGAGGCTTAGTATAAAATGCACGACAGTGCCTTTCCTAATATAAAGTACATTGTATTTACAGGGACACACAAATATTTCAAATAGTACTTTCTTTCCGAAGTTTTATATATGTATCCGATGATAGCTGGTGGATGGATAAAATGCATTTTAATTATGATATGCGTGTATAAGTTTCACTAAACTTATGCATATTATATGGTGTGGATAAATGCTCTAATTAATAGACAGGGATACCCAAAAGATCTCGCCAATGTTACTGAATATGAGTATAAATTACTAAAAGGTGATTCTTAAATTAATTATGCATTTTTACGCTATACTGCATTAAATTTACTAAGAAATGTTTGCAGAATATAAATAAAATGATATACAGGGCCACGCAAAGAATTGGTACATGGAGCCTATGAATGATAATTTATGAGACAGTGATTACAGTTGTTTTAAGAGTGTTTTAGTTTAAAATAAATTTTATCTTAACACTGATGTGTAATAAAGCTACCAAGCAAACATCAAAGCTGAGCAAATTATTCAAGTATGTTTCCATCCATTAGTATAAATTGCTGAAAGAGAAATTTCAAGCTACTAGTCATTTTTTGCTAAACTAAATTTTCCCGTTATATAGTATGTATAATAGCTCACAGATCAAATACAGAGCTGTTCAATAGTACTGTAATACATATTTGGCTACATTTAGCTTTATATCCTTATTTGCCTAAATAACGAATTTTTGATTTCATGAAGCGTTGGAAAGTGCTTCATAATCTAATACTTATCGCATGATTTTTCTAACTTGCTTTTAGAATAAAGGGATTCCACCTTGCTTTTTTACATTATCATGCTAAAGCCAACAGGTGTTTTCCTCTTATTTGTTGTGATACTAATTTAGATCTTACAAAAGGCGCAAAAATCTTAATATGACTTCAAATATAAATCGTTTTTAACATGAAAGTTCCTCATTAGCCTTGCTCTCATTTTAACAATATCCTCGTTATACGTAGTAGAGATGAGATGGGTTCAGTCCGAGCCGGAAAGGCTGAGTCCGAGTTCAGCCTTTCGGGCTTACTACCGAGCTCAGCAATATAAAATTTTATTTATTCGTATGTAGAAAAGATTTAAAAATAACCTTTTCCACTTTTGGCCCACAAATTCCGTACTTACTACATTTCAAGTCATCTTAATACGATTTTTATTAAAATGAGAGGGAAGCTGAAACTGTGTTAATTTATTTTATCATCTCGATGCTGTTTCAAATGAAGAGTTCTGATAATTACAGATTTATCGCTACGCAATTTCCGTCAACGATCTATTTATATAGCACCAGTCAAAACAATCGCAGCAATAAATTTGCTTTTCGTGACCACAAGAAATTTTTTTAATAGAATCGTTTATTTATTTACTATTTAGTTACATAACACGAAGAGAACATTTTCTTCTGGTTTAGTTGACGAGAATCAGCTAAAGGTTTATAAATTATTTAATCTTCTATTGTGTACAAGTCGTTTTTCATATTAAAATAATCAATGAATTTTTTATCTGTTTGTTATAATGAACTCTGCTCATGCTGAAGGCTTTATACATTTTCGAAGTCACTTTCATTTGTAAGTAAATATAATTACAATGTTTTCCCGATAGAAATCAATTGTTCATCATCTTTTCCAACAAAAGCATCGAACCTTTGAGAAAATAATGCGATTTTTTAAAATTTACATTCATTTTGATTTATGTTGATAGTTTGAAGCAGTTTTTAAATATTATAGAATTTTGTTTTGTATATTTTTGGTATCGGGCTCGAGCTGGATCGGACTCTGGTGGCAAATAATCTTTCGGGCTCGGACTTAAAATCGTTGGGCTCGGGCGGGCCCGTTCCCCGTAAAACGAACCCGAACTCAGCTTTAATGTCTAGCGCTATACAGGGTGTACACTTTCAATAGTGGCCAATGGCTAATTTCTAAACCGTTAATCATAGACTTATAGTTCCAATCGGAAAAATACTTTTAAAAAGGAAAAGAATCGTTTTTTAAGCGATTTAGGTTTTAAAAAAAATATTAAAAAATACGAAAATTAAATTTTTATAGGGTCTCCCGGTCCTATAAGTTATATTTAGTAAAATTTTCCGACTACTCTAACAAGTAAGAGAAAAAAGGTCCCATTCCACTAACATTAAAATTGACCGAGTTCTGAAACTTTAAATTTCATGACTAAAACCACTTTCAATAACTGAAAACGGATCAGTTGGGCCGAGTTTTAAGGGAATGCGCACTAAATGCTTAATGTATTATTAAGGGAGTCCATTTCTAGAACGGTCCAATGGCTACTTCCAAAACCCTTTGACACAGACATGTAATTAAAAATACAATAATGTTTTAAATGAGGTAAGGAAATATTTTTAAAACGATTTAACTAAAGGTGTGGCCACAGTATAAGTTTTGCGGTAGTGTTAATTTTAATTAATTAACTTCTAGATTGGTTAAAATAATTGAAGACGTGAGTTTCAAAATTCTCTTTAGTGAGAATTTGGGGAAATCGCGAAACACCTTAAAATGCTTCCATTTGTGTTTATTATAAATTTGAAGATTCTAGAATTAATTTAGTGCAGATGGGTATAGACTGATAGAAAAAACAAATGCGACAAGGCGAGTTTTGAAATTTACATCTTAAATTTTATTTTTACATATGTTTTATTTTGTAAGGAAATGAAACTGCTTTTTTATGATTTAATTTTAAAAAAGTGTGTTATTTTGATAAGCTTTTACTTAAGACGTTCCTATTTATGTTTTCCTAGTTCAAAATTTGTATTCAAATTTTTACTCTCTTCGTAATATTCGATCGAGGTTCAATTCGCATACTTATTTCTATCCAATGACAATGTAATATTAATATTATTTTAAGTGTGTACCATTTATTTATTTTACATTATTACACCAGATTCCATTAGGTTAAGTATCCTAATACAATTTTAAATATGCATCATTTTGTAACCAATTGTGACTGTTGCTTATAATAATTTAATTTAACAAAATATTTCTTTTTTTTTATTTTTAGTACAAGTTGTATATTTTGCTTTAATGTGTAAACATCAGCATATATTTAAAAATAATATTATAAAAATTATTTTATTCTTAATGTTTAATGTTAAATTTTATATCTGACGTTTATCTTTATTTCCAGTAAATTTGTGACTGACTCCTATTTTGAAGCAAAAAAAATTCCTCAATTTTAAACAGCTATTGCTCGGTCAGTTTTAATCACAGAGGAATGGGACTTTTTTTTTTGTCTTTCTTGTTAGAGTAGTAGTAAAAATTTACTAACTATCACTTATAAGACCAGAGGACCGCATAAAAATTTAATTTTCGAATTTTTTGATAAGAATTTTTTTTACCTAAATCTCTTTAAAAAACAATTTTTTACCTTTTTAAAAGTTAAAAAAATTATTGTACAAATTGGAACTATACGTCTATGACTAACGGTTTTGAAATTAGCCATTGGCCACCTTTATGAGTGGACATCCTGTTTAAATATATGTACATTTATATATGTATGTTTTTTTTATTGAAAACATTAAACCTGACGCGTTCTTTACTTTATAAGTTCCCTTCTATTCTTCAGATATGCTTCCTAGTGTTTACTTTATAATTGTTTACTTTCATTTATGGACTAAATTAATCTTTTTTATTTTTTATTATTATTCACTTCCATTAAGAAAGTCTTTCAACTCAATTTATTTCACTTTTGTAAACAAAGCGAAAAGGAGCTTTGGGGATGTCGGAAAAATTTTGAATAGAAACAATTTAACAAAATGTAAATTAAATATAGATATTTATATTTAATTTATCAAATGTTACATAACTATATCTATTAACTTTGTACAAACTTGCAAATATTTAATATTGCATAAGAACGGTTATGAAGTGTTACATCAATATATTTTAATAGGTTATTTTAATATATATTTTCTTAAGTACAATGTTATAAAATAATACAGTTGCGAAAAGTAACATGACGTTGAATAAATTCGCGAAATAGATTGTAGTCAAGATAGTCAAGCCATCTAAGGCTCCTGATATACGCAAAAGAGCACATGGGTTCGAATCCCGCTCCTGACATACGTATATAACATGCAGTTTTTTTCCGTATTATAATTTTTTTTAACCGACTTAAAGAAAGGAGAGGAGGTTATTATGAATTTGACGCGTATATATATATATGTATGTGTGTGCGTGTGTGAGTGTGTGTGTTCACCGATTACACCGAAACTATCCAGCCGATTAAACTATTATTTGTGTTAAACGAAAGAGATTACTCGAATTAGTACCACTTCCATTTCATCGAAATTGGTTAAGTACTTTTTTAGTAAATAGGCGAAAACTAATAAAATTAGGAATTTCTCGCAAATTAAAAGTAACATGGACGATGAATAAGTTTGCCGAACGGAATGCAGTCAGGATGGCCGAGCGGTCTAAAACGACTGATTTAAACTCCGGTTCTCGAAAGAAAGCGGGGGTTCAAACCCCACTCTTGACATACGTGTGCACAACAATTTATTCCCTATTATAATTTTTATACATATATTTTTGAACCGACTTCAAAAAAAAGAGGAGGAGGTTGTCAATTCGACGCGTATGTATTTTTTTTCATGTATGTTCACCGATTACTCAAAAACTATCCAACCGAAAATGAAATGAAAGATGTTACTCTCGAATTGATACCACTTCCGTTTCATCGAAATTGATTTAGTACTTTTTTAGTAATTAGGCAAAAATTAATAGAATTTGTGCTTTCTCACAATTTCTCACAAATTAAAAGTAACGTGGACGTTGAATAAGCTTGCCAAATGGCGTGTTGTCAGAATGGCAGAGCGGTCTAAGGTGCAATATTTAAGTTATGGCTCTCGAAAGAGAGAGTTTGTTCAAATCCCCTGCTCGCTTGCGTGTGTAATTTACAAAAAAAGTTTCCTTATTATAACTCTTATTAACCGACATTAGAAAATCGTTAACTTTTAACTAAAAAGGGAAAAATAAACTTTTCTACCAAAAATTGAACCAACTTCGAAATTTACTGCAAAGTTATTATTATTATTATTATTATTTACATAATAGTAATAAGAAATTAAATTAACAGCGTAGAATTTACCATTCGTATTATTATATTTATGTACATTAATTGGATTTTTTGAAGTCGGTGCCAGCCAAGCCAAGTTCAAATTTAATATTAATTATTCAATGCAAATCGTAAAAGAATAAAGTTAATTTTTTTTAACTAAATATTAAATCATAAAAAAAAAACTCGTAGATACTTGAATGTGTGTCTATTAGAAAATTACATGTAGCATCGCTTGGCTGGCCCCGACTCCAAAAAATCCAATTAATGTACATAAATATAATAATACGAATGGTAAATTCTACGCTCTTAATTTAATTTCTTACTGCTATTATGTAAAAAAAATATTTTTCTCTTTAAAGTAGTTTTTAAAGTCGGTTCAATTTTTGGTAGAAAAAATCGATGACATTTTACATGACACAGAGACCAACGGGCAACTGGTATTTCACACTGGCATTTATTTACTTACAATGTATCAGTGAAATTTATATGCCTAGAATATATTTAACTCAACGCATCCATGTAAAAATAATAAAAAGAGAAATCTAAAAAAATAAATGAATAAAAACACCTAATTTAAAGGCTATCAGTTTAATCCCATTCAAAACTTAAAAGAACATATTCTAACAAAAAATATTTTCCATTTTTTCCATCATGTTTCTCATTGCAGTTAAAAAGAGTTATATAATAAAAGCAGTAGAGCTTTGAGTAATACATTATGTTTCACATCAATTTCTGTACTCATAATATCTGTTTTCATTCTTTCCTTTATCGATTTTACTAAACGATAAATTTTAGTCTCATTCTGTTTATTTATAGCTCAAACACATTCTTTACGTATACTTTTATATATTTTTGCTTTTATTGAGTGCAGTTCTTTGTGCTTTTCCACCTATCCGACCAGTTTTATTAGCTTTATTCCCATAGGTAATTTAACGTCCATTTGGAGTATCTAATGCTTATTATTGTTTTTCATTTAGATTATTTTGTTTCTTTTACAGAAATTTAGCAGATACATTTAGAGGAAATGCTTCATTTCTTATGAGAAAAAATGTTAAATGAAAATAATATAAGTGTTGCAGTATGCGTTATAAAAATATTTTTAATTAGTATATTTTTTTTATTTGAAATTTTAAAAAATCGTTAATTTATAAGATAAGCAATGGAATTATTATTTTCTAGTTATTGTAACATAATTGGGATGCTACATAAAAGTTGAGCAATGATTTAACTTGTTTCTCCAGATTGAAATTCTAGAGAAGTTTTCCAAAATGTACATTTAAAAAGCATTAGTGTTTTTTTTTATGTATATAAAAAATGCAAAATATAAATTTGAGTTTTTAAATTACGAAATAAATGGTGAAATAATTCGAAAATGCTTAACAGTTTAATATTTAAATTTCACACATATTTAGCGCAATAACTTATATCGAATTAAAACTTATAACCTATAGAGTATATACACTATATGTCTATTAATGATCGAACGCTTTCAAGAAATTTTCTTGAATATTTAATTCTTTTTTAGAAAATTTCTTGAATATTTAAATATATATTTGTCGGATTCTTCTGGAGCTTCAGGGATGTAAGGATTATGTTTTACTTCCTATTTATCAATGTTCATTTTATAAGGAGGATAATTTAGGGACCACAAATGATCTCGGAAAAAATAATAATATTTGGTATCCCACAGGGGTGAAGTCGTAAAAATAAGAGTATACGATATGTATATACGCTATGAGCAGCTGGTATACGCTCAAGGCAGAGAGTACACCTTTCCGTGTGTACTATATTTTTCTAAGAAACAAGGGGTTTATGGTGTTCCTTTACAAAATTCAGAAGATATACTGCATGTACCCTCGTATAACCTCTACTACAACCCTGGTATCAGTTTATAAATTAAAATGCACGAAATGATCTATCGATATAGAATACAAATATGGGAATACTGTACTACAAGTCCACTTATTTTTGAAATAATAGCATGTATAATCATAGAAATGTAGCGAATTTTTAAAACTTTTAAATTAAAAAAATCTGGCATGATTTTAGCTTAGGTCATACGGGGTTGTCAATCAAATTTAACGTCAGATATTTCAGATAAATTGACTAAATTTATTAGAAACAAGATAGTGCAATTAGAATATAATATAGTAAATATTTTTTGAAATATGTTAAGTTGTATAAAATATTTTTATTGGCGCATGCATGAAACATAACAATGAACTTTTTTACATCATTTACTAGCCATTTCTATGCATCTTTATAACAACTCATAAAAAATCGACTGAAATATCGTGAAAATTCAGAGGGATATCGGCGATAGGAGTGAGTGGTTTTTTAGTTCTTTCCAAAAGCAGCTAATGTAATAAAGCATTTTATACAAATTATCATTGTTATTTTTCTATTTTTTATATTGATTTAGTTTTTCTTGGATAACTTTTAGAAAAAAACTATTCTATGTATTCCATGATAGAAAGAAGTACTAAAATTGAAGCATATGTTAAAATATTATTCATGTTCATTAAATTTTAACTTAATCGTAAAACTCAGTTAATCAAAATCGACAATTTGTATACAGCATCTATCGGGGCATGCATGTATGTATTCCAGACTGATTCTGTTTGAGCCGCCGTGCAAAGATTAACAATGTTATGTGTAAAAGTATTTTAAAATTAAAGTTAGTATTTTAAAGTAAAGAATGACTGTGAATAATCAGTGCATTTAATAGATGTATATTTAAAGTCGAAAACAAAATGACATAAAATACATATTGAAAGACGTAAAAAACACATTCTTACAATTTCGATCCAATTACAAACTTTTTAACTTCAACACGAGAAATAGTTTATTAACCATTTCATTTATTAGAAAAAAACACGTTTTTTTATTTACAATATCTACGTTATGAATTTGATATATATAATTATATATATTATGAAATTTATAATATAGCTGCTGTACAAATAAAGCTATGTTCGTTTCTTCGAACGTTATTCCTGAAGTCATGTGGACCGAAAAATTCTTAATTGCTAACCCATAACGGAAGTAACTAATATAAATTTCAATGGAATATCTCCTATAATGATAGTATCCTACAGTTTACGTTAGCTATGTCTTTTTTAATTTTACTATATTTTAAAGCACACACAAACGCAAACGAAAAATATAACTTTCTTTTTCAGCTGAAAAAATATTCAACAAACAAGATGAAAATAGGCCGATAATCTCTTTTCGAATTTTCGAACAATACATAGGTTTCATTTATTATTTTGTTTACGCTCTTGTCCATGAAAAATAAATAATGTAATATCGAGTTTTAATTCTTTGAGTATTTCTCTACGAAATTGATTAAAAAAATTTATTAATAAAACTTTCCTGTCAGTAGCAGTACTTTTTTTTGTCTCGCATTTATAATGTATTTTAACGATCGTCTCAAACAAAATGTTTGATAAACTCAACATTTATATGTTTTGAGTGAATGACGAGCTATTTAAGAAATTAGTTTGAGATCAGTCTATGATAAAGAGAAGGATTACTTTAAAATAATGCCGACTTGATTGCATCGGCGGTAGATTTCCAAAAATTCGATTAAAATTGATTTTTCATTCTATTTTTTTCTTTGGTGAAAAAATGTTTTTTCTGAATAAAAACCGTATAAATAAGGAAATACTTATTGTAATTTCTCCAAAGCTTAATCATACACTGTTAAAAATTTCTATAATAACAAATGAAAAAAAAACCTGAGACTCTCTTTAAAATTATATTAATTCATGTTTAAAAGTATTCAATCTAATTTCTTTTTATCATTCATTTTATCGACATATCCCTTATATTATGTCCTTTATTTAAAGATGTTTTTATGTTTTTTAAAATTTATATTTCAAAATACACATATAAAAATATTTTTCAATTTTATTACAAATATTAAAAAAATAATAACACTGATAAACAAATTTTAACCAATTTTCTCGTTTCTCTATACACATTGGGCGTTTCTTATAGATTTCAAGCTGCTGAAAAGGAATATGTTTGTAAAAATTTTCTATCATCCTCCAATTTTGAGAAATTTCATTTATACGTTTCAGAGTATGTAGACATCATATACGCATTATATTACATTATTATCTTATATGCGTATGATTAACACAAACATTCTTTTTCCTTATAACAACGATAGAAGATACAGCAAGGGTGCGGAAACCTATGTCCCTCTAATAAATTTTATGTTAGTGACCTTCAACAGACAGCACTAGCCGCCCCAAATTATTTGGCTTTAACGAAAATTCGCGACAGTTGAAACTTACTAAGACTTTTACTTAAATTTTTATTATAATTATTCTATTTTCCTCAAAAATATGTGAAAATGTCTAGAAGATGCATTAATGAATCCGATTCTTATTGCTATGTGTGCGGGGAGCTAACTTTGAAAATGCATGTTGTACACGATGTGCTATAAACCTCCAGGCGTGGATGAAAAGTACAAGAAATATCTTTGCTGTACCCTAGATATGGCGCCAGCCGAAGGATCATATAACAAATTGCTACTTTTGTATTACACAAATCAAAGGATTCTCTGCAAGAAGTAAACATAAAATTAAGTACCCGAACTTAGATTCAGCAATGCAACCAGTTTTACATAATGATGATTTACCAATACCAAAACTTCCGGAGGATTTTACATATGACGATGCAGCAGTAGAAATCGAAATTGATGAAACTGAAAATTCCTCTACATCTGATATAAAATATTCTAATGGCATAAATGAAGAACCACACCTAATTACTCAAAAAAAAATTAAATGATCTTGTGAGAGACTTAAATTTATCAAAGAAAAACTCAGAATTACTTGGATCAAGATTGCAAGGTTGGAATCTCCTGAAAAACAAAACAAAGCTATCTATTTATCAAGATCAACATAAAAAGTATTCGACATTTTTTTCAAGAAAAGTTGATTTATGTTATTTTAATGATATAAGTGGTTTAATGTCTGTTTTAAATTGGCAATGTAACTAGGAACAATGGCGATTGTTCATCGATAGTTCGAAAAACCATCTTGAAGGCTGTGCTTCTGCATAATGGAAATGCCCTGCCGTCTCTTTTAATAGCATATTCTTGCATAATGAAAAAGTCTTATGAAAATATGAAGATACTGCTTCATGAAATTGATTACTCACATCATGATTGGAAAATATGTGCGTATTTTAAAGCAATTGTCATTCTTATTGGTATGCAGCAAAGTTATAAAAAATGTATTGCTGTTTCTTATACGAGTGGGATAGCAGAGCAAAACATGAGCTATATTTCAAAAAGAAGTGGAAAGGGCGCAAACAATATATTGCAGGTGAAAAAATATTCAAACGTTTCTCTAATCAATAGAAAGAAAATTATTCTTCCACTTTACACATAAAGTTCGGATTGATAACAATTTCGTTAAAGCTATGAATAATGAAGATCGTGGATTTCGATATCTGCAAGAAGAATTTCCCTCGCTAAACTATGCCAAATCTAAGGAGGGTATTTTTTTAATCCCAAAAATTAGACACCTTATGAAGGACAAAAATTTTGATGATACATTAAGTGATTTAGAAAAAAACAGCATGGATCGATTTTTAAAATGTTGTGACACATTTCTTAGGAAATCATCAAAATTATGAAACATTAATTAAAGACATTTTAAAAAGTTACAAAGACTTAGGATGTTCAATGTCTATTGAGATGTTATTAGGATGTCAATAGATTGAAAATTCACATTTTAGCATCTCATCTAAATTTTTTCCCCCAAAAATATGAGATGTGAGCGACGAGCATGGAGAGTGTTTCCACCAGGATATTTCTGCAATGGAAACCCCGATATCAAGGCAGATGGACCCCTATTTTGCTCAGAGATTACTGTTGGAACCTTATTAGGGAAGCTTATGATTGTATCTATAAGAGTGCATCCACACATAAGACATTTGCTGCTACATAAAGTATGCTTTTTTTTAGTAATAGGATTCCTTTTAAAAAACTTCTTCAACATTTTCCTGAAATTTTATAAACAAAGCACATTTTTAATGTTTTAAATATTAATTTTAAGCTTTATAAGTGTTTATTTAAATGTTTTGTCATAACTAAAATACCAATGATAAATTTCATAAACGTATATATATATCGAATAAATACTACAAAGTTCAGACTTTCAAGGTTTTGAAATTTTTAAAAATCTGTGAGTGATGGACAATTTTTAATGGCATATTCTTTCATACCACAACCTAAAATATAAAAGTCACCTTATACTTAGTTAACAACAGAAACCTTGTTTATCAGTATAATTTATTATTTTTTTGTAATTTAGAATAATTTAGAAATAGAAAAAACATCTCCTAGAGGTTAGTGGGGATTTTATTGATTTTTCCACGCTGAATAATAAAAGACTTATTTTGAGCAAAATAGCGAAAATTCCTATACCTGAGTTAGTAGAATGGTGCTCTTTCACTCTCAAGTAGGTCTCGAGTCTAAATCCCAGGACGGCATGAAACAAATTGCGTAAATAATAAATGATGCAGCAGTTCAGAATTACTGCAAAAATTTTAATTCTTTCAGGTTCACTGAAGACTAAATGATTGACTTATTTTGAAACCTGATTTCAATCATTATCATTAAAAATAAATTTAGAGGGTCTTGTATATTTTTAATTACATTAATTTATGTAGTCTATTGTAAATTTACCGAATAGTTTCTCTGTTACTTAACAGAATCTCTTTTTATATAATCTCTGTAATTTTGCATGAGACTTATGCATGATGAAATATTACTCATAGCTTCTCTGTAATTTTTGGAAATTTTTTTAAGTGTGTTCATCTTAATTTGTTACTTTTATTCAAAAACATTTTACTACCTTAGAACATATTAAAAAATTCATATTTAAATACAGAAATCACATATAATTTAGGTATTTTACAATTTACATCAATAATGTATAGCTAATTTAAGAAAATAAATGAACTTTCGGTAACGGAAAAAAAAGTTCGTGGTAAATAAGTAAGATTTTACTAACATAAATAACCATATTATATTATTTTTCTATGGTTTGAAGCACATACAAATGCAAAAGAAATATATCTCTTTTTTTAACTTTTAAACATTTCAAGAATATCGACGAAAGTAGACCATTTATCCCTTTCCGAACTTTTGAACAATGTGTATATTTCATTTATTATTTTGGTGGGGTTTTTTTGAATGTATGCGTACGTTTGGAGAATTATAAAAACAGATGCTCAAATTTATTTTTTACAAAATATTTTTCTTCGGTTCTTGCAAGTCTGCATAGAAATATATTTGTTATCTATATTTTATGTTTATATCATTAGGCATACCAATTTTTAGATCTTTCCAACAAAGTTGAAAAGTGTTCATGCATTTTGTTTTTATATCCGTCTGGCTATCTCTCCGCGCTCTAACCCTCGTAAATATACTCGGATTGTCATGAAATTTTCGGACGTAAATGACGTTTACCCGAGCACGAAGCGTAATGAAAATGAAGTTTCTGCCATGGTTAGTGTATTTACAGAGACAGTCAAAAGTTTTCCATTATATTATGGCCTATGGGGCAATAGTTTCAAATGTATTTTAAAGATATTACACCCTGTGAAACATCTTCAAATTTATGATCATCTCCGAAGTGCACTAAAATGTGCATTTTGTAAAGTATGCAGCGAAAAGAATACTTATTAACCATTTACAGGGCTGAATAAAATAATTCCAATGCATAATAATAAAAGAGGGAATTGTTTGTGACATATTTTAATTATGGTAAACGATTTCATATATAATCAAATTGATATACGTTGCTGATTATTAATATGACTTATTTCATGCGTAATACTTAGTGCATAACATTTACAGGGGCACACAAAAGATTTCAAATAATATATTCTATCCGAAGTCCTGTATATTATGGAAGATGACTGTTAGATGGATGAAATGCATTTTTAATTATGATATACGCTTTTACGTTTCACTAGATGTATGCATATTAAGAGGGCATTTCGAAAAGTAAAGATACAACGTACACCGGAGCAAAAGAAAAGTTTTGGCAAGCAAGTTGGCAACACAGGTGTTAACCTTGAACCGTTAGCTTTCTCCTCGCGGTCGTTCGGCTTTCAACTTTGATTCAGGTTGGAGTAAGTCGTGTTTATAATGGTTCCAACGATTCAGAATCCCGCCAAATGGTAAGTCTCCTCCTTCATACGTTTTAGCGACCAGCGGATATTTACAAAAAAATTGTTTCTCTTTATGGGAACATTATAAATCGACAAAATGTAACGAAATGGTTCGTCATTTCTCTGAGGGTAGGACCGATGTTCATGACGAACAAAGAACAGGTCGGCCATCTGTGATCTCTGATGCCCTTCTTCAGAGAAGGAGGAAGCAATTCGTGCGAATAGACGCCTCAAATTGAAAGAATTGCATCAGATAATACTAGAAGTGTCAAAGAGAACTCTTTATGATGTTGTGACTGTCAAATTAGGATTGATTGTCAACAGGCGGAAACCTTGTATGACTGTGGGATACAAAAGCTTGTGCCCCGACATAAAAAATGTCTGGATAACGGAGGTGATTATGTCGAAAAATAATAAATAATCCAGTTAATAAATGTAACTTACGTTTTCTAAATAAAGGTTTTTTTTAAAGGAGTGCAAGCCATTGTATCTTTACTTTTCGAAATGCCCTCGTATATGGTTTATAAAAATACTAATTGTTACACAATTTAGATGTACAGAGTTACACAAAAGATCTCGGATTGCTTACTGAATATGAGCGTAATTTCCCTAAAGTTGGTTTTTAAATATGTTATGCCTTTTTACATTAAACTGAATGCAGTTTATTTAGAAATGTTTGCAGAATATAGATAAAATGAATTACAAGATCACACAAAGAACTGGATACATGATCCCTTTGCGTGATAGTTTCTGGAAATTTGACTTAAGTACTTTAGAGAGAATTTTTTAAACTGAATATTAGCAAAATACTTTTGTGTATTAAAGGTACACTATATTTTACAGAGCTAAACAAAAATTTCCAAATATGTTTCCATCAATTAGCATAAGCTGCTAAAAGGAAAATTTCAACCAGTTAGATGTTTTCATGCTAAACTAAATTGTACCATTATATAGTCTATATATTAACCAACAGATCAAATACAGGGCTTTTCAAAAGTATTGGAATACATATTTGAATATGGACAATACGTTATTTCCCTGGATAAAGACGTTTTTTTAATGATTTCAAGAAGTGTTATAAAGTTTTTCATTATCTATGCTTAAGGCATGATTTTTCTTACTTGTTATATTTATATCTCACTTTTATATTTATATCATTAGATACATTTATTTATATCATCAGGTGCATTGCTATATATTTATATCCCTTCTTTGCGTCTTCTGGAGAAAGACAGCTTTATTCCTTTTAAGGTGTTCTTATGATTCCTACACACATTTTAATAAGTATAATATATCCTTACATAACAAATAATATCTAATGATTTCCAACTGCACTAAATCAATAATGTCAATTTTGTCGCTATTGCATTTACCAACAGCATGATTTCACACTTCTTATCTCCACGTTTTATATCAAAACATCAACATTATCCAGAAAATATACTTTATAGAAGACGATTTTATTTCTGGGTGCTATCTCTCAAAACATCAGTCACCGTAAATCGCACATAGAATTCTCAACATATGGCGATTCTGAGTTAATTTTTCATAGCAAAATGTTATCTATTTGAGCAATTTTGCATCATTATTGCTAAATGGAACCTTGGAAATTTTGTAAAATTGAAAAGGCTGCAGATATCCAAATGTATATATTTAAAAAGCAGACATACTTTAAATATTTGTATTGCATTTTTGACAACTGATACAATTTATCGGAAGTATGCAAATGTATTCTTATGCGAACGTAATTCGTATGTTTTAGTCAATATATTTTTTTAAGTTATATATACATGTTTTTTTAATTAATTTCTGTGGGTCTGCATTTAGCTTTACAAGTAAATTTTCACGTCTTTCACTGTATGTCTGCAGCCCTTTTCACTACATACATTCAAAGCGCCATCTTATAGCAAATGATGACCGCCATGGAAAAAAGAGATTGATGAGTGAGTAGTATACCATAAAATCGGTTTGCAATATGATGCGTGTTATCGCTTAAATTTAAATGTCTTTATTCGGACCAAACAAAATAATAACGTAAAACAGGGAAAGAATTCTTTGATATCAGCCGTTCTTTTCTTTTTTTCTCTAAATGAAATTGATCTGGTTATTTTTGTAGTATTCAAAAATAAAATTTCAATGTATCACAAATTAAAAACTGCATTACTAAAAGTTTTCATTTTTAATGAAAGCACGTAGTTGTGTTCGGCTCTAAAGTAGCGGAACTAAGGGTTACATTGTTGTCTCACACTCAATCACTATGCTGCATCTCTATTCCTTTTTATTTACTCTATGGGTGGTAGCATTTTAGCCTCGAACAAGTAGCGGATGTGTGGTTGATAAAATGTTCGGAAATCGAGACGTGCAAATTGCAAGCGGCGAAGTTTTGCGAATTGAAGCGAGATGAACATCGACTTTGACAGAGAAGAAGAATCTTTTTCACGCGCGAATTAGAATGTGTGTTCGAATAAACATAGCAGAATGAGATGTCGGAGAATTAGATTATATTTTAGACATATAATTTAAAATGGATTTAATCCATTGTAAAATATGTTCTTGTATATAACATTTTGTAAGAAGTTCTCAGTGATAGTATTCTTTTAAAAAGGTCTATTTTGTGTTTAAAGAATTAAGTCCATGATGTCAATTTTTCCTTTTCGATGTAATTATCTTCTGGTGAATTCTAAAATCTGAGTATTTTTTTTAATTGAAAGTCTTAAATCACAAAGAGTTAATATTTAGGAATCTTTCAGGATTTAAATTGCATTTAATTTCAAATTATAACCTTTTTAGAAAAAATGAAATTTATAATTCCTTTATTCTTAAAAATACATTTAAGTAGAATTTTTATATAATTTTTATTGGAGATAATTAATCAAATTTTAATTATAAAAATTGGCATAAAAATAAAATTTCAACGACAAAGAGAAACCCATTTCCCTTTTTTGTGTGAAATAGACAAAACAAATCTTATTTAAGCCAGTCAATAATCTGATAACTTAAAATAGTAGAACAACAAATATTTCATTCTCTATTGGTTCTCTTACGGTTTAAGCCATAGAATATAAATAATGCAATATCGAGTTTCAATACTTTCAGTTATTGCTGAGAGAAATTTCTGCAAAAAAATTCAGTAACAAAATTGTAAAGATTTAGTTTGAATTAATGACATGTTTCTGTCAGTAACAGTATACTTCGTTTTACGCTTATAAAGTATTTTCAATTTTAAACAAAAGAAAATATCTGACAAAATTGTCTGTTATATGAAAGAATTATATGAGACGCTTCTTTATAAATTTAGATACTACAACTTCAAATATTTTGTTTACATCTTAAATTATTACCACAAACTTATACTATGATTATGTTCTTAACTAAATTTTAGCATATTCATTTCATGAATTTGTTTAAATTTGTTTGTTTTTTTATGTAAAAGAATGGCAGCAATGTCTAATATGAAATTTTTACATTAAAAAGAAAAGAAACCATCTGTAAATCGAAAACATATTAAGGCGGTCTGCGACACAAAATTCTGCAAATTTTCTATACATGCATAGCATTAAGAAAAATCCCTATTTTTTATGTTTATAAAGATGTTTAAATCATGTTTCTATTTTAATTATAAGATGAAATACTATTTTTTTTTGTTTTAGATTCTTTTCAATATCTAGCTTTCAAGAAATGATTGTCTTGAAAATGACCTCTTGTGAAAATGCATTTATCTTCATTATGGGTTTCTCGGATTTAAATTGTTATAACTCAAGAACCGTTAATGATAAATGCTTTAAACTTGAAACACGTTTCTTCTTATTGTTTTACTTTAATTTTGATTCAGCAAAATTGAAAAACCTTTTACTTTTGAAAATATGATTTTTTAAAAATAAGTTACATATTTTTTCAAATTTTTAATTGAAATATTTTTAATATTTTTAATTAATATTTTTAAAAATGCCGAGTCAAAATTAAAATTGCGTATT
This sequence comes from Maratus speculifer, assembly GCA_964019185.1. Lineage (NCBI taxonomy): Eukaryota > Metazoa > Arthropoda > Arachnida > Araneae > Salticidae > Maratus > Maratus speculifer. Next base: position 168,314,105 of record OZ025292.1, read on the forward strand.
TCTGTTTATTTAAATGTGAAAAAAATCTACAAATAACATGTTGAGTTCTAAGGATTTTAACTTACCCCACCTTTTGAATAAATTTTAAATTTTGAATAAAAAATTATGAAAAGTTTTATCACGTGATTTTGTTTACAAACAATAAGGATATCCATCTCAAAAATATTTCGAATTTTAACTGAATCAATAAAAATATTTTTAAATGTGTTCCGGACCTTCTTAACGGCGGATTACCGAACAACCAAACAATTAAAATGATGCAGTTTTGGTGAATTATTCAACATCATGTAATATACTAGAAATGAAAATGCCCATGCATGAATAAAAAAAATTAGTTTCATCCATAAATTAGTTTTGAAAGAATTAACTTTTTACATATTTTTGGACAATAGGTTCGGTACATCTATTTTTCTGAAAAACTGTCTAATATGTTATCTTAAAATATCTTGTAGCACTAGAAAATATAACATTTGAGAATAATAAGCAACAGTTTTCATCTTTATTGATTCATTTTGATTTTCATTCATCATTTTGATTCATTTTAATAAACAAAATAAAAAAAATATTCCACTAAAAACATTGAAATTCTAAAAAAAAAAAATGAATATATTTTTCATTATTTTAAATTACTTTTGATTTAATTTTAATTCTAATTTATATTTATTTTTTGCACTCAGATTTATAATAATTGGAATTTTTAAAGTAATAAATCAGTTTCATAAATTTAGAAAGTTTCAGCTATTAGAATAGAAATTTAAAAAAAATTACCAAAACATAAAAAAATGCTTAACATATATTACTTCAAAACATTCTAGCATTTATAATATTTTAGGTCCTTGTCATTTAGCACCATTAAATCCATCAATAAATTACAGATATTCATAAATTCTATTGTAATTTTTTTAATTAAAAATTTAATGTATTTCTTTTTGGGTTTTATAGTAAATAACGACACGCAAAAAACAAATTTACATCAGGATTATAATTTAAAAAGATATACAATAGAAATACAAAAATGTGAATTAAAATTAGGCGCTCTAAATTTTTAATGCATATAATTCCAAATGACATGAAATTTCATTTCAAGACATAATTTGAACTAAAGCTGTAACTAGCGTTGCAAAGGTTAGAAAAAACCCAGTTTAAACCCGGGAATAAACCGGGTTTTTAGGAATAAACCTGGAAAAAACCCGGGATTTCTTGGAATAATTCGGTTTTTTGGGAATAAACCTGGAAATAAACCTGGTCTATTGGAAATAAACCCGGGAATAAACCGACTTTTTGCAACTCTAGCTGTAACACATTTTGACAAAATTAGGTGTTGCCGTTGGAAAAAAAATATTTGGGCTGGTTTAAATTTGTAGATGGTCTCTTAAGCAAATTTTAGTAACATAATTTCAAAGTAAACTTAATTTCCAATCGAATGGTCTGATAAATGTATTCTACGATTAGTTTTTGCAGAGTTATTACCAACAATGTGTGTTTACCTTTCTTTCTTTCATGACTGTACGTTTGATCGTTCCCTATTTTAAAAGTTTTGCACAGTACTTTAAAAACTCACGTATTTAATTAAATAGAATTTCAGCAATTCGTTTTCTCTATTTAGTAACCGTAAGAAAAACATAGCATGTTTTCGTGCTTATGAACAATTTATGTCAAATGAAAGAATAATTATTTTCTTCCATTTTAGAAGATCCAGAAATCTGCTGCTTGCTTGTTACGTTCAAGTTTACAGCTACTTAGAAAACTAAAAGTACAAACATTTAATATTCTTTCTGCAGTAAAAGGTGTCACCCGGCGGCTTCAGACTGGCTAAAAGTGACCACGCCCAGAGAGATTAGTGAAATATCTCACAGCGTCAAACACCACTAATTAATAAAATATTGTTAAATTAAACAATAGAAAAAAATATATAAATAAATTAAAATGTTTAATAGTTTTTATAAGACTATTATTTGATTTTTTATTGTTTTATTTATTTATTTATTTCATTTTGTTAGTATAATTCTTTTTATCCTTAATTTTACTGTTTTATTAAAAACATACTAGTTCATTGAATGGTAGATTCCATAACACTTGATAAAATGTATGATTAAAAGTATTTTGCAATAACAATAATAATTATTTACGATAATTTACTATTTATCTCATTCATTTTTTTCTAAATCCCCTGATTAATAATATTCTACATAGAAGAAAAATAAATTTAAGTTTACAATCTGCTAATTAGGAACAAGGAGATTATTTATCTCAATAAATTTTATAGATAGAGTTTTAATTTATTTCTAAAATATTTTATCGGCGTCATTATTATCATAAAGAGAGAAAATGATAAAGATCAAAAAGTTCCTTTTTCTGAATTATAATGTTATTTATTTAATGTATTTTAGTTCGAAACACTTTGTGTTTAGACCACAAAAGATATTTAACCATTGAATATTATACTCTCTTAGACGTATAGTGTTTACTTTAAATGAATCTTCATTACAGTTTATTTATGCCAAAAAGAAAAAGTTTAGACAGAAGTTTGCGTTTAAAAATGGGAGCATTTCCCAGTTTAGGTGGAAAGGATTCTGTAAATTAATTAGACAAATTTGAATACACCTAAAAACTATTCAATCAATAATGTATACAGGGTGTCCCAAAAGGTCGTTTACAAACTTAACATGTTGGTCTGTCATATCATGATGAACAATATTAAATAGGAAACTAAGGGTCCCAAACGTCTTCCAAAGGAGATAGTGCCATTAAAGTTTAGGGTCCAAAAATTCAAACGATTATAAAAAACAGAAAAATTCGTCAATTCGTTTGCGGTTTTCACTAAAACTATTCTTTATGTCAGTATTTTCTTGAAAATAAATTATAAGGATAAATTTCAAAAAATACCGATAGAGCGCGCTTTAGACTTTGGAGTAACGATAAACTAGTTTTTACCATTATTTTTTTCATCTTATTAAATTTTTTTAGAAGTTTAGACATAAACTTAAATTTTGAGCTCAAAATCTTAATCGTTGGAAGTGGTTAAGCAGCGCAAACTGAATTGCGGGGGCAGGTTCAAATTTCAAATGATTATAAAAAACGGAAAAATTGGTCAATTGATTTGCGATTTTCACTAAAATTATTCTTTATGTGAGTATTATCTTGAAAATAATTTATAAAGATAAAATTCAAAAAATTCCAATAGAGGGCGCTTTAGACTTTGGAGTTACGTACAACTATTTTTTTTTTCGTTATTTTTTGCATGTCATAAATTTTTTAGAAGCTTAGACATAAACTTAAATTTTGAGATGAAAATCTGAATCGTTGGTTGTGGTAAAGTAGCGCAAACTGAACTGTGTTCAATGGGCGTGGGGAGATTCAAATTTCAAATGATTATAAAAAACGGAAAAATTGGTCGATTTTCGCTAAAATTATTCTTTATGTCAATATTTCCTTGAAAATAAATTTTTAAGATAAATTTAAAAAAATCCGTTAGAGGGCACCTTAAGCTTTAGAATAACCAACAATTATTTTTAACCGTTTTTTTTCTTTTTTTCTTTTTTTTTTTATTTAATTAAATACTTGCAAAAGTTTAGACTTAAATTTTGTGCTTAAAACCTAAATCGATAGGAGGGGTTAAGAAGCGCAAACTGAACTATGTTCAGGAGTTGAAATGTTACCTTCCCCACCCCTCAAGCGCAGTTCAATTTTTGGTCGCTTAATTACTCACAACAATGCAGATTTTGAACAAAAAATTTAAGTTTGAACTTTTACAAGCATTTTATTAGGCACAAAAAATAACGGTAAAAATAGGTGGTTAAAAATAGTTGTTGGTTACTATAAAGTTTAAGGCGCCCTCTGACGGAATTTTTTGAAAAAATTATCTGTAAAATTTATTTTCAAGGAAATATTTATATAATGAATAGTTTTAGCGAAAACCGACTAATTTTTCCGTTTTTTATAATTATTTGAAATTTGAACCTCCCCACCCCCATTGAACACAGTTCAGTTTGCGCTACTTAACCATTCCCAACGATTCAGATTTTTATCTCAAAATTTAAGTTTATGTCTAAGCTTCTAAAAAAAATTTATGAGATGCAAGAAATAACGGAAAAAAAATAATTGTACGTTACTCCAAAGTCTAAAGCGCCCTCTATCGGCATTTTTTGAATTTTATCTTTATAAATTATTTTCAAGATAATACTGACATAAAGAATAATTTTAGTGAAAATCGCAAATCAATTGACCAATTTTTCCGTTTTTTAATATCATTTGAAATTTGAACCTCCCCCCGCAATTCAGTTTACGCTACTCAACCACTTCCAACGATTTAGATTTTGAGCTCAAAATTTAAGTTTATGTCTAAGCTTCTAAAAAAATTTAATGAGATGCAAAAAATAATGGTAAAAACTAGTTTATCGTTACTCCAAAGTCTAAAGCGCCCGCTATCGGCATTTTTTGAATTTTATCTTTATAAATTATTTTCAAGATAATACTGACATAAAGAATAATTTTAGTGAAAATCGCAAATCAATTGACCAATTTTTCCGTTTTTTAATATCATTTGAAATTTGAACCTCCCCCCGCAATTCAGTTTACGCTACTCAACCACTTCCAACGATTTAGATTTTGAGCTCAAAATTTAAGTTTATGTCTAAGCTTCTAAAAAAATTTAATGAGATGCAAAAAATAATGGTAAAAACTAGTTTATCGTTACTCCAAAGTCTAAAGCGCCCTCTATCGACATTTTTTGAAATTTATTTTTATAATTTATTTTCAAGAAAATACTAACGTAAAGAATAGTTTTAGTGAAAACCGCAAACGAATCGACCAAATTTTTTGTTTTTTATAATCATTTGAATTTTTGGACCCTAAACTTTAATGGCGCATATCTCCTTTGGAAGACGTTTGGGACCCTTAGTTTCCTATTTAATATTGTTCATCATGATATGACAGACCAGTATGTTAAGTTTGTAAACGACCTTTTGGGACACCCTGTTTATAAAACTTTTTGCGCACATAGAAATTCAATTTCTAACATTTTTAGATATGAAAGTTGTATACATGCTATGTCGTATCACATAGGGAGAGTTAACTTTCAATCGAATGCATTGTAATTTCAGTCGTACTTGAAAATTCTTTCAATGAACACCGTCACTTTGGTAGTGCAGATCGCGAAGTGAACGCATAGGCAGTAGAATAAATTTGACTAGGAGTTTCTCCATAAAAAAATAAGGCGAGTTCTTTAGCTTTTACATTTTATTAAAAACACATCCTCTAAAACAGTTGCAACCCTAATTATAAAGCTCTGGTCTTTATGTTACGAATCATAGCTCGTATTAGAAGAAAATAGAAAAAAATGCTTTTATCTTAAGAGAATTACCAAACAACATCGGATGTGAACATGTTTAAAATCGAACAAATTCAGAGTTTTCATTGAGAGCCGCTGCTTTTTGAACAACCTCGCAATAATATAAATCATGGCGTCGCACATGTCTGATCAATGAGGAACAATAAGTCACGCGTTAAATTCCAATGATAATAATTTTGCAAAGAGGAATCAAAAGGAATTATGGACATTAGGAGTAAAAAATATCCAAGCGCATTAAAGTTCTTGGAATAAAGTGAGTAAAAAAACAGAAATTGCTCTTTTAAAAACATTCGAATTATCACTAAGTAAAAGAAATTGGCCAAAAAATGATTTGGCAATTTAGGAATAAACTAAAAGTTTTATGTTTATGTAAATTCAGTAAGATAATAAATAATTTAAGGATAATTTAATAGGATTAATGACAGATATTGTTAAGGAATAAGAGATAAGCGAAATTGCAGATAATGTAGTATAATAATTATAAACTATTTTTTTCTCAGTGTAACCATACTTTTCGTTTCCAACATACTCGTTTTGGGAAATTCTATTAAAAATTACTTCTACATCATATTTATATATATATTCTTTTCTTTAAAAAATCGATCAATACGGCACATTATATAGTTTTTGAATATGAGAAATTGCCAATTGGATGCATTTTAGATCTAATTTAATTTAAAATCGATTAGGAAAATAAGCTGCTTGGGTTTGGTTATACCATTAATAAGTAATTTTTTTTAACCACTATGTATTGTTTTTATTATGTAAGAATTGGTCATATCAAAAACTTGTCAGTATAAATGTTATAGATGTTGTTAAAAATATCTATCATAAATTTGTGTGTATTTTATATCTGGTGAAGTTATAGATTTTTTTTTCTTCTTCACCCCTCCCGCCCCCTTTTTTTTAAATCGTTTTTCATTTTTTGTTACAGTAGAATTTCGGTCTTGTAAAAAACTTGTTAAGGTAAAAGTTTTAGATAGTATTAGCATAATTTATGATAAATTTAATAGAATCTGATGTCCTGTGCGTTTACGAAGTTATGAAGTTTTCCATAAAACACATTTTTTCTCTAACCTAAAGCTTATTTTTAATTTGATCAAACATATGTCATGCATAGCCCTTCTTTTAGAGGTAATATATTTTAACTGATTCGATATACATTAAATTAAGAAAGTATATGATTTTCTTTTCAGTTTTCACAAAACCGCTCCTTATTTACATCCCCTTGGTCCGTCTTTGTCTATTAACAAACTTGACTGATATTTTGTGTCCAGTTTCGGAGGGATTATTGCACAGTTATAGAAGTAATCACTTTCACAAAAAATATATAGCTATTTAGATAGATATAACAGTTTTAATTTAGGGTGGTTTTCAATTCTAGGGGTTATAATTGATGTAGATCTGCACAATTTTTTTTAAAAATTCTAACATAGGGAAAATGTAATACGCATTATTTCTTACAAAATCTTCCTAATAATATGAAACAGTATCTTGAGATAACATCATAACAGATATTAACGCTGAGTTGTTTTATTTGGATACAATGGCACACTAAACTTTCTGGGAAAGCGTGCTCCACGCATGGTTTGATTTTTGTAGCACCATACACTATCAATCGCATCTGTGTCCTTCATTCTTACCAAAATGTCTGTATTCAGAGAATAATAATAATATTACATGCAATTCATAATTACTAATACTGCAGTTATGTTTTTTAAAAGTTTTTTCAACTGAATCTGTTTTTGGTTTCACTTTTCTATAAAAGTAAAATAAAAATAATAATTTTCTGAAAAATTTCAAAATTAGTATATTGTTTTTACTTTAAAACAACTTCGATTTCATAGTAAATAAATTTTGGCTGTCATAATTATAAGTTGAAAAACCAAAATTTTCAAAACACTTTTTAGAAATTTTTTTCAGCAAAATTAAGATTGCATTTTTTCTGTTTCAATTTCCTATTTAATCTTCAAAAATCAATGTTATTACTTTTTATAAGAATCAAAGTCTATTTACATTTAATGTAGCCATTTATTTTTAGGTAGATTTCGTATGAAATACTACCTATTGCATTCTCTCCCATGTTAGAATTTATGAAAATTTTTTACAGATCTACACCGATCACGACCCCTAGACCCCAAAACTACCATTAGTGAAAAAGTTTATCTATCTATCTATCTATCTATCGGTGTATATCACATTCTTCTGGTCACGGTAACTTCCGTAATTATGCTCAGATCTTCTTCAAACTTTTACATAAAATCAAGGGGCATAAAATCTCGATTAAGTTCGTTAATGGGCAAAATCGGACCAAGGAAGTGGAAGTCAGAGGGGGTTTTGTGAAAACAGAAAATACGCGATAACTTCTAAATTAAAATAGATATCGAATCAGTTTAAAGTTTATATTACTTCTAAAGAATGGGCCAAAAGTTTATGCATGACAGATTTTTGATAAAGTTAAAAATAGGCTCAAGGGGCGAAAAAAAATGGTTTTAGGAAGAAAAAAAATCATAACTTCGTCAATTTATTAAATATCAAGTCTAACTAAATTTTTTATAAATGCTCTTAAAATTATCTAAAACTTTTGTATTCACAAGTTTTTGATAGGAATAACTTTTACCGATGAAAAAAATTAAAAACTAAAAGAAAAAGGCAGATGGAAAATGAAAAATATCCATAACTTACTCAATTCTTAAGCAATCAAATCTAATTAAATTTATTTTACATCTTCTGAATAATATCTACGACTTTTATATTTACAAGTTTTTCATAAGACCAATTCTTATAGCAAAAATAAATTAAACAATAATAGGAGTTGGAGAAAAAAACTCAAATCCAAACTGCTTATATTCTGAATCATTTTTAAATTCACTTTTGAATTTAAACGCATCAAAATGGCAAATCCTCCTATTTAGGAACTGTATAACGTAACGTATTAGCCAGTTTTTTGATAAAATCATAATATTTTTCAAAAAAGACTGTCAAGAACGGTATTTTGAACAGAATTTCCCAAAGTGATGGTGATTGAAAAAATTGAGGAAGTATAACAAATTGCATTTTTTCTGACTCATTTTTAAATCCATTTTTGTTCTCAAACGCATCCAATTTACAGGTCCTCTTATATAGGAACAATATAATGTGACGGATTTGCCAGTTTTTTGATAAAGGCAGAATGAATTTCAAAAAAGGCTGCCAAAATGGGCACTTCGCACAAAATTTCCCAAAGCTATCATGATTAAAGAATTGAGGATGCATTCAAATAACAAATCTGTTATTTTATGACTCATTTTTAAATTCAATTTTGCTCTCAAACGCATTCAATTGACAGTTTTTTATTATTTAGGAACTATATAATGTGAGAATTCGTCGATTTTTTGATAAAGGCTAAATATATATATATATATATATTTAAGCTGTCAAATTAGGCATTTCGCACAAAATTTCCCAAAGCGATCATAATTTAAGAATTGAGGATGTATTAAAATAACAAATTGGTTATTTTATAACTAATTTTTAAATTCAATTTTGCTTTCAAACGCATTTCATTGACAGTTATTTGTTATTTAGGAACTGTGTAATATGCCGTATTGATTAGTTTTTTGATAAAGGTTAAATATATATTTTTTTTAAAGCTGTCAAAGTGAAGCGATCATGATTTAAGAATTGAGGATGTATTCAAATAACCAATTGGTTATTTTATGACTCATTTTTAAATTCGATTTTGCTATCAAAAGCATTCAATTAACAGTTTTTTGTTATTTAGGAACTATATAATTTGCGTATTGGTCGATTTTTTAATAATAAAGTCAGAATATATTTCAAAATATGTTGTCAAAATGGGCATTTGAGCCGAATTTCGCTTAAGATGATTTTGATAAAAATCAGTTCTTACATAAAAATAAATTAAAAAAATTTCAAAAGCGGCCAAATAAAATTGTTAAACTGGATTTATCTCTAATCATATTTTATTTTTTGTTGCTGAAATGAGCACTCTTTGAAATCTACCTCCGCCAAGCCGACAGAGATTTTTTTTTTCTTAGATGGTGATTTCTGTTTTGAACCAATATTCATTCTTATTCAGTGTTATCAATAAAGCTTAACCAATTAATTTAGCTTAACTTATTAACACAGAGCTGCAGATTTTATTTTTATTGGTATGCTTTATAATTATAAATATTTACGTATACGTTTTCGATTATTATAATTTATCAATGATGTATAATTACGATGTCGAATAAAATTTATTTGTGTGTTTCTTTTACGAAAAAAAATATATTTTATAAAATCAAAAATTTCTGTTAAAATTTTTTTAATCGATTTATATAATATTAAAAAAAATTCCTATTTTTCTGTCCCCGCTCGAACTCCCGTAAATATACTCGGATTGCCCTGCAATTTTTGAAAGTTATTGCTATGAGATATTATTTATGATTATCAGAATAGCTGTGTCTCGGGTCCTAATGCTTCAATTTCTACCAAACTTCAGATTCTATTAGTCCTCTATTTAAATTATTATTCTGTAGTTTTGGGGATAAATCACTCAACAGGTGGTGCTGCTATGTGGCATTATTAATGGTTACATATTAGTATTTAATGAATGAATTTTCTCAAATTTCATATTCTATTAGTCCCTGATATAAATGAGTATTCTTTAGTTTTTAGAATAAATCGCTCAACAAGTGGCGCTGCTATGTGACATTATTCGCGATTATCGCAATACCTCTCCATCACAAGAATGAATGCACGGATTTCATCAATCTGCAAATTCAATTAGTCCCTCATATAAATTAGTCTTCTTTATTTTTTGGAGTAAATCGCTCAACAGGTGGTGCTTCTATCCTCTTTTTTATGATCTCAGTTAATATTCTTTCTCAAATACTAATACACTGATTTTCATGAAGCTTCGGGTTCTGTTATAATTCGATATACTTTCTTGGAGATCAGAATGTGATGTAAATTACTTAACCGGTGTCGCTGCTATGTTTTATTTTTTAGAAGTATTAATGTCTATGAGATAGAAGAAAGTTTTGGGATTCAAACAACCGACTAGTTTATCTCATCGATGTGAAAAGAAAAAAAAATTATTTCTTTAATTAATATCATATTCTGTTCGAAAAATCAATCATCACTTTCTTGTCATTTACAAAATTTGTATTGCTAAATATTAACAGGCATATAAATCTTAGTTACAGAAAACAAATTATAAAGCTAAAAAAATGTAAATTCCAAAAAAAACTGAAATTTTTATGATTAAATATGCTTAAAAAACTGTAAAACATATTTCTTTGGCATACACATAACAGAAAATATCCTGCATTTCCTTCATCGTGAAATTCGAAATCTTTCAGTACCGCAAAAAATATTGCTTATTTCTGAAATACTAAATCATTTTTACCAGAATCTAATGGCTGCTTTGCACTGGTATCAAATTTATTTTATTTATTTATTTTTTCTAGTGAAAAGAAAATGAATCAGCAATAATATGAAAGCCATTTTGTTCAGATAAAATGTGACAAATAGTCAACGATTTTCTTGCCAAATATTGGCGTAAATAGATATTTATAGGAAAAAATGAATTTAGAAAAAATAACTATACGTGAAAAAAAGAAAGATTAAGCAGGGTTTTTGGAATTATGAATAATAATGAGAATTCTTTTATTGTTCTGTTATATGTAGTTTGTTTAATTGAATAAGAATAACCATTAAAATTTTAATAAGTATTCAATCAGAAGGAATTTAAATAAGAGCGAAAAATCAGGCGTTCAGCATATTTTATGAAACACTTTCTAATACATTTAGATTACTGTAATATAACTTCCTACTCAATTAATGAAAAATGATAATGTGTACATAAAAACATAGAAAAAACGTAAATAATCAGAAACTCCAATTTTTTATATTGCTATTAATAATAAGAAAAATATCCGAATTATTTTGTGCAGACATGTATATGATACATAGACGTGTAATATGTATACAAGATCAGTATAAAAAATCATTCGATTTCAGTATTATATTTACAAATATGATTGATAGCTGAAAACAACTGCAAAATATCCAAGTCTGTACACCAGCGGCGTGGCAGCACTAGGGAGTTCAGTTCAGTCTCTCCCGAAATAAAAGCAGAAAAGAGATTTCCGTCCCATAATATGCGAAACGTTCGTCTGTCATAGCAGCCCAGTGTACAGAAACGCTAAGAAACGGATCAGTGATGCATTGATGCATTAAAAATATTTGTAAATTTCATCAGATCACTACTAAGAGATTTGATATGATGAAGAACAGTGCCCGCACAGTGACTCCAGGTGTACAACAATATTTGTGCAGTTTCTTCAAGAATGTGTACATTAATGGCTTGTATAAAACATTGATTTTTTTTTGTTTGTTTGGGTTTTTCTTTCAAATTAAAGACTTGAATTTTCAAAACTCTTTGTCAAAATTGTTATAGAAGTCAGTAGTACAAAATATTTTCAACTTAAAAAAAATTTTAAAAGCTACTAGCTTAAGGATGCGAACACCAACAACTCATTTTAGAAACGGCCACATTTCAATAAAAGGCGTCTCAACGTATCTGCTATAGAACGGGTATGGTTTTTTCAGATGAATGAAACCCTAAAAAACGAATGACAAACAGGAAAATATCTAGAATTATATCAGGATACAACGAGAATCGGCGACTGGATTCAATACGTTGCTTGTGGCAGGTGATTATACGAAAGTTTCACGATTTTCAACAATAATTTCTTTGATTGTAGACGACATGAACTTCAGTTGGCAAACAAAAAACATTGAAACTGTATAAATGGAAATGAAGTAAGTTTTAAGTAATTTAAAAACATTGAAAAACGGAATCAGAGATCCTTTAATAAGATAGTATTTTTGTTGGCAGTAGCTCTCTTTGTACGCAATTTGTGCATTATAACATTGCTTAAAGCTTATTCTGTATTGGAATTCTGTATTAACTTCTGTATTGGAATTCTGTATTAACTTCTGTTTTGGAATTTGCACAAAGTGTTTGATTTATATTTATAACTTAAAAGCAATAAAATGCTTAAACAAAGAAAAAAATTCAAGGTATTTGAAACACTATACGAAGTATGAACTGCCAAAGATTTGATAGATTTTAGTATGAAAAAGTTGCTTTATTGTATATTTTTTTGGCTGTAATCTTTTATCGCTTATATTAGATGATAATAAAATTATTTCTTAGAAAACAAAGCAAAGAATGTTAAAAGTATTTTGTTTAGAAGATTTGTTGTAGAAAAAAAATCATAAAAATAACACACCTAATTGACCATTAGAATTCTAAATTATTAAAAAAATAATCTCTTATTCTGTACAGATATTCAATGTTGTATCGGAGTAATTTATTTTAAAATATTGAAATGCTATTTAAAAAAAAAAATTAAACATAGAAACAAGACTTAATATATCATTGACATTTGGATATCCAGGTAGTTTATATAAATATTTTTGTTTAAAAAAGTAGAACAGAATTATTTATTAATTTTTTTTTACATCACGAGAAATATATAAGACATCAATGTGGTTCTAAGTAGATATTTTAACTAAAAACTATATTTATCAATTATTTCTCCTATATCTTAATATTATGCACGAAATAAACTCAATTTCCTTTAACCTTCCTAAACTGAATGGCTCTAATCGACCCATAACTATAATTTGATTTTTACGGTTCGAACCAGAACTTTTTCACAAAGAAAGTTAAATAACAGATTCAGAGAAATAAGTCAATTAAATATATTAAAATGTTTTAAATAAATATTCTGGTGTGAAATGTTTTTATCAAGATTGAGTAAAATTTGAACAGGGTAGGAAGGTTAAATAACGACAACTACAACCCAATAAACAAAGCAAGAAACAAACTGTCATTGACCTTATCGAATATGTAATCATTTTGTATTAAAGTGATCTGCTTTTATATATTACAGTAGTATATTTATTTTTATGGCATAATTCAATTATAACAATTCATGCATACATTTTTAAGATGTCATGCGCGCAATGACTTATGGATTGAAAAGAAAGTTGTTTTAAATCTAAATACATAAATACCCCCAAAAGATTCGACCGTTTCTCGTGGTATTATATTAAAAAACAGATTTTTTTAAAAAACAAATGTTAAATTTTCATACTTATATATAAAACAAGTAATTAAGATAACATCATCTGAAACTTCAAAAGTTTTATTGATTCTTAGAGATTTTAAAAGTTACAAGAAATACTTAATGATTTTTTAATAACAAAAAAGTTCTATAAACGTTTCATTACACGTTTCAAAACAATCCATACATGCGTTTTCAAGATATCACGTTAGTAATGACTTATCGACTGAATAAATATAGTTTAAAAAATCTAAAAAACACGCTTTTTAAGTATATCAAACTAAAAAGTGAAAAATAATTCGTACTATAAGCTGAAAACAAAAATAGATGAAAAATACTATATTACTATAAAATCATTGTTATTATAAGAATCAATTAATAAGCAATAAATAAAATTATAGTGGAAAAAAAGTGTGGAGTGCTCCATCTACCATGCTCCATCTATCACTACTTAAGAAGCACCCCACGCTTTTTTTCCACGATAATTTTATTTATTGCTTATTAATTGATTCTTATAATAACAATGATTTTATAGTAATATAGTATTTTTCATCTATTTTTGTTTTCAGCTTATAGTACGAATTATTTTTCACTTTTTAGTTTGATATCAAAAGCGTGTTTTTTAGATTTTTTAAACTATATTTATTTTTCACTTTTTAGTTTGATTACTTTAAAAGCATGGTTATTAGTTTTTTAAACTATATTTATTTTAAAATTTACAACGAAAAGGACATCGATCCAAATAACTTTTTTTGGTCGACTCTGGTTAATTTAACCATGCATCTCGAATCCTATTAAGAATATATAAAAAAATTCTTCACATTTTGAAAGACAACATTTTTTGCCAGATATAGCCAAATTTGGAGACATTCTTTCATTTGGCACCAAATACGTGTTGTGGCTTTCGTAATCTAAAAAGTAAATTTTTCGCCCAAATGTCGCCAATATTTTGGGAAATATTGCCAACTAATTGGTTGCTGCCATTTTCTCATGACCCTGACCCGTATTACCCAAAATGACCCACTAATCAAATTTCATCAAACATGTGACTTAGCTCAAAGGTCTCCAGGTAATTAAAAACAGTAGAATATAAAGTTGAATCAAAATCGTTTAAGCCGTTTCTTAGATAAAATTAGCTTGACAGCATTCATCAATAAAACGAAATGGCCCACTAATATAATTTTGTTTAACTTGCGATTCTGCCCAATAGTCTTCTCGTGACAAAAGACGTTTCGTTACAAAATTTAGGTAAAATTGATTGAATCGTTGTTATATATAATTAGAATAACCCTAACACATTATGACCCAAAATGACCCATTAATCGAATTTTCGCGAGCATGTGTCCTGGTCCAATGGTTTTCTCTTGCCCGAGAATATCGTAATACAAAATATAGTCAAAATAGTGAGAAACATTTTCTATATAAAATTAGCATGACCCATCAATGACCCACAAATGACCCTTATAATCAAAATCTCTCGAACATGTGATTTAGCCCATTAGTTTCCTCGTGTCTAAAAATTGTTACATACAAAATTTCGTTAAAAAGGATCCAGCCGTTCTTTAAATATAAATAGCTTGACCCAGACCCTTTATGACCCATTAATAGAAATTTCTCGAAAGTGTGACCTAGCCCATTAATTTTCTTGTGCCAAAAAAAGTTATATACAAAATTTCGTTAAAATCGATCCACCTGTTCTTTAGATGTAGCTTGACATGATCCATTATGGCCCATCATGACCCACAAATGATCATTATAGTCGAAATCTCTCAAACATGTGATTTAGCCCATTAATTTCCTCGTGTCAAAAAACTGTTCATACAAAATTTCGTTATAATCGATCACGCCGCTCTTTAAATATAAATAGCTTGACCCAGACCCTTAATGACCCAACATGACCCATTAAAATTTTTTCTCGAACATGCAACCTAGCCCAGTATTTTTCTCGTGCCCGAAAACCATAGAATGCAACTTTTTAGTCAAAACTGCGTGAGAAAATCTTTAGATAAAAATAGCATGACCCACAATGACCCCGAAAATGACCCACTAACCGAATTTTCTTGAACATGTTACCTAACCCAATGGTCTTCTTGTAATCCAAAACGATAAAAAATAAAATTTGGTCAAAATCGTTAGAGCCGTTTTTTAGATAAAAATAGCTTGACCCATAATGACCCCAAAATGACCCACTAATCGAAATTTTTCGAACATGTGACCCAGCCCAATAGTTTTTTCGTGCCAAAAAACTGTTACATACAAAATTTCGTTATAATCGATCACGCCGCTCTTTAAATATAAATAGCTTGACCCAGACCCTTAATGACCCAATATGACCCATTAAAATTTTTTCTCGAACATGTAACCTAGCCCAATATTTTTCTCGTGCCCGAAAACCATAGAATGCAATTTTTAGTCAAAACGGCATGAGAAAATCTTTAGATAAAAATAGCATGACCCACAATGACCCCCAAAATGACCCACTAACCGAATTTTCTTGAACATGTTACCTAACCCAATGGTCTTCTTGTAATCCAAAACGATAAAATATAAAATTTGGTCAAAATCGTTAAAGTCTTTTTTTAGATAAAAATGGCTTGACCCATAATGACCCAAAAATGACCCACTAATCGAAATTTTTCGAACATGTGACCCAGCTCGATAGTTTTGTCGTGCCAAAAAACTGTTACATACAAAATTTCGTTATAATCGATCACGCCGTTCTTTAAATAAAAATAGCTTGACCCAGACCCTTAATGACCCAATATGATCCATTAAAATTTTTTCTCGAACATGTAACCTAGCCCAATGATTTTCTCGTGCCCGAAAACCATAGAATGTAATTTTTAGTCACAATTGCTTGAAAAAATCTTTAGATAATAAGGAAAATCTTTAGATAATAATAAGGAGAGTTACAAACCCACAAACTCACATACAGGTGAAGTTAATAAAAGCGTGTTAAAAAAGTGATGTTTTATTTTCCACAATACACAAACCCCTCAAAAGGCTAAGTAGTTTCTCGTGGTATATAAAACAGCAGAAATTATTTCAACAAATGTCAAAATTTCATGTTTGTACTTAAACAAAATAAGATACACCAATTCAAATGTCCAGTGTTTTGTTGATTTTTGACGAGTTTAAAAGGTGTAACACTTTAAATTAACAAGAAATACTTAAATATATTTTACAACAAATAAGTTCTATAAAAGTTGTTTTCAAAACTGTGTAACAAAAAAAATTGGACATACATTACTATCAGAAATTAAATAAACTAGTACATCGAACCCGGGGTTCCCGGGTCACAGAGTAAAGGTGAAAGTTTTTTTTTTTTTTTTTTTTTTTTTTTAATTAAAATGTCTAATAAAATTTTCCTACGTAATATGCTTTTTAAACTGCCAACTAATTCCAAACAACAATTTTATATGAAACATATTAATTATGCAATTACATAAAGCTTTGAAAATTATCGGTACTTCCGTATTAGACGCAAGGTAGAAGTTATTAGCCAAACATTTTGCCAAAGAATAAAATTGCATTCGTTCAGTTTTTAAAACCAACTAAGAAAATATGGCACACAGATATTCTTTAAAATACATTTTTGTTGTTGATTGATGTATCTTTTGTAAAATAAGTTTACAACGAATTAAAGTCATTAAATTGATAGATAAAAACGAAATAAAACCAACAAAATTCACTGGGTTTTATAACCGACAATATTTTGTCATAACAGGTTTTTAACTGCTATTTTTTTCAGTTGCTATGAAAAAATGGCAACTAAAATATACAGTGATCTGTTATTTTCCATGGAGAAAAGAGATAAATGCAGGTGCAGTATGCGATTAAAATGATTTGAATGGGCGTTATTCTTCCAATTTAAGTCTCTTATTCGGCCCAAATAAAACAATCACGTGAAACAGAGCCCGAATTCTTTAACATCAATTTTTCTCTAACTGAAAAAATCTGATTATATTTTAGCATTCTAAAACAGTATTTCATTGTATTTTGAATTGAAACTGTATCGCTAAAAGTTTTCCTTTTTTGTGAAAGCACGCGGTTGTGTTTGATGCAACGCAGCAAGTTTCAGAGTTACATTTTTGATGTCATCTCCAGTCACCAAATTGCATTTCTATTCTTTTTTTTTTCTCTATGGCTATTTTTTCTTTATTTCCCACATAAATGCGATACTCAAGTTACCACCATCGGAGAAGTTGAACTAAAAACTACAAAAAAAATTAATAACTCAAAAACAAATTGAAATACAGTTTTCTAACAAACTGCATTGAAAAGCACATTTGTTTCTCTATACGATGGTATAAAGGTTGAAAACGTGCTATGTCTAGAAGTTTAAAAATTTGCAATAGTGAAAATTGCAAAACCGAAATTTTATCGAAAAGTGTTGCCATTCAAAACATGACGTATGCGTTTCGCACAGATACGTTTGGCCTTTATTATATAGATATCGTAAAATTTATTTCTCAGACAACTTTATTTTGCACTAAATCAATAATAAAATCAAATAAAAAACTCTAGAAATATTCTTTTGTACATCAGAAAACAGGAAAGTGTTTAACAATAAATATTTTCGATAAATATTAATTAATTTTTATTAAAATGACTAAATATTTTTGATAAAGCGTAATTCTTTATATTTTTATTTGTTTTAATATTTATAGGAATATAAAACGTTATTTATAAAACAGAGAATTGTCATAGGGTGATGATGATTTTTTTTTATGTCAAATATTTTCTTTTAATATTTATAGCGAAGAAATAAAGAGCACGTTACTTCTTATTCATATGCTATATAGAAGAAAAAATATTTTTTTAGAATTAATTCCTAGAAAGACATATAAAATGAAATGTTCGCAAATTATTTCTTCCATAACGTAATTTTTCGCACAAAAGAAACATAGTTTACTTCAGCTGAATGCGATTATAAAAGAACTAAACAGAGCAAAAAGAAAATTACTGTGACACTGTTTTACAGTAATATTTAAATTTTTCGTTCTGACGTTGTTACTGAGACATGGAAAATTAAGCTACTCTTTTCTTTAAAAAAAGTTTCTACATTTGTTTACAGAAGTGTAAAACTCGAATGAGATCGTATATAAGATACAATGTTCTAAGGCGTTTTAAAAAATAATTTAACTTAGTTTTATGCAGAAAATATGAAGACAAATCAAGTAAAACGTAAATACTTTTTAGAATAAGATGGATTTTCACCATAGTACGCATTTATAGCACATACGTAAGGTATATATTTTTTAATGTGATTTTATTTAAAGTAACAGTTTTCATATTTGTCAGTCACGTGATTTCAAATTAATAAAATCTTTTTCTGTTGCAAATGATTTAGTAATATTTCTACCCTCATTTTTTCTTTGTTTTAGTATTACAAACAAATTTACTTTAACATAATTATTGTAAATTCTAAATAAATAATTGGAGTTGTAAAAATCCAAATAAGGAAATAACTACGGACCAAGTTTTAAACGGGGATCAAAGGATTTCCGAACAATCCCTGATATTCTGTAGAGCTACATTTTTTGGCAATACTGGTGTTATTACCGAATTACTTTGTACGAAATTACTTTAGACCCACAGACCTTGTCTTGATATAATCATATTTTTCTACATTTTAGTATATTAATATATGGTACACAAATATATGTATAAAGAAATACAGTGTTTTTTTAAAAGTTAAGCAAGAAATACTAAATTCTAATTTTAAATTCGGTGTTATTTCACGAAAAAATTATACGATGGCCAATTGAAGTATATACGTGCAAAAAACATCACATACAGTCGATGTAATGTCCGTTTAATGTCATAAACTGGACGTAATTAACATTAGTGTAGCAAATCGTACTTTACTTCACTATAATGACACATATTACAATATGTGTCATTATAGTGATGTAAAATGCGATTTTTTACACTAATTGTATTATTATTCGCGATAGATAATCATTTGACCATTCAACTGAAATATCCCCAGAGCTGCCAAATCAACGGCTTTATTGCACACCACCATTATATTAGAGATAATTCTTTTCTATTAAATCGACTAAATGTTATAATTAAATAAAACACATTTTTCTGTGTGAAAATACTGGTGTCTAAAACAGCCAAAACTTTAGCAGCTCTGGATATTCCTTTGTCTGGTTGTTTTCACTCTGTTACTTTACACAAAATTCATTTAATGACACTCGTGTTAAGAACATCTTAATCCAAGAATTATATGCATGAACAAATCCAGTGGTGTTTAAAACTCAAGCAAGAAGTCATAAATTTTAATTTTCTATTCTGTGATATTTGCCAAGAAAATCATATAATGGACAGTTCAAGTATGTAGGTGCTACACAAATACCACAAATAGCTGATGTGATGTTCTTTTAATGTCGTAAATTATCACATGTGTCATTACAGTGAAGTAAAATGTTGTGTGTTGTGGCTTATTTAAGTGTATTTCACGATTAAATAACACCTTCACTGGCTGTCTTGGACCCGTTACTTTACACAAAAATCATCTGTTAACATTCATGTGAATGGCCTCTGAATCCTCCATTGTTAAGATACCATAATAGTGATCTTGTAACAAGTCTCTAAGCAAGAAAAATTAAGTAATTTTTATAAAATAAGGCTCACGTTGAATTTATACTAGAGTCTCCAAATGTGAAATCAGCAACTCACTGAGATATGTCATTCACTACATAATTTGGTGATTCATCACAATTCAATTCACATAAAGATTTTAGAATGTGACTTCCATGAAAGTCATTTTCATCATGACTTGCCTTGAGCAAGAACGGGGCTCTCTCCGTCAACAATCGAGTACCAAACTTCAGTTTGGAACTAAGCTTTATCTCCTTACTTTTCTCCTTTTTTCCCCCTACCTTTAGCTCCTGTAATATGCTCGTTTTAAAATAATTAATTTCTTTGAAACGTATCTTACGAATTGCATGAAAATTTGTTTTTAAGCTAATTGAAGGATATAGAGGTCATTTCTCTTGTCAGAATTGGGTACAGTTATTAAAAAAACAAATTTAGGGCTCGTTTAAATATTTAGAAAGCCTCTTTAAATAAATTTTTAAACATAATTTAAAAGTAGAAATTTTTATTTCCATTCATTTAGCACAAATAACTTTGTTCTACGAAAATTTTCTTAAAAAGTTAATAGTGGGTGTTCACCCCTTTTTTTCACACGATTGTGTTTCTTATTAATGAGCTTCTATCACTTTTAAGTATTAATGATATGAATGAAATATATTATATTTCAGTTAACTAACGTGACTGTGAAATGTGTGATATACTTATATGAAGAGGAAATGAATTATTTAATATATTTCCAAAATATCCCAAAATCTTTGAAAAAATTGAAGTATTAAAGATTATTCTACGGTTACATAGTTAAATATTTTCTTTTACGCAAAATTTTATCTCAAACACTGCTACTTCGATTATCCAGCTATGCATCTAAGATGAAAGTGACGTATGAGATCAGAATGATGTAATAAAATAAATAGAACTGAACTTAATAAAATTAATATATTTTTTTGTAATTATGTCATATTCGCGAAACTGCTACTTCTACTTTTAACTCTAATAATTATTGGCCCTTTCATTTCAAAATGAACATCCTTATTTTATAACAGTAATTACTTTGTAAAATAGTCTCTGACGATGGGCTTTGGGAATAAGCCCGAAAGTTTTTAATAAAATGTTTATTTTTAACTTGTAATTTTTTTAAAATTATTTTAATCGCTTTTAAATAGAGAATGATCTTTTGAATGTTTGTATTGTATATTTTAACAAAAAAGTTGTTACAATTAAACAAGTAAAATTATAACAGGATACGTAGATAAGAATTTAATAAACAATTTTAATTAAATTTCTTTAAAAAATACTATAGAGTAAAGTAACATAATGATCAGGTTTAATAACTTTCATTTTTTATGAGTGCGTAACTTTATATCTCATAATAGCTCAGTTTCTTTATGGCTCATAAAATAATAATTCATAATTTACATTTTATTATTACCTAATGATGTAATTTATTATCAATTTAAGGCGCATTTTAACTATTTTAATTGATTAAAAATATTATTGTTCATATTCGACCGATCTGTCGGCATCTTAAAAGAAGGAAATACATATTATGCATGAAATAATTTTTTTTTCATTTTTACTCATTGTAAAAAATTTATAATTTCACTATTTTGAGTTTCGTTAAGTAATCTATTTTCATTCAATAAGTAAGAGACATATTATAGCATAAGAAAATAAATTTGAACTTTTGAAAACTTCGGCGAAAGAAATAGAATTTTATTTTTATTTTATGTTCATGGCTCATTTGGGATTTTCCTTTGCATCTAATATCTATTTATATTCACAGAAGAGAACAATACTCTATTTTCTTAATGTATGTTCTAACAAGCTAATAAAAGTAATGGGTAGTGCAAAAAAAAAACAAAAAAAAAAACAAAAACAATTAACTAATAGTTTAATAATTTTCTTATTTTCAGCACGAGTAATATGTTTATTTGTATAATATTTTCATAGAATATCATCTCTTTATCATTACTCTTTATCATTTTAAGCTTTTATTTTATGTTCTTAACCCGATTATTTTACCTATCAGTAAAAATCTTTTTTTGTGTGTGTTTTTACAGCTATGTTAGCATTGAAAAGATTTCTGTATTTATTATGCATAGAAATGTAATATAGTATTAGTTTATTTATAGTTTAATACAATAATGGTATTTATATTATGATTTTAATTAATGCAACGGATTTTTATTGATATAAGTATATATATATATATGTATACAGGGTGATTCAGCTCGTCGGTGACAAACTTTAAGGATCGATAGAGCACACCTAGACGAACATTTTTGAATAGGGAATGTAGGGTCCCTGACGCGATGGTAAGGCGCTAGGCGCTTTCGAAAATTTGAGTGCCGAAATTCGAAACGTCATAAAAACTAGGGAAATGGTTAGATTTTCTTGCTTGTTGCGTCGAAATGATTCTGTTTGTTTAGACTTTCTTCAGTACCAATTTGATAAGCGTATCTCTTAAAACATGGATAGGGGGCGCTGCAGACTTTGGAGAGCTAGACAACAACTTTAAGCCCGTTATTTTGATAATTTAACACATGCTCGCCAAAGTTTATACTCTAACTTAAAGTTTGAACCCAAAAGTAGAGCCCTGCAAAAAGCGTAAGAGCCGGAATAAAATGTCAAAGTACAGGGTGGTCGAAACTCGAAGGCTCCTAAGAGATAAACAAACAGATTTCTTGACTTATGGCATGCATTTTCATGATTCTGTTTGCTGGGGCTCTCTGAAACTCAGTTGAACGGTACAAAAAGAAACATCGATAGGGGGCGCTTTGGGCAAAAAACATAATTCGTTGACATTTCGGACGCTAACTGGAAACGGGGCGCTACGATCAGTTAGTAATAATGAAAACACATTTTCTACCTCTGCTCAACACTTCTGAATAAATTTAGACCAAAAACATCAATGATACTGGAAATTTATTTACAAAAAATAACACTCAGAAGATGCTCGAAATTTCGACCTTGGGCCATGATGCAGGCTTCGCACCTCCGTCGCATTGAGGAGTGTGTGTTTCCAACAATGCCAGGAGTATCTCTGATCTGCCCTGCAGCTGCCACAATGCGCGCCACAAGTTCTTCAGCACTGCTGACAGGTGTATGGTATACCTCGGCCTTCAGGTAACCCCAAAGGAAGAAATCCAAGCAGGTGAGGTCTGGTGATCGGGCAGGCCAGTGAACTGGACCCCCACGCCCGATCCACTGCTGGCCATACCTTGCGTTTAGATGGAGACGCACGTCGTTCGTGTAATGGGCCGGAGCTCCATCGTGCTGGAACCACATCTGGCGACGCGAACCTTCGGGTACGTGCGCCTCCTCCAGAAGCTGCGGCAGCACTTGGTCCAGAAAAATCAGGTAATTTCCACCTGTCAGCCGTTCAGGTAACAAATAAGGGCCAATGAGGCAATCCCCCAGAATGCCGGCCCACACATTTACTGAGAAACGCTCCTGGGCTGCTCGGCTTCTGGTTTCATGTGGATTTTCATCACACCACACATGACTGTTGTGGGCGTTCCACATTCCCTCCCGGCTGAAGGTGGACTCGTCCGTAAACAAAATGCTGTTTACAAAACGGGGATCCCTGGATCTCATCGCCAAGTACCATCTTGAGAATTCCACTCGAGGGCCAAAATCCTGCTCTCTGAGCAACTGCACCCGCTGGATGTGGTAGGGGTGCAGATTCCGGGAACGTAAGATGCGCCACGCAGTTGCTTGCGAAATGCCAACATGTCTGGTGATATCTCTCGTGCTAAGACCTGGGTTGTCCTCAACCAGGTTAAGCACAGCCTCTTCGTTGTCGGGGGTGCTCACTGATCGCTCCCGTTCAGGCCTGCCTCCGTCGAAAGATCCCGTTGTGGACAACCTCTGGTGTACTCGAGCGAAGAAGGCATGGCAGGGGATTTGCCTGTTGGGGTAACGCTCGGCGTACAACCGCTGAGCGGCTCGTCCATTACAACCAGCAGCGCCATACGCCAAATGCATGTCAGCCAATTCAGAGTTTGTGTACCGTTCCATCTACTACCGATCTGCAGACAAGTAACCCGAAGCTTAAGTAGGTACCGCACGTTCAAAAGACGTGTCTGCGCATACAACTACGTCATCTCGCGTTGTCGTCTACGCATTACGTATCTTTTGCATATCGATATGGTACGATATCTTTTGCATAAATCAGCAAAAAGCACCTTATGTAAATTTTATTGCGCGCATTGTGCATGATTGAAACCAGCTATGTTTGTTAAAAAAAAAAACAAACTGCAGTTTTAATAGCTTCTTATGATAAGTAAATTACTCTCTTGTTTTGTTTCTAACTGATCGTAGCGCCCCGTTTCCAGTTAGCGTCCGAAATGTCAACGAATTATGTTTTTTGCCCAAAGCGCCCCCTATCGATGTTTCTTTTTGTACCGTTCAACTGAGTTTCAGAGAGCCCCAGCAAACAGAATCATGAAAATACATGCCATAAGTCAAGAAATCTGTTTGTTTATCTCTTAGGAGCCTTCGAGTTTCGACCACCCTGTACTTTGACATTTTATTCCGGCTCTTACGCTTTTTGCAGGGCTCTACTTTTGGGTTCAAACTTTAAGTTAGAGTATAAACTTTGGCGAGCATGTGTTAAATTATCAAAATAACGGGCTTAAAGTTGTTGTCTAGCTCTCCAAAGTCTGCAGCGCCCCCTATCCATGTTTTAAGAGATACGCTTATCAAATTGGTACTGAAGAAAGTCTAAACAAACAGAATCATTTCGACGCAACAAGCAAGAAAATCTAACCATTTCCCTAGTTTTTATGACGTTTCGAATTTCGGCACCCAAATTTTCGAAAGCGCCTAGCGCCTTACCATCGCGTCAGGGACCCTACATTCCCTATTCAAAAATGTTCGTCTAGGTGTGCTCTATCGATCCTTAAAGTTTGTCACCGACGAGCTGAATCACCCTGTATATACATATTATTTTATTAAGTAATATGTTTTATTAAAGAAATTTTATTTCTAAAATACAGAAAATAATTTTTTTCCAAATAAATAGTTTGTAATTTTCCACTCCAAAAAATATCAATTTATGTTTAAATAACACCATGATCATTTCTCTTAATTCATGTAACACACTAGTCGCTGTATACAAAAAAAGAAAAAAAAATGGTTATTACGCTGAAAAATTTGCAGAACAGTTTATAGTTTATTTTATTATTATAGTTACCCATATTTTTCAAGGGAAGTATTTGATAGGAATTTTTAAGAACCAGGGAATAAACCAGGGCTTTCCAGTTTACAATACAGCTCAAAACTCATCATATATTATCAATAGTTTGTATACCAATAATTCCTGTTTTCTCTGCGTATGCAAAATACACTTTTGTACCAAAAACAAAACAAACTTCAAAACATTTGCAAAAGGGAAAATGTTTAATACATTTCATTTAATACATAATTTTCTACATAATAGTAATAAGAAATTAAATTAAGAGCATAAAATTTACCGTGCGTATTATTATATTTATGCACATAAATTTGATTTTTTTGAGTCGGTGCCAGCTAAGCCAAGTTACAGGTAATTTTCCACTAGAATCACAACCAAGTATCTACTAGTGTCTATTTTCTATGATTTTTAGTTAAAAATTTTAATTTAATTATTTTTAAGCATTTCTTTTGATGTTATAAACGTGTATTTTCAAGTGAGATTAAATAGTACAATTATTATCCTGAATTAAGTATTAATATGAAATTAACATGATGCTGTTCGAGTTCACTTATTGAGAATTGAAAATTGTTTTTTTCGTAATTTTTTTCATAATCCTTGTTATGGTTTAAGTTGGATAAATAATTTTAATTTTAGACTTATCTGGAAAGAAGCTTTGGTCTAATATATTTATACATCGTTAAAACGTGTAATTTCATGTACAAAAATGCCATTAAATGTAAAACATAGCAACAAATAATCTCATTGATTTCAGTGACAAAACTTGCATGGGCCTAATACTTTTGTTATATACGACGAGGTATACTTACGTTTTTAAATATAAATACAAGAAATACATTCTTGCGAAAAAAAAAAATTAATTCTAATGAAATTTCAACCTTGCAATATCGATAAATTTTTGTATTCGAACAAACCAAATATCAAAATATTTATGTAACACTTGTAGTGACATAGCAGAAACATGGCATTTATAAACTTCAAAAATTTTCAGCTTATCCTTCAGATTTCATAGTTTAGTTACGTGTATGTGTAAACTATATGCTTAAAAGCGTTTGATATGCTGGCCTCAAAAAGTTAAGCTACATCAAGTTTTTCGAAACTTACCATAAAAAATTGCTGTAACAATAAATTTTATATGAATAATAAAATTTAACTAAAAAAATTACATTAAACCGATGCTATCACTTCTATTTTACAGACAAGAACAGGTAAATATAAATAAGAGAATAGTATGTGAATATCAAGCTTTTGTAATTTCGTGTGTAAGTTTTGTGGATTTTCAACTATTGTTAGCAGTTTTATTAACAATCACCACTAGAGTTAAGCAAAGTCTAAGGAGAAGGTTTTTCTCCACTTCTTTAGAGTTGTTCGCGATCGAATGGGTGAAAACGATTACTGCACATTACCTTATGATGGAAGACGTTTCAATATTCTTGCAGTATAGTCCATGGACTCTGGCACCAAATGGAAGTCTGAAGATTCTGTGTCCAGAAGACATGTTCCAGGCCGATCACGAATTACAACACTTGCAGAAGAGTGTTTCCAACCTCATTCGTCAAGATTAGACACGCTATCGTTTTGCAATTGCCTTGTAGACCATTCTTTAATATTAGGGACAAGAATCTCCGCTACTATTATGCAAAAGCGATTCACTGTAAGGAGACCAGTTGTGCATGTCCCCTTTAATGGGCAACAGAAAAGTGTTCGCTTGTGTTGGACAAGAGGACATGTTTACTGCACCAGACAACAATAGGCTTCTGTAATTTTCACGGACGTATCTAGATTCACTTCGGAGAACAAGTCCGGGCATCTGCTGATCCGTAGGCACAAGATCCACGCACCAGATAACATCAATCGAAGAATGTTGAAATACTCAGTTGCAAATATAGTAGAAACATCGTATGCGCACGAATTTCCCTCAGAGATCATACTCACTTGCGTGTATCTAAGCGAGGAACTCTGACTGATAAGAGATTATATGTTGAGATCCATCAGCCATATGTCTGCCCATATGCCGGTGGACTTTGGTGACGACTTGATACTGATGGGTTATAATGGGCGACATTGATAAGTTGGGGTTGTTCAGGACAATCTGAAACGTCACGTTTTAGAACTAATGGAATGGATAGCAAACTCGCCAGACTTAGAATCTGGCAGAACATCTTTGGCAGCATCTTGGCAGGTAGGTTGCTGCGTTAAGTCATTTTTCAAGGTCGTTACATGAGATATAACAAGGCTTACCCCGTGTCCTTGCTTCCTATTTCAGTGCATTCAATAAATAACTGTTTAATACGCACTTCGTCCTAATTATTTTGTTTCTGCCTTCATTCATTTACAAAGTAGACGCAAGAAACCAGTTGTACCCAATTTTCGGAAGCCAATCTACTTTGCACAATCACTACCACTTTGCAAAATGGCGGTGTGCTCATTGGAGGTTCCATTTGTTTAATCATGATTGGTACGATAGCAACAAATCCAATTACTGAACATATCACCGAAAAATGTTAAATTTATATTGCATAAGTTTGATATACTAAAAAGAATGCTCTGTTCAGGAAATTGTAAATAACCACAATAACAAGTATAATGCCTTCATATATAATTTACTTTATTAAAAATACCAATTATAGGCATTAGTTTTAGATCCTTTTAAAAAAGTCTCGAAAATAATTTTATATAGCATATAATACAATTGTCAATATCACAATAAAAGTTAATATAATCTAAAATTTAAAAAAAACTGATAACGTTTTCATCCTATCTAGGACATCTTCAGTCAGCGTACGTGGAAATCCTTTTCTTTTGAGCTTTATATACCGTTCAAATCCCCAGGTTTTCCCTCTCATTCTCTGTTTTTCCCTTCTTTTTCGCCAAGCATATTAACCCATCTGGGATCAATGGCTGCATGTACCATATCGTTACATGTTTTTTTTTTTTTGAGGTGAGAATTTCGAGTGTTTCTTTCGAGTGTGAGTGAATGCTCTGTTGGCTCGGATTATTTAATAGTTCAAACAACCACTGCGGATTCTAGATCATAATAACTCTTAGTGCTCTGCTTGCGACATCGAAATCATTGTAACCTTTAGCAATGCTTGGAGGTTGCGATTTCTTGATCGTTATACATCTTGATGCCCCGTCGAGGCGATTGAGATGAAAATGCGGATAGTAAGCGTAACGGAATCTAAACTGCATGTATGAGTAGCACTCCCAAATTAAGAAAACTCAGTGCTTTTAATTGAGTACTTGGTTTGAAATCCCTTACATAAAGAAAACAGTTTGATGTAATGTATTACATATTATATGTTCATAAATTGAAATGTGGCTTATTAACAGTTCTTTCTTTGACATTAGATGAATTAGCAATTTAACTTATAAACACATACAACTAGAAACATACGGGTAAGCAATAATAACCAGACAAAATATTGATAAAAGCATGAATCTTAGTACTAGTCAGGAATAAAGTATGATTATAAACTATGAATAACGTAACGCACCAGACAGGAATTTCTTTTTTAGGCATATAGGCGCATCCGCCATTTAAATTTAATTAATTTTCTAGGCTGCATAAAAATTCATACAAAATTATGAATTTCAAGGACTTGATGTAATTTTCATATAATTTCATAACAAGAAGAAATTTATTCTGGTATCGCAAAATTATTTAACATTAAGGTGGTAAACGTTTTAATTGTGCTAGTTGTTAATAGTAATTGTAATCTTAATAAACAATATAATTCATTTAAATGTGAAATTCATGCGTTGTCCAAGTTTCTACGAGTAGGCAATAGCTGATACTAAATAAATCCATCGCGAATGTACAATTTACAC
The DNA here is from genome assembly GCA_964019185.1 of Maratus speculifer. NCBI lineage: Eukaryota > Metazoa > Arthropoda > Arachnida > Araneae > Salticidae > Maratus > Maratus speculifer. The sequence goes on from OZ025292.1 coordinate 168,343,218, forward strand.
TGCTCAAAACATTTAAAGGATATTTGAATTTTTATGTAAAATAAAGATATAAACGAAATTTTTTTGCCGAAAATAGAAGAAGAGAATCACAAATACAAATTTTTCTGGTTTTCAAACTGTGGAGTATGCAAATTTTGAGTTCGAAGTCAAAAACGTCGCTTCAGCGGCAGCGAATGAAATTTCACTTTCAACTGGATAAAAGAGAATGAAGACAAGGATGATCGGTATTCAGTGATTGCTTTGTTTCGATGAGTACGATGTCTCAGCGAAGTCATTTGACAGATTCAGAAGCTTGGAGAATTGTTGGTAGGTTAGAAGGGGGCCAAACTCAAGCCGAAGTAGCGCAAGCCATTAGAGTGTCACAAAGTGTCATTTCCAGGATCTGGAACCGTTTTTAGGAGAGTGGATGTGCAGGCCGAAGACCAGGGCAAGGTCGTAGATGGGCGACAACGCCCAATGAAGATCGGTATTTAGCGTTAACAGCTCGGAGACACCGAAATATGAACGCTACCCTTCTCCAACAACACCTTCGCTAGGCTACAGGCACCACGATTTCAACTCAGACTGTCCAAAACCGGCTCCATGCTGTAGGTCTGTATGCTCGCCGACCGATGGTATGTGTTAGATTAACATCAAAGTATCGTCGCGACCACAGGGAGTGGGCAACCGAGCATGTCAACTGGAGGAGAAATGAATGGAGCAATAATCTGTTTTCTGACGAGTCCCGTTTTTCTGTGCATCCGGATAATAGGCGTATTTTCATCTGGAGGGACCGTGGCTGTAGGAATAATCCTGCGTTCGTGCACGAAAATGTCAGATTTGGCGGTGGAGGAGTGTTGGTGTATGGTGGCATCTCCATTGACTAGCGCACTGACCTCTACATCATTCGAGATTGAGCTCTGACTGGTCTCCGATATAGGGATGAGATCCTCAGACCTATTGTAGTCCCTTACGCTGCAGCAATCGGAGATAACTTCATTTTAATGGACGATAACTGCAGGCCACATCGTGCAAACCTGGTGGAGGATTTCTTTTTCGAGGAAGGAATCGTTCGAATGGAATGGCCAGCGTGTTCTCTAGACATGAATCCAATCGAGCACGTTTGGGACGCTCTAGGAAGACGAGTTTCTGGCCACCAACAACTCCCACAAACTCTCCAAGAACTGGAAAGAGCTCTTCTGGAAGAATGGGGCAGAATACCCCAACTCGTCATTAATAGCCTCATTGAGTCCATGCCTCAAAAGTGTTCAACGTTGCTGGCCGCCCGTGGAAACCTTACCCCCTACTGAAAATGATTTTCTTTAAAGGAAACACCTTTTCTTATTCTTTTTTTCTCATATGCACAAATTGTGTTTTTTTCCTTTTGTACACAAATGCGCAATAAAATGCATTTTTTTCTGCCAAACATGTGTAATTTATTCTCATATAACCTACTATGTCTGTCGACCATGTATCAATCAGCTAAAAAGTGTTCCAGATACAAAATCCACCTAAAACTGCAATATCCTTTAATTGTTTTGAGCAGTGTATTTTTTCCGACACAATATCCATTATAGCGCCTTTTTTATTTCATGTTGAAAAATTAGCAATACATAAGGTGACACATTTAAATTTCTATTTATAGAATTTGTATACATGGTGTATTTTTATTCTATTTTTTTTTTTAGCTACGAATGTTATTTAACGTATTCGTCGTACATTTTTCAAAACATACATTTCAGTATTTGGATTGCTTTTAATATGGGTAACTTGCTGAAAGCAGTTTTATGAAAAAAATCATCGTATTAAATTTAGCCAATATTGAATACACAATCAAGCAAAATTTTCCATCTTAATGGGATTTTTTGGTTGAGGGAGAGGCAGTAGCGGTGATGATTAATTACTAGACTTAAAACAATCTTTTGAATTGAATACCCATACATTTGTTTCAATTAAATATACTATTGCACTGCTTTATTGAGAAATTCGTTAAATTTTCGTTTTTTTTTTTTAAATGTTTTTAAGATGCACTTAGGCATTTATTTCCGTGTAAACATGAGCATAAAACTTCAGTTCTTTTCAAAATCGATATGCATTTTAGTTAAAAGGTCTAAAAGTTTAAAGGTTCCTTTAAACTTTTATTCCCAAAAATATTCTACTTTTAAGTTCGTAGATTTGAAAATATAAATAATTCGCTTAGGTAGATCCGTTTCTCAAGGAAATGGAGTATATCGCTGGAAAAAAGTCCAAGTACTTTTCCAAAAAATGTAATTTATTTTTTCTTTAAAGATTTCAGACAGGTATAATATGAAAAAGACGTTAAGAAATATAAGAGGAGTTAAGGTCATGCTAAGATGGGTTTTAGTTTATTTCTAAGCTAATATTGCTTGGATTGTGCAACTAGAAATTTCTTTTTTAGTTTATCGCAAAACATTTTACGATTCTAAAAAACTATTTTTATTTCAAAATATCTAGGACAATTGCACCATAAAATATTAATACATATTATGCTAAAAACTATTTTTATTTTTAAATAACCTGGACATTTGCACCATAAAGTATGATGCATAAGAGATATAAGTTAAAATCTCATAAACTTGTTCAATGGTACGCATAAACAAGAACTTTAATATGAACTTGTACAAAATAAAATTAATGCTAAAACATAATATCAACGTTTCGAATTACATTTGTAGTCATCTACCGAATTAAATTTGAAGATATGATATTAAAAAGCTTAAAAATTGAGAGAAAAAAGTTTCCTGTTATGTTTTGAACAGTTTTATTGGTGGAAAACTGAGTAAATTAGGAATTTTCTTTTATGAAATAAGTTGAAATGAATTGAAAATTCGTTTCAAGATCGTAGCTTAATATTATAAAATATTTTTGTTATTTACCTGTATGAAATACTTCATACTTTGTCTCTTTTGTCTTACTGGTTTGAATGTAATCCGTTGCCCTTGATAGATGTTGACAATCCATGGTCTTCAAATAAACTTTTGATTCATCATAGCTTTATTTCATATTAAAATTTCCTGATGAACATTGCAGTTTTCTATTCATGTAACTAATGAAGTCTCAGGCGAAAACTTTTCTTTAGAATTTTCAACGCTACAACATCATAAATCTCCTGAAGACGGCTTCAGAAGCAATTCTGAACGTTGATATATGTCCATAGAGAAATTCTTGCTTATATGTATTAAGTAAATTTATGCTTTTTAGCGTATACATTAGTGTTAAAGTTTATTTTATGAAAACACAATTTCAGTGTTTTGATTTTAAATACACTTAAAACATGGGTTCTGAAAATTGAGTAAAAAGTACTCAATTTTAAGGTATTTCACATGCTCAAAATAGCTCCGATCCAAAAGTTCTCAAAACTAAGAAAAACATGTATTCGTTTTTTAATCCATGGTTGTGTTCAAATATGAATCACTATTATCTGTCCTCTGAATTTACAAATTAAAGTGAATATTTGCTGGTATGTACTTCTTGCTCAAAATTACGAAGAATAAATATTTAATTAATTTTTTATTAAGAGAAATAGTAAAATTATAAGTAAAAAATCCAAATCGAAAATTTTTATGACAAGAGAATTTTTTTGCAAATATACTTTATTTTAATTTTAGAATACTGTGCATAATTTAAAATTTACATTAATAATAAATTTTTATGCCTGCATGAATGAGATAAACCAATGCTGGGTATAAAATTATCGTTTGTTTGGATGTGTTAACATATGCTGTTTCAAAATTAAGAAAGAAATGCAATTATTTCTGAACGAAACATACTCAATTCTGAAACAAATACTGAACGAAACAACGACTTACTCATTTTTGAGTGCTTCATTCTTTTCAGTGTAATTTCAATCAGATCGGTCTTTGAGAAATTTTAGTCAGATTGGGTTTTGAGTGATTTAATGTAGTTGCAAAGAAAATTCCCTTCCTCCTCAAAACGATATCAATAAAGCAAATATTGTCAACGGCATAACGCAGTAAAATATTCCATTACTTAAGAATTGCGCATGCTTAATTTAAATATTAATTTGTTGGTGTGTTTATAATGGCCAATCATCAACACGTGGGATATAGGCCCTATGGGCGACGTGCCCTCCGTGGGGGTCTTTCTAGAGGAACTTAACTCGTATTTACGCAAGGAAATTCAAGGATCGAAAAAAAGTACTGAACACTCCAAACGTTTAGGCCGATGGCTGCCAATGGGTTCGAACCCAGTACCTGCCACCTACCAGTTTCAAGAGGTCCCCCTCGGACACTGGCGGAGTTTAAATACTCTATTGGCAACAGAATATAGATTCATTTTTATGCAATTTATTTTGTATATGAGGAAAGTGTGCCCTCATAGCATGCATGGTACCAGTGGCGTCATTGTGACATCACTGTAAGTCACTTTGTTCACATCAAGTCTGTGAATAAAATGCCATCTCTCAGTGACGTCACGTCACATTATGACTGAGAAGTGACTTTCTTAAAAATTTTTAGAACATTAGAAATATTCTTCAAAACATGTTATTTAATTTAAAAAAACAGGTTTCTGGCAATTTAAATAGTTTTTGTCACAGTTTCGTCACAATGTTAATGTCAAAGTGACAAGCGACACATTTTTCACAAATTTGTCCCACCATGACTTCACAAAGTGGTCACAATGTGACGTCACAAATGAACACTAAAACGGCCATAACGACTTCACATTTTAGTCAATGTGACTTCACATCGACGTAACGTGACGTCACATCGACAAGCGATGGTCACAAAGTCACAATGTGACTTCACAACGACGCCGCAGTGACGTCACCATGCCTTACGGGTGTATAATAAAAATTCCATTTCTCTCTTTCTCTCTGTCTATCTATCTATCTATATATATATATATATAGGGGAGAGAGGGCGCGTTTGAACTGGGGGCACCTTTGAACACGCTAAATATTTTTCTTCGAATAAATTATTTTTAAAAATTGTAAATGGCAATACATTACTGCTGCTTCGAGGGAATAATTTTACAAAGCTGTACTATTTTGTATGAACAGTACTGTTTAAACAAGGTATGTATTTTTCTCCCTCTTGAATCTAAACTTAAAAATATAAAGTTGTAAGATTTTTGTTTACAAACTTGTATCCCTAAAGTTATAATTTATTGTTCAATGCTTAAACAAAGATGTTAGTTTTAGTTTATAAGCTTTGTTTTATTAATTTTTTTCAGCTGAATCGAGTAAACCGTTGTAATGTTGAACTCCATATGTTAGGACACCATTGAACAAAAAAGTTGGGGCGCCATTGAAAAGCGAAAAAATACAGAATAAACTGGTGATAAATAATAATTAAAATAAATTTAAAGAGAGCACTTAAAATTATAAAGTAAAAAGTTGTTCATGAATCTAAATATTATTATTTCTCATTTTTTTTAAATCTGAAATAAGGTTAATTAAGAATGTCAAAGAACATAGACTTATGCTGCTAACAATTCCCCATACTGCACACATAGGTTCCAAGCTCTATATGTATCAGTAATGGGAAGTTTCGAATCTAAATTTAATCAAATCAAAATTCATTTATTGGATAATTGCAAATCCTGGATACAAAACAATGATTCATGATTTAACAAGTTTCCAAACATTCTGGTTTCAGTAACGGATAAAACGGAATTTTATATCAGGTCTTTAAAAAAATTTAAATTTTTCAGAAGCATCAGATATCACATTGGTATATTTCAAGGATATTGTAAAAAAGTTTTCACAACAAAGAACACAACTGGAGGGACACTTTGTATTTTATCCACAATGAGTTTTGGCATCAACTTTGATGGATTTAAGTTTGGTTAAATATCAACAAATTAGTAATTTCAACAAAATGTAGTTATTTAATTTTATTCATATTACTTTATATTTCTGTAACATAGGCAACTTTTTATAAAAACTCTCAATGTTTTCATATTTTATTAATTTGTTCAAAGGTGTCCCTTGCTTGTTCAAAGGTACCCCAACATGTGGAAGGTATGAGCAAAAATCTTTGAACTTTTTAAATCCTCACAACTTATTTAATTTCATTGGAAAATATTTAATTTATGGTTCATATGATGAAGAAATGCGTTGTTTTTATTATGTAATGTTTAAAACTAAATAAATAATTCAAGTAAGAAATATATTGATATTCTGAAAAAATGTTCAAAGATGCTCCCTTATAATACATAGCAATTTTAATTTTAATTTGAAATCTAAGACTTAAACCTACATTTTTAGGTAGTTTTGACCTTTATTAAGAAACTTGTATTATAGCAGAACCAGAACTTATGTTGCAAATTAGATTGATGGCCAGGCGACTCTGTAAAACTAAAAATGTTAAAAATATGTTAGCTTGTTTTCGAAGTGTTAAAACAATACTTATTTTTGAAAATGCTTCTCCTAAAATATTAGAAATTGTGTAAAAATATCACATTTCTTTTGAAGCTGAATTAACAAAAGTTAAAAAAATATTAAGTTAGCATTTTCTCTTTTGAAATGTAAATATTGTTTCGGGGTATTCCTACTTACTTTAGGAAGCACTGTAAATAATGTTAAAACAGAATGCTAGATGTTGTATAACGTCTCTCTTACTTAATTTCTGTTTTTCATCTACGACAATTTAATTTAATTTTTATTCTTTTTTTAATCTGCAATTTTGTGTTATTTATTTTTTTCTTTTCCCGTTCTTCTATTTTCTTATGAAACTATTTATTTAAAGTTTATTTAAAATCCTTTTAGTTATAGAAATACAATGCATGATAAAGTAAAATATAAAGTTCAAATTTATTTCTGGGAATAATACATAAGGAAATTACAAAACTTAATGTTTTCAGAAATTATTCCGATAACTACTATTAATTAAGAATATGCAATATGAGAATTCATATATAAAATTCAATTCCCTTTCAAATCATTAGTGATTACATTTTCGTTTTTCAATTATTTCATAAAACAGTTAATGAACGAAAAATTTATTTTTAATTTATTTCATTTTATATCTTTTAATAAAATTAACGCTTTAGATTTTCATGAAAGCAAATTTTTGTGATTTTATTCCTTTTAGATTTAAGAACAAATTATATGTCAGTTATTTTTTTAAAAAAAGAAACGTTTTATAAAATAGCATATCTTTTTTAAATGACTTTTGACGATTTCATTATAATTTCATGCCGCTTCTCAGGTTGGTTTGCATGTTATATATTTGAAATAAACGAGTATATAAGTGCGATTATTATTAGCGGGCTTCAACAAGAGGTCGCAAACATACAGGGACACATTGGTCCATGCCGCGAAATTATCGATAAATTTTTTATTAACCTTAAATCAAACGAATTGGATATTCAGAGAGCCACTTAAAAAAAAGAACTAGTCTCGAATCCCTTACAACATATGTGATTGAGCGTAATTTAATTACTCTGCTTTTACAAGTTTGACGTGTATTGCTTGTATACTATTATTAGACTGTGCATTACAAAAATATATCTGTATTATATATTACCTCAGCTTCTTAAGAAAAATGCAAATAGCATCCAATAGCATTATTCCCTTCTTAACCTCTCGATATTATAAAAAAAGACCTTTTTTTTACAAGCAGATAAATTTACAGTGAAAAAATTCATTACATTAATTTCCCGAAAACAAGATATATGAAATTCTGCCTAATTACTAATTTAGGCTATTACAAAAAATGGATCTAAAATTTGATTTAATTATTTTTTTTATTAAATTTGAAATTTGTTTAAATATAAATTCATATTTGTTGAATACGTTAAATTACGCTCATTAAAATGTTTAAAATTTTTCAAATTCGACGATAAAGCACTCAATTTAAGAATTTTTTAAATATATGAATCTTCAGTTTGGATCTATATATAAAATAATTCGTTTTAAACTTAGAATGATTTATTATTAAAAATAGTTTTTTATATTTTGTCAAATCGAATTTCTAATTTCTAATTTTAATAAATTTAAAGGTGTAATGAAAGATCTTTATTAAAGATACACTTTAAAAAAATTTCATCATCTTAAAAATATGTGCTGCATATACATTTAAACAGGGTGTCCAGTAAATGGCTGGCCCATTTTGAATGTAGATAACAAAAAAAGAAAAACGGTTAGCGAAAAAAACGTGCCGTTTGCTGCATTGTTATCGGAAAATTAATAAATTTCAAAATATGCACTTTCTTAAAATAGTTCAAATTCTGACCAAAAGATGGCGCTGGTGGCGGCAACAGGCTGTCGAAATTCAGACATAATTGTAGTTTTCATGCGTATGAATTTTTCGGCTCATTTCGCAGAGTCGAATCTCAGTCGAAACAATGAATCGACTCCCCACTCAACTACTAAAATAGAGTTTGTTGGATGGAAAGAGATTTATTATAATATTTATGATTGAATGATGCCTATTATATTTAGTAAAAAACAACAAAACAACGAAACATACTTTTTTAATAAGCATTGACTTTTCACACATTTACGATAAATAAATTCTATTCAAAAATGTTTTTGCAATCGGTTAAATGATTCTCTTTTTACGTACAGTATGAAATATGGGATAAACACCTTTTTTTTTAAGTTAAAAAATATCAATATTTAATCTAAACATTTCTTACATTAAATAGTATGAAATTGTACTTAAAAAATTAGTAGTGCTAAAAATCTTTAAGTGATGGATCAAGCAAACTCTTCTTGCTCATATCGTGCAGTAAAATCAGTTAGGTGGTTAAAACAGTGGTACGGAAATAGTGTTGGAAAGATCCCTTTCTAAAATAAAACGGAGCAGTGACGGGGGTCACATATAAATATAAGGGGCCGTCACATATACATATAATAAACCTTATAATGAAAGAATCTGCTTATAACAAATCTTATTTTAAATGTTAAAAAATATATCGGTTTCGACGGAGAAAATAACATACAAAACCAGCTGGTAAGACGGAAACCTATGTAAAACAAAATATTGTTCATATTTCTTAAAACCGAATTCCCTTCATTATACTCATATTTTGACATTTAATATTTAAAAAAATGATTCTAAAAACTTTTTGAAAATTATATATGAAAAACACTAAAGTTCCAGCAATTTGGTAATATTTATATTTATAAAATTGAAAAATAATAAGTAGAACTATGATGATTCTGTGATGATTCCGAATATATTGTGCTTTCTGTAATGACTTTTTGAAAAGGGGTGACTCGCAGACAATGAAAATAGACAAGTCGCATCTTTTTTTCCAAGCATCCTTCCATTTCAGTGTCATGCGTTTGCAGTCGGGGGAAGAAGAGGGAAGGGTTGTGTGTAAAAAAGAATCTCAAAATCTGTCGTGGTTTTCGTAATAAAATTTTCAGATATGTTAAATGTCAAAATATGAACATAACGTAGGAATAAATTCGGTTTGGGAAAATGAAAATTCTTTCGTTTTAGACAGGTTTCCATCTTAGCAGTTAGTCTTATATATTACTTTCTCCGCCGTGATCAATAATTTTTCATGTTTAAGACAGGATTTGTTATAGAAGAAATACAGATGAGCCTTTATTCTAAGGTTTAATATATTTTTTATGTGCTGCATTAACAGTCGCTGTTCCGCTTTTTTAAGACAAGGAACTTGCTACCACTATTTGCGTACCACTATTTTAACTTCTGATTTCACTACACCACGTACAGGCAAGAAGAGCTTGCTTGATCCATCTCTTAAAGTTTTTTGACATGAGTAATTTTTTTAAGTACAATTCCATACTATTTAATGATGGAAATGTTTAGATTAACCGTGAAGATTTTATTTACTTAATAAAGCGGGCTTGTTTCAATTTATTGCACGTAAAAAGACAATAAGTTAGCCGGGTACAAAAACATTTTTTATACAATTTACTTATAGTAAATGTGTGAAAAGTCAATGCTTATTAGAAAAGTATGTTTTGTTGTTTTTTATTAAGTATAATAGAAATTAATCAATCATAAATATCATTATAAATCTCTTTGTGTCCAACAAACTCTATTTCTGTAGTTCGAGTGCAGAGTCGATTCAACATGTCGACTCAGATTCGAATCTGCGAAATGAGCCGAAAGGTTCATGCGTATGAAAACTAGAGCAATATCTGAATTTCGACAGCCTGTTGCCGCTTCCAGCGCCACCTATTGGCCAAAATTCGAACTAGTTTAAGAAAGTGCATATCTAAAAATTTTTTGTTTTTTTATAACAATGCAGCAAACCGCACGTTTTTTATCTCAAACCGTTTTTCTGTTATTTACATTCAAAATGGGTTTGTCATTTACTGGACACCTTGTATCATTAAATCATATATTCACTTAATCAATATTTTTTTTGTAATTTTTAACATATATTTTTGTAAAAAATCAATACGATAATTCGGAAGGCACTAAATTGGGAAGTAGCATAATGTTTGTAAATTATTAAAGATTAATTAAAGATGCATCATTTTATAGTTTATAGCATTCTATTATTATACTACTTTATAAATTTAAAATTGATGCAAAACACACTCAAGATAATTTAGTACAGTTTTAAAAGCAATGTAACATAAATAATGTGAAATAACAAAAAAGGCATCGTACTGATAGTGCAAAATAAATAAAAATAAAATGAATATAATTTTAAACATAATTTAGTAATTATTTTTTACTAATGTTAATACGTTTTAATTTAAATTATTAATTATGTATATATTTTTTAAAAATTGAACGATGAATTTAAAGCAAAGAAATATAAATAATTTGAATGCATAATGTTTCAATCATTAATTGTGCAAATATCTAACACCATAATTATAAAAAAACCACAAATAAAATAAAAAATACGTTAATATTTTCACGAAAACTAATATCTGTTCAAAAAAAAAAATATATATCAACGTTGCAATAATCGTATTCCAAAGATAAAATTGCAGTACCTAGTATTTTCCAGTTAGATTTTTTTTTCTCTTTCACAAAATTACATTTAAAAAATGATTAATGATTTTTAGATACAAATTATGCCTCTAGTGAATTAATCGAAATAATTTCTAATTTTCTTTAGCTTCTATTTGAATTTTAAACTTAATTTCAGTCATTATCCTTAAACCGGAGTATATTTAACGGGAATGACTTTTAATATTGGAAAGTAATTAACGAACGAGTGAAGAAACATCAATTTAAAAATATATATATATGTATTCAGAAAATTTGTACAATTTACTGTGGCTTTATCTTCTGGTAAAGCTATCTTATGAGAATTTCCGTTAACTTAATAATATTGCATTAGTAAGCTTAATTTTGATTGTGTTTTAATGCAAAATTTCATTAGTTTTGATGTGTGTTAAACGCTATGGTGTATTTGTAATGAGTGAAAGTTTTTCGAAGTATTTTTAATGTGCTTTATCTGTTTTAATATTTTAGGCAATATATATTTTTGAAAATTAAAACTATAAATATGACGATTTTAGTAAATAAACGGAAAATACGCGTTTAACTGAATTACTTAGATACATAGAAAATTATAAGTTATAAAACTGCATCAAAAAGTTTAATTTTGTTTGTGTTTTAATGCAAAATTTCATTTCTTTACATGTGTTAGATGTCATGGTATATTTGTAAAGTGTGAAAAGCGTTCAAAGAATTTTTAAAGTGTTTTATGTATTTTAATATTTTAAGAAGATGTATTTTCGAAAATTCCATTTATAGATAGGCTGAATTTAGTAAATAAACAAGAAGCACTCGTTTAACTATATTGCTTAGATACGTAGAAAATTAAAACTTGATCCATTTTAGAGAAAGTAGTACATTCGGAACCATTTGTACATGTATGCATTTTTAAAAGAGAAATGCACAATACATTTTACCTATTAGTAATATAAAAGAGTAATACCTACTTTATTTATTAGAAACATTTTCTTTATTTTAAAGTAAATTTAAGATCCTTTAAAAAAAGTGGCTCCAAACATATAAAGTTTTAATTAAATAAGCAACATGAGGACTTATTACACAGTAAAATTTTTACTAAAGAGGTGCAAGCATACGAAAACTTTAAAACATTTAAAAAACTTTTCAAGATGTCAAAATATCTATGTCAGAAGATATTGATGTCCATCTCGTGCTTCCAGTTAACCATTAGCCGTCATCAGAGAAACAGTTCCCCTGATGATGGCTAATGATTATAAGGACTATTGCAATTTTCTGAGTTTGTAGACCTAGCAGGTCTCCGATAGTATTAACTCATTTAATGGGAGGAACGATGTAATACATTTTTATTTTTTATTTATTTTAAATCTATTTTAAATTCTTTATCCCATTTAATTAAATTTATTTTCTATTAATTCACTATTTTCTTTTTTAAAATACTTATATTTTATTTTCCATTTCATAATTCAATTTGTGTCTCGGACTCAGGCCAATTTTGTTTTTCCACTATGAATTCATCCTATTTAATAATATTTTTTTTTCTTGTTCATAAGATTTTTCAAAGGAAGCTTTAATGCATTTGCGCTTTTTGGAGGAGCATTTTGCTTCTTTTATCCGTACGCCAAAATGGGTTCTGCCATCTGCTTTAAATTTTTCACATTACAATTTTTCGTATTTCTACGCTCTAGTTAATAAATTGATTTACGTAGGATCAAAATGGAACTGCGCGTTTCTCTTGACTCAAAATCCACGGTTACAGTTTCAGTGGAATTTCAGTGCTGTTGTATAGCTCCTTGATATAAATTCTGACATTTTACTAGTTGTGTGCTATCGTAATTTCACTTTTGCACTATCGTAAATTACTGGCATTGCTTAACTAGCACTACTTAAATAAACCTACGTTTTGAAGGAACTGATTATTTCATTGAAGAAACCCTACTGTGTTTTTTAATTGTTATCTTATAATACCTTCCATAACCACCTGGTACACACTTCTGATGACTGTATTTAATTACTTTATTGACATAGTTTTATTTTTCTGATACATTCCCTCTAACTTAAGTTACTTCATCATATCATTTTTAGGACTATATACATAAATATATAAAGACCGAGCATTTTGCTTAATATCACAACAATTAAAATGCACATTAAAGACACACACGTTAGAAATCGGGAGATTCTAAGATTTTCCTGTTACAAGAGGTTTCAGTTTAAACTGGAATCGAATTTTATAATTTAAAAAAGAAATAAACCTTCTTAAATTTTAAAATGCAAAAAAATGAACAAGTTTTAGAGATTGCTCTAATTAAACCTTTGGTTAGTCTACTTTGTTTTCAAAATACAATAAATAAATTTTATATTCATTTACTTTATTCATTTCTAACATTCAATTAAGACAAAAAATGTTTCAGAAATGTTTTACATTGTTTCACATTACATAATAATCTTTTTAAATAATTCCTAGGCATCAATTTCAAATCGCAGAGACGGAGAATTTTTGAAAATGCAAGTAACGAGTACATTAGGAGTAGCCTTGTAAATAAATGAAAATTTAAATTAATCTGATTATATGCACTTTTGTGATTCCGTAATTAATACGTAAGGACGGAACCATTATACAATTACTGTCACAGCAATTTTAATGTTAAAGTATCAATCATATAAATTTCAAACTGGGGGAAGAAATAAAATCTTATATTTACATATTTTTAAATATTCAGAAATATATATTTTTTTAAATGTGGAAATGTTAATTAAGTTATTTGAAAAAAATCTTTGTGTATCGTACTTACAAACTCACAGACTCACAAACAGACATTTTATAAAGACATGTTCTTTCGGGATCTCGTATCCCTTAAACGTGTAAATCCTTCAGAAACCAGAATTCGAAAAAGCTCACGAATTGAAAACATTCTTCTTGTACAGACAGATTAAATTCAAAATAAAATAGTTTTTTTTTCAATAATTTTCAATAATTTATAACTTATATTTATCTGACCCCTATTTTTAGAGAATTATTTATGGAAATGGTTTACATTTAAAGTATACAATACAAGTCTGTACTTTGTAATCTATTATTTGTAACTGGGAACACATTTATTATTTATTTTTGAATCATTCGTTATTCTTTTAGCATTTGTGAAAATCCTGCAATGGAAAAAACAAGTGGGTAAGTGTGCAAACTGAATGCATAAAGGGTTTCGTTTAATATTTATTTTAAAAAGAAATCTTATTCGTTAATTAATGTATTCAAATTGTTAAGTATAGCATTATAATTAAAGTTTTATTTAACATTACAATGAAAACACGTCTTTATTTACCAACAAACGCTGTTATTCCATCAATTTTCTCTATTTTTTATTTATTGTAACTACCCTTTAAAAAAATAACAGCACTTTCGGAAGCATCAGTGCTTAGTTTGTCAACTGAAAAAGAATTGTAAGGAATCTTTTCTGATTCGTTTTGATCAATATATCATTTAAAGTTGTATGAAACTGCTTTGTCATTAAACAAAAGCATTAAACAGATTCAATATGCTAATGTCGTATTTCGCAAATAGTGATTTAAATAAATAGTTCAATTCCATTACCAATTTTCGTAAAACGCAGATTATTTTGATCGATATTCCTTTGTGAATTAAATTCATGTTGTGAAAGGTTTCGCTAAAAATTCCAATCATACATTTTAATTCAATTTAACTCTTTATCACACGCACACATCTCTATGACGTACCCACACGCACTAGTTCAATATGACCCTAAGTTTGTCGTGAACTTCTCGGTAAATTATGGACATTATAAATAAAATAAATAAAGTCAAGAGTATTGTTTGAATCGTTTTTAAGTAACAAGATATATCATTTGTTTTAAAAATCAAATTTCAAAACAAAAAATATCCAAAAGAAAATCTTACATTTAACTTTGTATCTTTTTTCGGCATTCAATCGTTTTCTGTCGTTTTGAAATGCTTACACATTTAGTACATAATTTTAACGTTTTTTTTTCTTGAAAAAATATGTTTAAATAACATTACAAGAAAAATTTTGTATACAAAATTGTATATTTTGTTATTTTGTATATTTTGTATGTTGGATAAAAGTGACCCATTCACACAAGCCACTATAGAAAAATCTCGTGTTTCAAGTTTCTGTTCTCAGGATCTCCTCTTGCTAGACCTCCCCAGTAATGTACCTGAAGTGACAAGTGCCAGTCTTAAGAAATTCCTGAAAATCCTGCGCATGATAGGGAGTGTCGTGTCAAAAATACCCGATGTGTGTGCTTACGGGTTAAAAATTTTACAAAAGAGAGTCATACATTTAGATTACAATTAAGCATGTTGAGAAAGAAAATTACAGTGTAATCCCGATCTATTGTTCCCGCATCCATCGTTTTCCCGCATTGATCGCTTTATTTCTATGGCCCCTGCACAAATTATACTTAAATAATGTCAACGAAACCCGCAGGCAATGTTTTTTAAAAAACTTTTTCCCGCATTCATCGTTTTAATTTTTTTCTCCTCACCGAAATTAAATTGAAAGTCATGCGAATCCATATGACATATAAAAGGGAGTTACTTCTTTTATCCTAAAACATTTCATTTGTGCTGTTTAAGTTAAGAATGGCAACAATAAATCAGTTCAAGAGTGATTGAATATAGCAGAGGTTGCGATTATATTTCCATTGATAAAGATGTTACAACATATGATGTCTTAAACATAGAAGTAATGTGTGCTAATGCAAAAAATGAAAATAATGGCGAAGAAGCACAGGACAACTTTCATGCTGCGGAAGGGGATACATCAGTGCTAAATCAGTCTTATGGAATTACGACATTTGATTCTGCATGAACGTTTATATATGCATATATTAAATTAAAGAAAATGACCAGAAAAATGTTCTGTAACTTGAAAGTTTATTTTTGGTTAAAAAAGGGACAAAAAACCAAACAAAAATATTTATTTTTTAAAATAAATATCAATTTAAATTCGATTTATTTATTTTACTATTTACTAAGAAGCAAATTAGTATTTATTAGTATACTGCATATATTGCAAGCATTAGTAATACATAAAAATTGTGTTTTTCGGTCTATTGAAGTTAATTCGCATTCATCGTTTTTTTTCCCGTACCACTTGAAAAACGATGGACCGAGGTTCTACTGTGTTTGAAATGCATGTAAAAATAATAACATTTAAATTTGTTAAACAATGAAATTAACAGAGGGGTTAGCTAAATAAAGTTTTTCTTTCTAGACATTTAGATGAATGAGAGCATAGGTTTATGAAAAGATGCATCATATAAATTTCGATTGGGAAATTTTGCTTGCAATGACTGCCATATTGTGTAAAACGTGAATTTAAGATACCCGTCAGTTCAATTTTTTTATTTTGATAAAATCTATATATTTATATATTACACTATCGTATGTGGAGAAAATAAGCACGATTATTTGTCAATTGTTTAATGGTCTCGTCCGAATGAAATACATTTCAGTGGTTAGAAAGTAAAGACCTTTGGCAGAATTTAAGCCCAAGTAAATCGGGTTTTATTAACTTTTTTCTCTTTCGCATCAGTTATAGAGCTTCAAAATATCATTATTTCTGTCTGTTACTTTTTACTTTGATAAATAAATAAATAAAATAATAATAGAATTCATGAATGTTAAACGTTTCAGGTTAAAAATAAAGTTATGTATTGTAAATAATACAGTGTGTCCAGCAAATAACACCCTGATTTCAAAATTATATTTCTCAAAAACAAAGATCGATAGAATTATGCGGCAAACGGTTTGTTTATTCGGTGAGCTGTGAAAATCTTACACAGAAGTTTCGAACGATGAACATTTTGAGAAGATAGTGTTCTGATTGCAAAGAATACTTGACTTTACATTTTTCTTGTTTTAGATTGGTTGTATTGAACGAGGTTTTTGCCTTACAGTGCCATATTTTAATGATTTTTTGGATTAAATTTTTGAAATTTAAAAATTCTAAGAAATTTAGTTCGAAGAAAAATCTTTAAAATATGGTACTGTCCGCTGAAAAACTCGTTTTCTGCAAGCAATCTAAAGCAAGAAAAATGTCAAGCCAAGTATTCTTTGCTATCAAAACACTACCTTCTCAAAATATTCCCCGTTCGAAACTTTTCTGTAAGATTTTTACAACTCACCTAATAAACAAATCGTTTACCGCATAATTCTATCGATCTTTGTTTTTGAGAAATTTACTTTTGAAATCAGGGTGTTATTTGCTGGACACCCCGTATGAGTGAAAGATTTAAATTTAAATGAATTTAATGAGATACTAAAAAAATGCAGCAGAAAAAATGTTTGGCGACTTATCTGGGCCCGCCAGCATAAAAATACCGATTTCTTGATTTCTCAAGCAGAATTTTCTGATTTGGCAAACATTAGAGCAAATAAATTTAAAAATTGTAATACAATGCTTATCATACATTTCAAGGAGATCAATCTTGCCGCGATGAGCGATTAGTCTACTTAAAAAAAAGTTATTCTAAAATTTAAAGAAATAGGTGATATAAGCTTAAATTTCAAATATTTAATTATTTATATTTTTTCTTTAAGGAAGAAAATTGTGTTTATACATAATTTTTAATTAGCAAAAATGTAATACCTAAGAACACCTATTCATGGATTAGTTCTATTTATGTAGATATCCATATTACAGATCTGCGCTAGTCCTAGAAGATCTTTTATCGGATATCGAAGCGACCCGGCATACTTTCATAAGTAACGGATAGGGCAGATTCAAAGAAATTGCCAGAAGACAAAAAAGCGGCCTAATGAACCTTATATAACAAATTATCGGACAAAGCCGAAAAAACTATATAATTTATATTCGGTTTTAATTCTACAGAAGGGACCAAGAATAAGTTTTAAATGATAAAAAGATTCTAGTTTAACAAGAAAAAATTAATACTTAACTCTTCCAGATTATAATTTGTCAATTACATTTTGTGTTTGCTTAGTTATACAGAAAAAGGATAAAGTGCGGAAAGCTTCTTTTAAAAGAGAAGTACTTCATTTTCATGTTTTAAAATTTTATTTGTGAAATTTCATTTGAAATTATTGTATATTTAATTCGTGACTTATCACTTGCTGTCTAAGCTTAGAACCAGTGTAGTTAAAAATGTCCAATCCCGGGATTGAACCCGGAACCCTCCGAATAGAGCTCGAGTTCTCTACCATCTAAGGTACGAAGACGATGTCCAGCTTGGCATTTTTTGACTACTACACGCTAATAAGGCTGCACTGCAGCATAAGATGGAATAGTCTTCATCAGCACACTATCTTGAGGCGTAGTATGAGACACAAACAAACCCAGCATCGGTGAATACATGTTTAAATTTTCAGCTGTGAAGTTACGTTTGAAAGTATTCAATATTTAATATGTCAATTGTCACTTGCTAAATAAATGTAGAACTAACGTGTTGAATAATACGTGGTAGAACACTTTGATCGCTATTACAAGAGTTCGGATTTGAACCCCGGTTTGGACATTTTTCACCATGTTCGTTCTACCTTTAGTTAGCAAGTGAGAATTCACGTATTAAATATTCAATTTACTAAAATGCTTTCTTTCAATGCTCATAAATAATAAAATTGAATTGAGTCGAAAAAAATCAGTTTTGCAGTTATGCAGATTCCATAAAATTTCAATAAATATAATTTACTATAACAAGCATATTAAAGCCAAATATGTAGTTTTAAAGTATCAGTCATATCAATGTAACAAAATGTTTTAACATGTTTACATTAGATGCTGTAATTAAATCCGAAAGTGTTCAGATATTTGTTTCTCGCAAACATACATTAGTTCGTTAACGTTCTTATTTTTATTCTAATACAAATTGCTTATTAAATTATAAAATAATGAAATTTTCACATTTCCTTTTAATTTGAATGCTTAGCATTTCTAGAGAATTTTCACAAACAGAAAATTATTTTATACACATTCTGACCGTGCTATAATGCCTATTATCATCTCTTTAATCTGCGGTTTGGAATAGTGTCAAATAATCTATTTTTTTAGTCTGAAATTATCTTTAGTTGACGCACACCATTAGCTAGAAAATAAAGGACTCAAGTTTGAATTTTTCGCTCTGGTTTTTGCTGTAATTATGTTTGAAGTATGCATTAAATTTTTGAGAATTAGAAATGTTATTTTTATTTTATTTTATTATTATTATTATTATTATTATTATTATTATTATTATTATTATTATTATTATTATTATTATTATTATTATTTTGCTTTAAGTTTTTTGTATGATTTTTGGTTTTATTATTTTGTTAACATTTTTATTTTTGACCTAATACAAAATGCTTAGTAAATTATGAATTAATGAAATGTTTACGTTTTATACTAATAAGAATGCTTAGAATTTCTAGACAATTTTCATACTCAGAAAATTATTTTATACACGTTTTTGCCGTGATATATTGCCTATTATCAGCTCTTAAATATAAAATAAAGGCCTCAAGTTTGAATTTTTCGTTCCGGTTTTTTCTGTAATTATGTTCGAAGTATACATTCTTCTTTCTGAGAATTTGAAATGTTATTGTTTTTTTAGGATTTTATGCAGTAGTTATTTTCGGATTTGTTTATTATTTCGTTAGCATTATTATTTTTATGCTACTACAAAATACTTATTAAATTATGAAATAAAAAATGTTTAAAATTCATTCTTATGCTTAGAAATTCAAGACAATTTTCATAGTCAAAAAACGATTTTTTACATGTTCTAGCCATTATATACTGCCTCTTACGAGCTCTTTAATCTGTGGTTTGGAACAGTGTCTAATAGTCAAGTATTTTATTCTGAAATTATCTTAATTTGACACACCTTTAAATACAAAATAAAGGCCTCTAGTTTGATTTTTACATTTTTTATTATACATATGTATACGTACATATATATATATATATAAAATAGACAGTAAATTATTTTATACACGTTCTGACCGTTTTATAATGCCTGTTATTAGCTCTTTAATCTGTGGTTTGGGACAGTGTCGAATAGCCT
>OZ025292.1:170815750-170825750 GCA_964019185.1 Maratus speculifer
AATACCAATAATTTTAAAGGAAAATATTTGCCTTCTTTAATGCCAATAAATAGAAGAAATACTTAGATTAAATAAAATAAAAATTATTCATAAAAATTAGTAGTATTAAAAAATGTAAAAGTTAGCAGCTATGCACAAACACACATAACATATGTTAAAAAATATTATTTTATAAGAAATTGCTTCAGAGATCTCTTTCCATGTAAAAGTTGCCGCTTCCTTTTTTTTCTCTACTATTTGTTCGGATTTTTCTATCGGGCTATCCTCAATATCTGTTTCATCCGAAGAATCACTTAAATCCAAAACTGGATTTAAACCTTTATCAGCAATAGGATCATTAATCTCATTATCATCACTACAATCATCAATTTCAATATCGGATAAATCACCATTAGCCATTAATTTTAACACTTCTAGAGCTGTCAATCCCACAGATTATTAAAACATACATAAATCACATGTTTATTTATTCTTAAAAGACATAAAAAATTCTAATTTGTAAAAAATACTCTCTAAAACTAAGAAGATATTTATTTTTAAAAGGGAAGATTTGTTTACATTGGAAATAAAAGTACAAAGCCTAATTATGCAATAGATGAATTGAGAACTGACATCCATTTTAATGGATGTTTTAAAAACAAGCTAATTAAAAAAATATGAACATATTTAACATTATTAATTTATTTTATCTTAAAACAAAAGATCAAAGTATCAGAAAAACATTAAAGTAATACTAAAAGATAATAAGAATAATATGAAAAGCGAAACTTACCGCGAGAACGTCGATTTCCAACGTGGCTCATGTTCTCCGCCATTTTATAAACAAATAAATTGCTGTTCCCAGATTCTTAAAGTTAAAAAGTGATTTTTGATTCATCCGTTATGATATCATGCCAGTTCTTGATTTCAAAAATGTAAATTTTCGCAAGAGGAAGGAAAAGTAAAACATCCATTTTAATGGATGTTAGGTCTCAGGAGGATATATATGTATATATATATGTATATATATCTTTATATATAAAAATCTTCTGTGCGTGTGTATGTAATTGAACTCCTCCTAAACGACTGGACCGATTTTAATGAAACTTTTTGTGTGTGTTGCGGTGGATTCGAGAATGGTTTAGATTCACATTTCATCGAAATTGGTTCAGTACTCAGCCCTGGCGACCAGTTTGGTCTCCAAGTCTTAGGATTTGGTCATTGACATTTTTGTAAAAGGCCTTTAATGATGTCTACCCTTACATTAAATCAAAATATCGTTCATTTAATGCAATAAAAAAAATTAAAAAAAAACGGTTATGGAATTCCTCCCCATTTGTAAAGCGCAAAAAAACCATCGCCAAATTACAATTTGGCAAAATTGGTAGATGGGATAATCAAGTTAATTATAATATGCAACCATACATTTATAAATACTTAGGTATTTAGGTTCCGTCGACCAATTTCGCCAAATTGTACAAATCGCCATACTAATAGCCAAATTTTACATATTGACATAATTTTTATTTGAAATAAAAAAATAAAAAAAAAAAAAAATTAATTAGTAGAATATTAATAAAAAAAAAAAAAATACAAAAAAAGTACAAAATAAATCATTTAATGACATTCTATTATTGACATTTAATCTTATAGTTTGGCGATCATTTTATGGTTGACGGGAAAAATAACAGGTTATAAAATTCTTCCCCATTTGTAAAGCGCAAAAAAAAACAAAAAAACATCGCCAAATTATAAGATTAAATGCCAATAATGGATGATCGTAAATGTCGCAGCTAATGACATTAAATATTATACACCTGTTTAAAACATCATTAAGTGATTTTTATTTCGGCTTTTTATTTGCATTTTTATCAATATTTTTTCTATTAATTTGTTTTTTCATTATTTAAAATGAAATTTATGTCAATATGAATAATTTGGATATGAGATTGGTGATTTGTACAATTTGGCAATATTGATAGATGGGATAATCAAGTTAATTATAATATGCAACCATACATTTATAAATACTTAGTTACTTAGGTTCCGTCGACCAATTTCGCCAAATTGTACAAATCGCCATACTAATTCAATCCGACATTCACTTTCACGATCATCCATTATTGACATTTAATCTTATAGTTTGGCGATCATTTTACGGTTGACAGGGAAAAAAACAGGTTATTGAATTCTTCCTCATTTGTAAAGCGCAAAAAAAAAAAAAAAAAAAAAAAAAAAAAAAAAAAAAATCGCTAAATTATAAGATTAAATGCCAATAATGGATGATCGTAAATGTCGCATCCAATGACATTAAATATTATACACCTGTCTAAAACGTCATTAAGTGATTTTTATTTCGGCTTTTTATTTGTATTTTTATCATTTTTTTCTATTTATTTGTTTTTCATTATTTAAAATGAAATTTATGTCAAGATGAATAATTTGGCTATGAGATTGGTGATTTGTACAATTTGGCAATATTGATAGATGGGATAATAAAGCTAATTATAATATGCAACCATACATTTATAAATACTTAGGTACTTAGGTTCCGTCGACCAATTTCGCCAAATTGTACAAATTGCCATATTAATTGAATCCGACATTCACTTTCACGATCATCCATTATTGACATTTAATCTTATAGTTTGGTGATCATTTTATGGTTGACGGGGAAAAAAACAGGTTATTGAATTCTTCCTCATTTGTAAAGCGAAAAAAAAAAAAAAAAAAAAGAAAAAAAAAAAAAGAAAAAAAAAAAAAAACATCGCCAAATTATAAGATTAAATGCCAATAATGGATGATCGTAAATGTCGCATCCAATGACATTAAATATTATACACCTGTTTAAAACGTCATTAAGTGATTTTTATTTCGGTTTTTTATTTGTATTTTTATCAATATTTTTTCTATTTATTTGTTTTATTTCATTATTTAAAATGAAATTTATGTCAATATGAATAATTTGGCTATGAGATTGGTGATTTGTACAATTTGGCAATATTGATAGATGGGATAATCAAGTTAATTATAATATGCAACCATACATTTATAAATACTTAGGTACTTAGTTTCCGTCGACCAATTTCGCCAAATTGTACAAATCGCCATACTAATAGCCAAGTTTTACATATTGACATAATTTTTATTTGAAATCAGAAAAAAAAACCAATTAATTAGTAGAATATTAATAAAAAAATACAAATAAAAAGTACAAAATAAATCATTTAATGACATTCTAAAATTCTTTGTATTGTATTTAATGTCATTGAATCCGACATTCACGATCATCCATTATTGACATTTAATCTTATAGTTTGGCGATCATTTTATGATTGACGAGATAACTACATAGTACCAATACTTATTATACATATATATAAATAAATACGATACACTTAAATGTATTTTTTAAAGGAATGTTATGTGCCCTTTCTAAGCATCAAAATATTATATCTAGGGTAAAATGTCGTTTAAAAATGTCTGTGTCTAGAATTCTTCCAATGTTTTGTATTTAATAAATGTGATTCTGAATGCGACTGGTTTTCACAATCATAAGTATAATTAGTGATCTACGTAAATGGTATGAAGATATGAAATTAACTTACAATGAGATATGAAATTTGTGAACATGAGATGTGAATTTGTGAACATAATATTAAATATTATGTGAGTTGGCTTATTTACATTTAACTTTGTTTTGTCAAGAAAATGTTTTGAAAGTTGAGTTGTATGATATTTCACCTAACAGAATTAAACTAATGTTTGATTGGATAACACGTTTTAGATTGAACATGGAAGACCGCGCTACAATCGCAGTGTCGATTAGCAGTGATATTATGATAAGGGGGCCTTGTGTCGAATATTCAATAATATTTTATTGCAATTCCAGTTTTTTCCCGATAGGTGGTGCTACGATCAAATTCAGGAAACTATTTTATAACTTCGTGTTGTTATTATGCTACAAAAAAAGAGTTCTAATTGAAATATTTCAATAACATGTAATTGATGTTTCAAGAGTTTTAAAGTGTGCATAAAAAACATACATTTTTCAATTTCATTGGAATTATTACCATTTCTGTGGAATTGAAGTGAGTACTTTGTATAATTTTCTATCAAATTTACATGTGCGTTAATCTACAGCCACCGTAACATACAAATGTATTTGTCTGGCTAATTAATTTCATAACAAATTTTTCAATTGTTTTTATTTAACAATACTTCTTATCGGAAATATTAAATAACAAAAAGCTAAAAAATAAAATTACATAATATTTAACTAAAATTTGGAACAATAAATATTTTCAGGCCTGTTACTTAATAAAAATTTTATATTTTTACTAGCGGACCCGACAGACGCTGTCCTGTAGTCACGTCTTTAATTCGAAAATTTAAAATTTTTTTGAATAAGCAAAAACAATCTGGAGTGTTTTGATGAAATTTTTTTTATTAAAAAGTTATTACAATATCTAATGTCATTATATGTACATTCATCACTATTCGACCAGTCTATAGCGTTTGAGTAACTATATACTTTGAGCGAAGTGAAATGTGGAGGCTGTGTTTAATAAAAACTTAAACTTATCTTAATTGAATGTGAAAAAGTTGAATCTTAAATTATTTCATAACAGGTATATATTTTTTATGTTACCGAGGCAGACGTACACCTTCACCTTGAAATTTTCCACTCAAAATAGTGGCTCAAAAATGTTGCCCATGATTTTTTTTTATGATCAATCGCGTGCCATTACACAATTTTGGGGCATTCAAATGTCGAAGCAAAATTATAGGTGAACCAATCTTCAATCGCAAATTATGTAGTGGCATTCCATTTGCAACAATACTCCATAATTTTATTGATTAATTAACTGTTAAAATTGTATTAATCTATTATCTTGGTTACTTAAACTGATTTCTATTTTTGGCCAATTGTTCAATAAATATAATGAAAAAATGAACTACGGAAGACGATGTTAATAGATTTATTTAAATGTATATATCAAGTAATAATATCTATGTAATATAATTTAATGTAATGCTATTTTACAGTTAATCTTACATCCATATTAATAATATTATTTTTTATTATCACGTGGGGAATTCATGCATATAAATCGTATCAAATGTCAAATAATTTTATTTTGCGATTGTTTTCTTATATATATATTTCTTTGGTAGCTAAATTTTATTTTAGATACTTTTTTATAAAGTAATTCATTGTATATAGTATTAATTACAAACGAACAACTATTTGATGATAATAAAAAATAAAAGTTATGATACGAAAGTAATTTTAATTTCATATTAGGGTTTACCTTATCTCTTATTACTTATGATGATTTTAGTAAATATTTTATTCATCATATTTCATTCCAAAATAATTTAATAATAATAATTTACCCATATTTGTTGTGTACTATTTTACAGTATTTTATTCTTGCAGAAAAATGCCACGTCTTCGTGGAAGAGCAAGAAATATTGGTCGACGTACTCAAAATGCGCAATCGGTCCATGATCTTCGAAAGAATAGAACAGTTGAAGAACACGCGGAGGATAATGTAAATTTAAGAGATCAAGTTGCAAGAGCACGTGCAAATGAAAATTCAGAGCAACAGAACCAACGTCTTCGTGCTAATACATTGAGACAACGAGAGGCACGTCAACGAGCGACTACCGCACACAGAGAACGTAATCAATCGCGAATGCAAGATAATCGAGCATTGACACGAGCATCACTTAATCGTCTTGCATTTGAATATGACCCTGAAATAGACTATTCGTCACATGTATCAATCACGATCGGTAGTATGGACAAAGAGTGTCAACAATGCCAAGCTTTCAAATACAAAGGTGAATCAGCTGGCTTATGTTGTGCATCTGGAAAAATTTCACTGCCACCGTTAAATCCACCACCGGAACCTTTAAAAACACTATTAGCTGGAACCACATCTCAATCGAAATTGTTTTTGCGGAAAATTCGTAAATTCAATTCTTGCTTCCAAATGACATCATTTGGAGCAACAAAAATTGTTTATAATGAAGATGGTCGCAATTTTGAATCTACATTCAAGATCCAAGGTCAAGTGTACCATCAAATTGGTTCATTGCTTCCAATGCCCGATGCCGATCCGAAATTCTTAAAAATTTACTTTATGGGCGATGAGGAGCAACAAGCTCATACACGCTGCATATACAACCATATAGAGCAGATGGAGGAACAAGAAATTGTGGGCATTTTAGAAATGTTTTTGCAAAACCATAACCAATTGGTACGATTGTTCAAGTCTCTTTCTAATGGACTGCAAAACGATAATTACGTAATTGTCATTAAAGCAGACAAAGTGCCCTATGGAGAGCATGCAGGCACATATAATGTTCCAACTGTTAATGAAGTTGCAGTTGTTATGGCTGGTGACCCGTCTGAGCGTCGAGATATTCGCATGCAACGCAGAGATAATACGGTGCAAATAATTCAAGATAATCATCGTTCTTACGATGCACTGCAGTATCCGTTGATATTTTGGGAAGGAGAAGATGAGTATCGTTTAAATATTAAACAAAGGAATCCAACTACAGGTATAACTCATAGAACATTTTATAATTCGTTTTTCTAAATAATAATTTCTTTTTATCTTATATATATTTTTATTTACAGGCGAAGAACTGATCAAGAAAGTTAGCGCAATGAACTTCTATGCATAACCATAACCAATTGGTACGATTGTTCAAGTCTCTTTCTAATGGACTGCAAAACGATAATTACGTAATTGTCATTAAAGCAGACAAAGTGCCCTATGGAGAGCATGCAGGCACATATAATGTTCCAACTGTTAATGAAGTTGCAGTTGTTATGGCTGGTGACCCGTCTGAGCGTCGAGATATTCGCATACAACGCAGAGATAATACGGTGCAAATAATTCAAGATAATCATCGTTCTTACGATGCACTGCAGTATCCGTTGATATTTTGGGAAGGAGAAGATGAGTATCGTTTAAATATTAAACAAAGGAATCCAACTACAGGTATAACTCATAGAAAATTTTATAATTCGTTTTTCTAAATAATAATTTCTTTTTATCTTATATATATTTTTATTTACAGGCGAAGAACTGATCAAGAAAGTTAGCGCAATGAACTTCTATGCATACCGGTTGATGATTCGTGATAATGAAGATAATAACATTCTCCGATGCCGACAGCTATTTCATCAGTACATTGTTGATATGTATGTGAAAATCGAAAGTGAGAGATCACGATATATAAAGTTTAATCAAGCAAAACTTCGTACTGAGGAGTATATTCACTTACCTGACGCCATAATCGTAGATGCAAGAAATGACATCAGCAACATCGGTACTGCATATATTCTCCCATCAACATATACGGGAAGCCCGCATCATATGCAAGAATATATTCAAGACGCCATGGCTTACGTACGTGTATACGGCCGACCAGATCTTTTTATCACATTTACGTGCAATCCGAACTGGGATGCAATTAAAAATTTGCTGTTGACAGGTCAACATCAATGCATCGCCATGATATCATTGCACGTGTGTTCAAACAAAAATTAAAATCCTTGATGAATTTGATTACACATCACTCGGTATTTGGCGAAACACGTTGTTGGCTTTATTCTGTTGAATGGCAAAAACGAGATTTGCCTCATGCGCATATTTTAATTTGGTTGGTGGATAAAGTACGCCAAGAAGAAATTGACAAAATTATTTCAGCGGAAATTCCGGATCCAAATGTTGATCAAGAATTGTTTGACATTGTCACTACTAATATGATCCATGGTCCATGTGGTGCTCTAAATATGATGTCACCATGCATGGACAATGGAAAATGTACGAAATGTTTTCCAAAACCATGTCAAACTGATACTACCACCAATATCGACGGTTATCCATCTTACCGTCGTAGAGACGTAGATAATGGCGGTCAATCATATGAATTGCGTCTGTCAAACGGTGTAAGAGTGGACATTGATAATCGCTGGGTGGTTCCATACTCACCATTGCTATGCAAAACCTACAAAGAACACATAAACGTTGAGTTATGCAGTTAGGTGAAGTCGATCAAGTATATTTGTAAGTACGTTCATAAGGGCAGTGATAAAGCTATATTTGCTGTTCAAAACGTTAACTAAAACGACGAAATAACACTTTATCAAATGGGCCGATACATAAGTAGTAATGAAGCTATTTGGCGCATTTTTTCGTTTCCTATACATGAAAGGGATCCTGCTGTTGTACATTTGGCTGTGCTACTTGAAAATGGACAGCGTGTTTATTTCACAGAACAAACCGCACTACAACAAGCATTAATAGCTCCAAAAACAACTCTAACTGAATTTTTCAACCTTTGTAATCGACAAGATGTTTTTGGCCAATTCGCAAATACATTAATGTATACTGATGTTCCTAAATTTTTTACATGGAATAAACAATCAAAAAATTGGGAACCACGGAAACGAGGCATTACTGTCCCAGGATTCGCTGACATATTTATGACAAATACTTTAGGCCGATTATATACAGTTCATCCTAAACAACGCGAATGCTTTTTTCTGCGTTTGTTATTGGTCAACGTTCCTGGACCGACATCCTTCCAATATTTGCGAACAGTCAATGGTATTTTATACGACACTTTCTTCGATGCGTGTCTTGAGTTACGTTTATTGGAGGATGATAACCATTGGGATCTCACGTTTGCAGATGCAGCACTGAGCTCATCTCCACAGCAAATTCGTCAATTATTTTCAATAATATTAACAACGTGTTTTCCGTCTGAAGCATCTGCTCTGTGGAACAAGTATAAAGACTCAATGAGTGAAGATATTTTACATCGGATTAGAATTACCAACCAAAATCTCAATATTGAATTCTCCGCAGAAATATATAACGAGGCATTAATAAAGATTGAGGACATTTGTATTCTTATTTCGAACATGCCACTCATTCATTTCGGCATACCAGCGCCGAACCGCCCAGCAGCAGAAATCATCAACAGCGATGTTCAGCGTGAACACCAATTCGATGTGACTTCTTTGGCTACTTTTGTTGCTAATAATGAACAATTGCTTACTGATGAGCAATGAAACGTATATGATCAAATTAACGTATCAATTGCAGCACGACAAGGTGGATTCTTTTTTTTTGGGCGCAACAGGTGGCACTGGCAAAACATTTCTCATCTCACTGATACTTGCGCGCATTCGATCACAAAATCATATTGCATTGGCAATTGCTTCATCAGGCATTGCAGCAACCTTACTTGACGGGGGACGGACTGCGCATTCAGCATTTAAATTACCTTTGAATATTCATACGAATCCCGAAGCAATGTGTAACATAAAGAAGCATTCAGGCATGGCTGAAGTTTTGTGAAAATGCAAAATTATTATTTGGGATGAATGTACAATGGCCCACAAGCATTCGCTTGAAGCTCTCGATAGGACCCTGAAAGATATCAGAGATAATACTAGGCTTTTCGGTGGTGCTCTACTGCTGCTATCTGGGGATTTCCGACAGACATTACCCGTCATTCCACGTGCGACATATGCGGATGAAATAAACGCATATGTCGCACGTATGCGTTTATTTCATCCGGATGAAATAAACGCATGTTTGAAAGAATCTTATTTATGGCGAAGTGTCAGTAAATTATCCCTTACTATTAATATGCGTGTTCAACTTCAAAATGATCCATTAGCGTCAGGATTCCCTGAACAATTGTTAGACATTGGCAATGGTAAAATTTTATTGTATGAAGATACACAATATATTCGACTCCCAGAGAATTTTTGCAACATGGTGGCTACCAAAGATGAGTTAATTAAAAGTATCTTTCCAGATTTGCGCCATAATTATACTAATCATGCATGGCTACGAGAGAGAGCTATTTTAGCCTCAAAAAATTTAGATGTTGACGCCATCAATTTCAAAATACAACAGTCATTGCCTGGTAATGAAATTGCATTCAAATCAATTGACACTGTTGTTGATTCTGATGAAGT